>CM043019.1:15894055-16277545 GCA_023690525.1 Holotrichia oblita | reverse complement strand
TGACATTTTTTCAAAAAATTATATCCCGATCGATCTATCATTAGCTGTTGTAAACAAAGTGATTAGCAGCACAGCATTATAAATAGTGAAATAGTACTGTAACAAGGCCATTGAACACATTTGCATACACACACAAGCTACACAAGACTTGCAGTTGGAGTCAAACAAGCAATATAGTTTAAGGAGCCGTCCAAGTAGCATCCACCATAGTAGAAGAAAAAACACGTTCAACAAGATTGTTAATGTGGTTCAAAATATGATCAAAACAATGTACTGGGTGTCCAATTTTCGACGGTTTTGGGGGTATCTCACTTATTCGTAAAGATAGAGAGTTGCGGTTTTCGCATTACTGTGCTACTTTTTTGTGAAACGAAAGATGCCGCGAACAAAATTTTCATAGCTCACTTCGTTTTCGAGATACAGGGTGATTTTGAAAATATGGCATTTTGGAACCTCCCTCGTATCTCAGTTATCGTTTAACTTATCGAAAAGGTAAAAAATGTTTTTTATGCAGTTTTCTACGTAGACTCCAGTGGCGTAGATAGATTTCCACTGAAGACTGTAATTTCTTAGATATTAGTCAAAGTTATGTTTTTTAAATGGGACACCCTATATATTTTTTGTCGGTTTGGTTAAGCTTTTTACAAGCTTTTCAAAAATATACAATACTTTAGATATATTTGCATTTTAAATTAAAAATATAATTTTTTTGTTAGTAGGCCATGGCGAATAAAAAAACACAACTGCGTCTTATGTCAATTTACGAGTTTTAGGTGGTTTATGTCAGGATAGTGTCAGAATGTAGTTATTAATTAGAATTTTCATTCAAATGCAAATATATATAAAGTGTTATATATTTTTGAAAAGCTTGTAAAAAGCTAAACCAAACAATCAAAAAATATATAGGGTGTCCCATTTAAAAAAACATAACTTTGATTAATATCTAAAAAATTACAGTCTTCAGCGGAAATCTATCTACGCCACTGGAGTCTACGTAAAAAACTGAAAAAAAACATTTTTTACCTTTTCGATAAGTTAAACGATAACTGAGATACGAGGGGGTTCCAAATGCAATATATTCAAAATCACCCTGTATCTCGAAAAACGAAGTGAGCTATGAAAATTTTGTTCACGGCATCTTTCGTTTCACAAAAAGTAGCAAAGTAATGCGAAAACCGCAACTCTCTATCTTTACGAATAAGTGAGATACCCCCAAAACCATCGAAAATTGGACACCCTGTACACTGCAAATTTTTAAAATAACGGCAATAGAAAAATCTCCCAAAAGTAGTCGATGAATTTTCAAAATTGTAAAAAAATTGTACAAAAATTGATCAAAATCGCTCAAGAGATCAAAAATCTATCTATAAGATTCAAGTACTACAACTAAAATGGCCAATAAGACACATTTTCAAAAAATGTTTGGGACAGTTGAAAAACGATTTAAAAATTATCGAAAATGATCAAAAATATGTTGAAAACTCATTCAAAAGATGTTCATATTTAAAAAAATCAATAAATGATTAAAAATACCAAAAATTAATCAAAAACGTTCAAAATATCTTTATAAAATGCTCTCATCATTCCAAAAAAATTTTCCGAAAATGTTCAAAAAAACTTAAAGTTCACGACCAATATTTAAAATGTTCAACTGTATTAGTCAAAAAGAAAAATTTAAAAAAAATGTTCAGAACAGTTGAAAACGATTTAAAAAATTATCGAAAAAGTTTTTAAAAGTGTTAAAAGACATTCAAAAAATGTTCAAAAATCTTTCAAAAAAGATTCAATGTTTAAAAATCCCAAAATTTAATCGAAAACGATCAAAATATCTTTTAAAAATGTTCATTATCTTCAAAAATTTTCTAAAATCCTCACAAAAACCTCAAAGTTCACAACCAATATTTAAAATATTCAAATAAAGTTTAAATACTACAACTGCAATGATCAAAAGAAAAATTTTCAAAATATGTTCGAGACACTTGAAAACGATTTAAAAATGATCTTTTAAAAGTATTAAAAACACATTCAACAAATGTTCAAAATCTTTCAAAAGGTTTAATCAATGTTTAAAATTACATAAATTAATCAAAAATGATCAAAATGTCTTTTTAAAAATGTTCATCATCTTCAAAAAATTTTCTAAAATGGTCTAATAAAATTTAAATAGTACAACTGCAATGATCAAAAAGAAATATATTTAAAAATGTTCGGAACAGTTGTAAACGATTTAAAAATTATCAAAAATGTTTTAAAAAGTGTTAAAAAAAAAAATGTTCAAAATCTTTCAATCAATGTTTAAAAATTCACAAATTAATCACAAACGATTAAAATATCTTTTAAAAATGTTCATCATCGACAAAAAATGTTCTAAAATGTTCAAAAAACCTCAAAGTTTACAAACAATATTTAAAATGTTCAAATAAGGTTCAAATACTACAACTACAATGCTCAAAAAGAAAAATTTTCGAAAAATGTTTGAAAGAATTGAAAAGCGGTTTAAAAATTATCAAGAAATGTTCAAAAAATTTGTAAAAACATTTAAAAAATAATGTTTAAAAATTTCAAAAATTAATCAAAAACGATCATCATCTTCAAAAAATGTTCTAAAATGTTCAAAAAAGCTCAAAGTTTATAACCAACATTTAAAATGTTATTTAAGGTTTAAATAGTACAACTACAATGGTCAAAAGGGAAAATTTTCAAAAAATTCTCGAGACAATTGAAAAGCGATTTAAAAATTAACAAAACATATTGAAAACTCATTCAAAAAATTTTCATAATCTTTAAAAAAAATCAATAAATGTTTAAAAATACGAAAAATTAATCAAAAACGTTCGAAATATCTTTAAAAAATGTTCTAAAATATTCGAAGAAGCTCACAACCAATATTTAAACTGTTCAAATAAGCTTCAAATACTGCAACTACAATGATCAAAAAGAAAAAATTTAAAAATGTTCGAAGCAATTGAAAACCAATTTAAAAAATATCAAAAAAGGTTGATTAAAAAAATTTTGTTAAAAAAAAGATTCAATCAATGTTTAAAAATACCAAAGAGTAATCAAAAACGTTCAAAATATGTTTATTTGCAAACGTAACTGTTTAATGTCCTACTACTACTACTACTTTGATCTTTTCAATTGTTTAGTTTTGAATGAAATATTGGTTTGGTTCTGCACTTAACTTTGTCATTGATGTGTCGTTATGAAGACACATTGTTTGCAATAATTACAATCCAACATGAATAGATATTGTTACATTTGTACTGTTAACCTTAAAAATCTTGGGTTGTATTGATTCCAATGATTTTGAAAACGATCAAAACAATTTTTATAATTTTTTTAATGTTCAAAGATTGTAACAAAAATGTTTGAAAAGACACGTTTTCAAATAAATATTGCAGAGAGCATTTAAAAAGGTCCAAAAAATGTACGAACATGTTCAAGACAATCATTAAAATGCTTAAAATAGTAATCAAACCTTGAAAATATTCGAAGACCGTAACAAAAACATTGTTTTCAGGAAATGATCGAAAATGTTCAATAGTTCATCATTACAAATTATCACCAGAAGAGCTGAAAGAGAAAAAAATACGCTTTCAGAGGAGCAAAATCAAGACAATGCTGACCGTTTGCTCTGATTTGGCTCCTGACGATTTCTGGCTTTTTCCCAAACTGAAATCGGTGATCATTTCGGTCTGCCAGAAGACTGACAAAAGAGAAATTTCTTGAACCTGGGCTGTATTGACGCAGAAGGAGATTATTTTCAATAAACAGGAATTAAAAAATCAAAATAATAAACGCATTGTATTATACAAGTTAGCTATTTTAAATTCAACTTGCTAAAAATATTAATCACAAATTCCATATCCGAACCTATTTTTTTTTAATTAAAAAATTTCACGTGAAACAAGTATATCTATCCGAAATGATTGATTGACACCAAACTAATTAAGACCGCGAGGAAATTTTCAAAAATAATTACAAAATACTACGACTACAACACCACGAATATGAGACACGTTTTAAATTACCAATGAAATAACGAAATAATATATAGCACTGGTCAAGTCAAGTCAAAATCAGGATATGACACTTACACAACATATTATGAGATCGTAATTATGTTTTGAAAAGTTAAAGCCGATACCGATTGCTTTCTTCCCGCGATGATTGATGTGGTTAAGTCAACGTTAATTTATTGATATTTAAATTAGGGTACTACAAATTTATCTCCGAGCAAATTTTTTTAAATTAACGCTTCGAGTAATGATACTGAAGGAAAAAATGACTAACGTTATAGATATAATGTTGTATTGAGTATATAGGTGGGTTGACACAGATGAATTCCTTTAAAAATATATTTATTTAGTACTAATTAGCTTGAAAAATTTGCTGGGAATTCGCATTAAAAATTGATCCGCAAAAAAACTTTTCCTCCGCTAAAGCATCTTCAATATCTCTCCTCATTTATTTTAATTTAATAAGGTTTAATTACACATAATAATTCTCACCGTATACGGCCGACTATAAACATCAGTAGGAATTATATCGATCGGCCTAAATTGGCCGAAAATAAAATCGATAATTGCCGCCCGAAAAAGGTCAACCAAGTAATAACAGCAAAAACGTTCCTATCCGATGCGGCCGCGTTAGCTACCGCCGAAAGTATCGAAAAATACTCACGTTTAGCGAAACTGATTAAGAAACTAATAAAGAACCGAAACGAACTGTCGAATTGCCAAATACGACGTGGATCGGTGAATTTTTCACATTAACTTCGACTGCGGGGGAAAAGAGAAAATGCAAACTTCGATTAATGATGGAGACAAAAGTGCGTAAGCAAATAAATTAAACGGCCACCCAAGTTGTGTCGTTGTTTCAATTTTATTTCGATTTTATATTAATTTTAATTCGATTTCGTTAGAATTATATTAATGGTGTCATAATAGAATAAGGAAGGATAGATGTAATGGCAGGAGGATGCTGTTAACTATACGCCAGTTTATTATACGAGAAAACAACCCCTCGGTTAGGTGAGGGTAAATCAATCGTCTCGCAACATAAGTCAGATTTAACAGTTAGACTATTAGAGGTTCATCATGCGGAACCGAAACTAAACGGCTGCGATGAGGATGCTTACTGGTGGAGTTTTAACTAACAAGTAAGTGTAACACGATGATAGATGGGGATGGGGATGTGGTGAGAATATCAGTTTATCGTTCTCCCTTAGTTGTTTAGATTTAATATTTTAAAACCAAAAAGAAAATGTTTCCATGTAAACGATTGTAGTTATCTGTAGAACTCTCTTGTTCCTCTCTTGTAACCTTTGGACCAATTTTGACATTGTTATGAAGTTAGTGGGTGGAAATGTTTTATCTGTCCAAAGCCAGGCTCAGATAACTAGTAAAACTAGAATTGTCATCGTTTTGATTAGTTTGATTTTCTAACAAACCAAATACCTACCCTGTAGAAGCTCAGTGTTTCACAAGCTTGTCAAAAAAATGTAAGCCCTACTTCTCTCTCAATGGTCCTTGCGTTCGTTTTCTAGGGCTGAGTGGAACTCCTGAGCTAGCAAAGAAATCTATCTTTCAAGCTGAAGCCACCTGACAGCAACCCTCCGTGGAGACCTGTCCGAATCCTGTTCAGAGTCTTTGAGACCAGCTGGTAAGCTTGCTTTAGGAGGGACAGAACTTGTAGGTTTCTGCATAGGTTGGCGTTTCTCACTAACCAAAGGAAGCCTGAGATGATCATCAAGATAGAATTTTGCTGAGATTCAAGTCTTCTAAGATGTGTTTTGGCAATCGTCGACCAAATTAAGTGGAGCAATGTAGGATTTGGCAGCCCCAATAACGTACTATAGATCTATCAACATCCTCAGGTACACAATGGAGTCGTTCCACGATAATCGGTGAGCCTCCACTCAAAAATGATGCCACCTGTTGGTCCTGTGAAAAATATCATCAAGACTACACTTCAGCAGATGACAGAAGAGGGCTTCGCTTCTCTACCGTGCCATCAACGTAGTGGACGCCCCTGAACTCTTAGCAGGTCGTGCAAGAAAATCAAGAAGAGCGTGAGACCCAGAAAGGAGTTAAAGGTGAACCCATCTCTAAAGCTGAATTGTTCATCTTGGATAATATTGTGTTTGATGTGCTCGTCCTGGAAGCAATTTTTGAAAGATTGGATAACAGGGAGATGGGGTGGTGGCTTTGTGGCAACACAGAATCCTGATTCTTTTTCGAGATGACTACAACATCTGTTTGCTTTCGAATTTAAGGAAGGTAGCCCAGTTCGAAGATGGCATTTATTATAGTTACCAATACTTGCAGGACAAAATCAGGAAGTCTTTTACATGTGGGTTTAATTAGAATAAAAATGTGTTTTCAAAATGTTACAAAATGGAAACTTCCCATTTTGTTTATATTGAAAACTCATTCAAAAGATGTTCATATTTAAAAAAAATCTATCAATGATTAAAAATACCAAAATTTAATGGAAAACGTTTAAAATATCTTTAAAAATGTTCATCATCTTCAAAAAAATTTACTAAAATGTTTAAAAAATCTCAAAGTTCACAATCAATATTTAACATTTGCAAATAAAATTTGAATACTACAACTGCAATGATCAAAAAGAAAAATTTCAAAAAATATTCGGGACAGTTGAAAACGATTTAAAAATTATCAAAAACGTTTTAAAAAGTTAATCAAAAGCGATAAAAATATCTTTTAAAAATGTTCATCTTTAAAAAATTTTCTAAAATGTTCCAAAAGCCTCAAAGTTTATGACCAATATTTAAAATGTTCAAATAAGGTTCAAATACTACAACAACAATGATCAAAAAGAAAAATTGTCAAAAAATGTTCCAGACAATTGAAAAACGATTTAAAAATTATCAAAAATGTTGAAAACTCATTCAAAAAATGTTCAAAATCTTTCATAAAGATTCAATCAATGTTTAAAAATTCAAAAACGATCAAAATACCTTTTAAAAATGTACATAATCTTCAAAAAATGTTCTAAAATTTTCCAAAAACGTCAAAGCTAAATGGTAAAAAAGAAAAATTTTCAGAAAATGTTCGAGACAATTGAACAATTGAAAAACGATTTAAAAATTATCGAAAATGTTCAAAAAAATGTTGAAAACTCATTCAAAAAATGTTCATAATCTTAAAAAAAATCAATAAATGATTAAAAATACCAAAAATTAATGGAAAACGTTTAAAATATCTTTAAAAATGTTCATCATCTTCAAAAAAATTTCTAAAATGTTTAAAAAATCGCAAAGTTCACAATCAATATTCAAAATTTGCAAATAAAATTTAAATACTACAACTGCAATGATCAAAAAGAAAAATTTCAAAAAATATTCGGGACAGTTGAAAACGATTTAAAAATTATCAAAAACGTTTTAAAAAGTGTTAAAAACGCATTTAAAAAAATTTTCAAAACCTTATAAAATTCAATCAATGTTTAAAAATTCCAAAAATTAATCAAAAACGATAAAAATATCTTTTAGAAATGTTTATCTTTAAAAAATGTTCTAAAATGTTCCAAAAGCATCAAAGTTTACGACCAATATTTAAAATGTTCAAATAAGGTTCAAATACTACAACAACAATGCTCAAAAAGAAAAATTGTCGAAAAATGTTCCAGACAATTGAAAAACGATTTAAAAATTATCAAAAATGTTGAAAACTCATTCAAAAAATGTTCAAAATCTTTCATAAGGATTCAACCAATGTTTAAAAATTCAAAAGCGATCAAAATACCTTTTAAAAATGTTCATCATCTTCAAAAAATGTTCTAAAATTTTCCAAAAACGTCAAAGCTAAATGCTAAAAAAGAAAAATTTTCAAAAAATGTTCGAGACAATTGAACAATTGAAAAACGATTTAAAAATTATCGAAAATGTTCAAAAAAATGTTGAAAACTCATTCAAAAAATGTTCATAATCTTAAAAAAAATCAATCAATGATTAAAAATACCAAAAATTAATGGAAAAATGTTCGTCTTCAAAAAATTTTCCAAAAATGTTGAAACATATTCATTAACACCTTTCACAAGAAATTGATGTTCGAACTTAACTGTTGCGATGTTCGACTATTTTCATCCGTTTAATTGTTTAGTTTCGAATGAAATCTTGGTTTGGTACTGCAGTTGACTTTGTCATTGATGTGTCGATATAAATACACATTGTTTGCAATAATTACAATCCTACATCAATAGTTATTATCACGTTTGTGCTGTTAACCTTAAAAAGCAATACATTTATTGCGGTAGCTTGGGTTACATTGATTCAAATCATTTCGAAAACGATCAAAACAATTTTTATAAATTTTTTTCTTGTTCAAGGTTTAATGGTTTAAGATGCTGTGGGAACATCGGGACCTGGCTCCTCTTGGCGATGGCTACAACAACTATTTGCTTCCAAATTTTAGGAAAGTAGCCCAGCTTGAAGATGGCATTTATTATAGTTACCAATATTTGGAGGGCAGAATCAGGAAGTCTTGCTTGTGGGCTAAATTAGAATAAAAATGTGTTTTCAAAATGTTACAAAATAGAAACTTTCCATTGTGTTTATGAGGGACATTTTTATTTCAAGTTGTTGTCGAAAGCAAATTTCAAAGTTGATCAACACAATTTCAACTTTCAAAATTTAGAGTTGAGATACGCTAACTTCATAAAGACCTGATCATAACGGAATTAATTCGAATTATATTAATATTAACCTTTCCCCTTTAAATCACACAATTTTCATTAAATACGATGCACACAACTTGAATGAAACAAGAAAGGGTGAACGTCCCCGTTCTGTCGTAATTTCGTCCATATAGCTGTCGTCTCCGTTCGATCATCTTACATCGAGTTACAGCACTGTGTTGTGCGTAGCATACATTCGTTGGTGTCAGATAACTTTGGTGGTTCTGTTTTACCGGATATGGGCCTGTACTAATGTCCCGGTAGAATGCCACAAGCGTTGCCTCATTAGGAGGAATGCAGCGCTAAACTGACATGTGTTTCCACAAATATTAATCATGTTTTTGGGCATGTAATTAAAACTGCCTCGATCGTTCCTGCCTTTAATTAGGGGGTGTTTAGTTGTCGCTTCGCGAGCGAGTCCCGATCGCATTCCACAGTCCCCGCCGGTCGCGTTGTCCATTTAAGGGTACACGATTGAGTAAAGGTATTATAATGTTGATCTAAATCCCATCCGGTTATATTCTATTGCTTATTGCTTCTCTTTATAATTACTTTACTCAATAGGTTGGTTTCGTAGTATAGCTGTCGTGGGATTCCCGTATTACAGTTCGAGATCCACATTAAAATTTCAAATTAAAGACAAATAGGCGTCGCATAGCTTAGATTGTAAATTGTTTTGTTAATTAATGTTTATTGGTCGTTGGGAATGTTCTGTGTTGGAGTTTTAATAAAGGTGATCGCGATTCTAGAAATGAAAATGGTCGCTGCTTTTAGCGCTAGCTAGGGATATGAACGCCATATTTGGACGGTCATTTACTGGTATTGCACAGGAAGTATGCCTAATATCCATAGATTTATGGGATTGAAAAAAATTTATTATTATACGATTGGATGTCAGGTTGAGGTTTTCAAACTTGAAATGTTTGTCAAGTTCTCAATATAGGTACTTCAAGACTTTTTTTATAACTGACTTAACATTCCGTGTCTCCGCTTTTCTTCCTCCTCCCCACCCCTGCAATTTGTCCTATCAAAAACCTCGACTTCCACCAAATTTCTTGTAGTCATGACCTCGTTTATATCATCTTTCCAGCTTTTTCGTGGCGTTCGTCTCGTTCTCCACTCTAGTGGGGTATCCATTCCAGTCCAAACCAGTTGTTTGCATTGCAATTTTGCAAATTGTAATTTGCAATCCTGATATCGTCGCTCCTAACCCTGTCAAGTTTGGATCGTCCGCAGCTTCTTCTCAAAACATCCATTTCTGCTGTCACGAGTTTCTTTTTGTTGGCCTTTATAAGATCCCATTCTTCCAAACCGTAAAGGGTGATATTTTGAACTAAACATTTATACACATAGCTCTCTTGATGTACTTGTTCTAGAGGAGAGAATTTAATGTTCTTTTTATTGCTCTCCTTTTGTTGAATCTTTCTTGGATTTCATTTTGGGTGTTGTCTTTTTTATTGCACTTTGATATATTCATTTTAAGGTCGGCAACTTCATACTTTTCTTTCTGATCATGTAACTAAGATCAACATAATAATGTCCCAATCTCAGTCCCATATTTCGTCACTTTTACACCCAATTCACTAAGGTTCTGTCCAAATAGATTTTAAAAAGGGTGGGAGATAGGCAGCACCCTTATCTCAAACCTTGGGTTGTTTTAAAGGAGGTGGTAATTTGGTTTCCTATTTTGATTCTTGCAGAGTTCTCTTCGTAATATTTT
This sequence comes from Holotrichia oblita, assembly GCA_023690525.1. Taxonomy (NCBI): domain Eukaryota; kingdom Metazoa; phylum Arthropoda; class Insecta; order Coleoptera; family Scarabaeidae; genus Holotrichia; species Holotrichia oblita. The sequence continues at coordinate 16,267,122 of CM043019.1, read as the reverse complement.
TTTGCAGTGTGAATCAGGATTGGCTTAATCTCCAAATTATCCATTTCTTTCCACAGACTGGACATGGACAGAGTGTCCAAGGCTATTTTAAGGGTAAAGGCTCGAAAACCTCTTCTTCAGATTGTTTATCTTTGATCCCTTTTTCTATTAGAGTTCTTAGTATTACTGCAATGCCTCTGTAGCTTTTGATGTCATTTTTTGGGCCTTTTTTTATAGATAGGTGAGATATAGGATTGTCCTCCTTCTTTGAGGATATCTTCTCCGTTTAAGCATTGCTCAATCAACTTTCAAATCATTTCTAATCATTTTGGTGGATCATATCTGATTAACTCTGCATCTATTCTACCTAGGCCTGGGGACTTCTTTAATTTGCTTTCACTCCCTCTTCCACTTCTTCTATTGTTAGATGAATGCATTCCTCTGAGCATAGGGGTTGTTGTTTCTTCAAAGGGTTTAATCTTGTTTCTTGTAGAAGTTCTTTAAAAAGTTCGTCCTACTTGATTGTCTATGTATTCGCATCTCTTTTCCCATGGATCGTTCTTCTTTTTTGTTATCTCTTCTTTGAGATGTCTATTGTCAAGTCTGTTGTAGGCAATTTTAAGCAGATTTTTTTGGTTGATTTTTCTTCGATATCCTTGTCCCACTAATATGTTCTGATTGTCTTTTGATCCTCTCTGCCTAGCGCTTCTTTTGCGGCTGCTTTAATGCATAAATTTATCAATTTTTTTCGGTTAGTTTTTGTTAATCTCCAAGACTAAAATAGACGAGTACTTTCTTGTTCCAAGCTGTTAAGATTATATCTAGCGTTATCGATTTTGTCTTTGATATTTGTTCTCTTCTCACGATCATTCCTGCAAAATGGATTTAGAGCTGGTAGCATGGACTTCTTTTAAAAATTGGGAAATCGAAAGAATGAAAACTACCACGATATCGTATGGTGCTAATTTGCTTATAGGAAACTATAAAAATGTAGGGCTCTGAATATCGTTCAAAGTTTATGATTGTGATGATTGTGAGTGATTTAGGAAAAATGATTGATGAATATGGGCAAAAGATTTCATCCAGATATTGCAGAAATGAGATCATAGATATCAAGGTAGGCAGGATCCCATCGAAATAGGAGATTATTGCTGGTTTCCTATTAGAGAAGGTAACAGCCAACATACGAGGGGGTATGGTAAGTACCCGCGTTTAGCGACAGATGATGCTTTGTGTGAAAACCTGCATTACCGACTGGGAGTACTATTCTTTAGTTCACATCTGTGACAGATGAAACATGGATCCATCACTACACACCGGAAACCAAAAGTCAGTCAGCACAATGGGTTTCTCCTGGCGAAGGTGGACCAAAGAAAGCAAAGACGATTCCATCAGCCAGAAAAGTTCTGGCGATGATTTTTTGGGAGTCTAAAGGCATCATTTTAATTGATTATTTAGAGAAGGGAAGAACCATATTCAATATTATGCCAGTTTATTAGATCAATTCGACGCTGACGTAAAGAATAAAAGGCTACACTTAGAGAAGAAAAAATGACAAAGTCCGGGTCAATTCATCGGTATCGCCCCATCCACCATATTTGCCGGATTCGACCACCTGTGACTTTTTTCTTTTTCCAAACATGAAGAAATGACTTAGTGGAAAGCAGTTTGCGCCAAATAAAGAATTCATTGCAGAAACAGAGGCCTATTTTGCTGCAGGATGGATTAAAAAAATTGGAACATCGTTGGATGAAGTGTGTAAAGCTACAAGGCGATTATGTTGAAAAATAAAGGAAACAATTTATGCAAAACATTGATATGTCAGCAATTTCCTTTTGTGTACAATTAAGTGTTTTAAAAAAAATAGCAAAAATATCCGCGTTTTAACGAGTTTTGCAAATTGGTCGTTAATACACCGTCAGATGGAAAAATCTTGTCTGTGGCGATCGCGTTTAAAAAAGAGGTCGCTTTATTGGGGAGTTTTTGCCCGGTTCGAAACAATCATCATACGATGGCTGGTTCGTACCGACAAGGACCGAACGATCCTGACGGACGATCGGAACGATCGGTCGGTAATTAGAAAAGAGAAATAATGATCACTTAATTGTAAATTATCGGCCTCATTGCCGATTCCCCTCTCTATTTCGCGAAGATAAAAATTATTGATTGGACGATGGACGTTCGGCTTGGAGCTGTCGACGCGATGAAAGAGAACGAAACAGGCAAAAAATTAATCCATAGCTTTCATTTCATTGATTGGATACGCTGATGTTTCGAGTTCTTTTCCGAGTTTGGTTCTTTTTCTTCTCGTTGCCGTTGTTGTTATTGTCTGCTTTTCATTAAAGAATTATTTTGCTATGTTCTGTTTGTTCTGCAAATGGATAATTGGTAGAATTTCCTGCTTATTTGACGTTTAAATGCATCAATTATTTATTAAAGGAATAATTAATAAAAAGTTATGCATATTACATGTCGTCTTATCACTCGATACGTTTTATTTTTAACAAAATGTCCTCATCTTCTGCTCTTTGTTCAACGGCATCTGTAATTTCATTCTCTATTGTTTGTAAAAATCTTCTGTTCTGTCTCATCCTACGAATTACTTAGCCATTTCCACGACACCTCTGACCATAACTGTTTCCAACAAGCATTGAGCGTTGTTAAATTTCTTAGGATCCCCCAACAACTAGTTTACTAGTTACCGTCAAAATCTAAAAAAAAACCAACGAAAACAATATCACATGATACATAAGCATTTTAAGAACAAAAAAAAATTAGTATTACTAATAATATCTCATGGGGTACATAGCGCAACCCTAAATACCACTGCGGTAGTCAACGTGTTAAATGTGTTACTCGCATAGCCCAAACAAGCTTTGTGCCACCAGACCAGCGACACATAAGTTATAGAAGGGATTAGAACCCTCGAGTACAGCCAGTGTACCATCAAAGGTTTCAACCCCCACTTTTTACCAAACGTGGGATTTCCTTATTGCTAAAGGCAATTTTTGCTCGTCGGGCAAACTCATGAATAGCTTGCTCGCAGGATCTTCGAGTCTGAAAGGCATATTAGTTTTTGTAGACCTCTAAGGTTTGCTTCTGACCACAACACGAACTACAGCTGAAGAAGCTCGAGGATTGTCTCGATTGCTGCCATCGGCGTCGAGGACAAGAACCACGTGATGTCTAGACAGGCAATTGTGTGGACCTCGTTAAGTGGATTGGTCGCATAGCCCAAACAAGCTTTGTGCCACCAGACCAGCAACGCATAAGTTATAGAAGGGACTATAACTCTCGAGTACAACCAGTGTACCAGCAAAGGTTTCAACCCCCACTTTTTACCATACATACACCTCGATGTACCTCGTCACCGTTGCCTCAACTGCACGTTTTGCAACGCTTTCTTTCCATCAACAGAAGGATGCCCTGTCAAAGGTGCCCTCAATGTCCAAAAACGTGGCTAGTGGGATTTCCTTATTGCTAAAGGCAATTTCTGCTCATCGGACAAACTCATGAATAGCCTGCTCGCAGGATTTTCCAGTCTGCTAGCCATATTGATTCTCGTAGAAAGGCGGCAGGGCAAGAGCCGAATCTGTCAAGTGCCTATCACTTATCTCCTTTAAAGTTTAGAGAAGAAAGTGCAAGAAAGATTCTCTTCTCTTTGTATTTTCATGTTTTACAATGAAAAGCGTTTTTTAAAACAATCGAGCCAACCCTTACTGGTAACAAAATCGATGTTAGTAACAGCTTTTCCATTTTCTTGTAAAAAGTTCTAGATTTTTAAGGCTTTATGTTTAATAACATTGATGTCCAGTAGGATTTATTTTTTGACCAATCTTCAATCCAAACACTGAGAGCCTTTTGATTTCTTCGTCCAAAAATGAGGGTTAGTAGTAACCTATGATCTCATTTTCTCTACATATTCCTTATATAGCCTGGATTCATTCAAATTCATTTAAAGCCCTTTACTCCCTTAATACACACATAACTGTCACGACCTTTGAGAATACAGACGTAAACATCAAAATGCTGGACGATGTGGAAGATGTCGTCGCATTTCTCCCAAAACTTGCAGTAATCGATGATCTAGAAGGAGCCAAAAATGATGGGGGGTGACAATATTCTAGTTACAGAGTTGAAAAAGCTTTGTCTCCAGCATCTCCAGGTCATCACGTTTCAAAATCTTCTATATGTCACTGATCAGAAAAAATATGCCACCCTCCCCTTCTATTAAATATAAAGACTTGGATACCTGGATTTTGATGTTATATATGTGTGTATATCGTAAACGGCCAAAAACCTGGAAGCCCTCATGATAAAGATGGATGCTGAGTTTTTCCAAAGAGCTCCAAATATAGTAGTATGAAACAGAAGGGGGCCAGCCAACTTTGCGTCACGATTCACACATATTCTAAACAAACTCACCTTGCTTTGTAATTATTATCGTCAAATATTAACAAGCTTTTCTAAGTCTCAAGAATGACTACCATAAAAGAAAACAATTACAGACAATGCCTATTTCAGAGGAGCTAGCTGATATAGAAGATATATAGAATACACGTTAATAATGAATGGTGGTTCTACGACTACACTACTTTTGTGCCATCTGGAAGGAAGCCAACCTCGTCATGAGCACAAGCCTCGAAAAAACCTCCTAGAGATGATCTATCCAACATATTTTATCCTCTCAATTCAGATTAAGTGTAACTCTTCATATTAAGTACAATGCAGAAAAAGGTTCTAAATAAACACCAACCTCACCGGTGAAACGGATTTCATTAAATGGACTCGATCAAAATCTAATTACTGGAACAAATTTCGACGAACCTGCAAATAGGTCGAAGAACTATTTGAATAACCGACGAGACGAGAGCTGAAGTGATAAACTGTTGAATGATAAGCGGCAAAGATGCCCTGCTGGTCTTGTATCTATCGTAGCAAACGTCACACTCAATTGGGGCACTATTGAAGATCCTGGAGGCAGTCACAAGAGCAAGACTGCAAGACGTGATGGAAATATTAGAACTGATTCTCACCAACTGAACTTGAAGCCATTGGAATAGCTGAAATACTCCGTGAAGGCTTCAACAGCAAAGCAGCAGCGACAGTGCCCTTCCTTGACACGGTTTAGCAAGATCTATTATAGGGAAAGTTTACATAAAATGGGGTACTGTCGTAAAACGAAATACCCTAATTATTTTATAGTACATGCAGTGCAATCTGTTGTGCAATTGATCTAATACTTCCTGGCTGGCTGGGTTTGGCTTCGATCATTTATGAAAAGAAATCACTTGTCCCTGAAGAGACCTGAAGCAACATTTGCATCTAGTGCTAAGGCCTTGAATAGAACTACCGTGGGAAACTTCTTTGATTTGCTAGAGCCCCTGCAAGATAGATACGCTAGATTGCAATGAAAGGTAGACGATATGTTTATAGCTGTCGATCCCACTGATCAGCCAGGAAATGAATCAACTTCAACGGAAGAGGGCTCACCAAAAAGAGAACCACCATTGACAATCTGGCGTCAAACACCACTTTCATCGACTTCATATTCGACCCACACACTACCACAATCAAAATCAGCTCGTCCTCATGAGTCAGATGATAGTTTCTCCAGTAATGATGATAAATCTCTGGCCAATATTCTTCAAGGTTGTGTTTCACCGGACATGATTCAACCATACTCAATAGCAGGATTAAGGATGCCTAAAGCCGAAAAATGCAAACAGAGGTAAAGCTGCCTTATAGGTATGACTTGAATGGCAGTATAGAAGCGAAACGATGTAAAGTGCCAACCAGTAAATTGCCATCTTTGAAAGGAAAGGGATTATCGAAAGGAAAATCAGTAAAGATGAGGTCCAAACCACAGAAAAGTAGTTCGACCGAAAAGAAGACTGATGAAGCAACAAACAAGACTATAGACCAAAAATATGTGAATGGGAAAACTCAGACCAAAAACAAAAAAAAATAAGCATGACCAAAGAGAACGCAGTGACGATGAAGAAAATCATGTGTGCTTGTATTGTGAAGTCGATTTTCTAAGCAGCAAACCTGGTGACCTACTGATCCCGTTTTAGATATACAGTGTGGCAATAAAGAAAGGAACACCCTAAATATCAGCTTTAAAACATATCTCTTGCAAAAACGCTCAGACGCTCAGACTTAGATTAAATTGAAGTATGCAGGGTTATCAAAAAAGATGATATGACGTTATATGTGTTTTTTTTTAATGAAATACCCGATATATGAATTGTTGGGGATATCTTTAATATTTACTTGTAGAAATTGAAAAAACACTTTTGGTGGAACTACATGAACATTTTTGGTAATTTTAATCTTTGAACGTTGTCATGACAGAATTGTCAGTATCGAAGGTGACGTCTTATCTAATAAGACAGTGACTAACCACCGTTAGTTTGTTTGACCTTGCATGTTTTATAATTGCCATTTCTTTTGATAAAAATAGGTCTAAGTGAGAGAGAACGGATTGAGATTCTTATAATGATTGGTTATGGTGAAGGACTACAATAGAAGTTTGCGAACTATTTAATGCACCGCATCCTAATCGGCAACCAATAACTCGCTCAACGCTAAGTAAAATACTTCTAGGTAAATATGAGGAGTATGGAAATGTTAGGGATCTACCTAAAACTACGCGACCAAAAGTGGACGATGAAACTAAGTGCTACTCGTCAAGCAGATTTAAACTTTAATTGCAGCCATGAGACTGTTAGAAAAATTTGGCATAAGCAGAAATACCATCCTTATAAAGTGCATCTCGTCCATGAATTGTCGGAAGATGATTTTGATGGCCGTTTGGAGTTTTCAGAAAACTTGCAAATACTTTGCGAACATGATGAAATGTTTGCTAGAAACATTTTATTTTCAGATGAGGCAACTTTTTCTTTAAACGGAACAGTTAACCGACAAAATTGTAGATACTGGGCAGAACATAATCCTCACTGGATGCAGGAAGCTCGAAGTCAACACCCTCAGAAGGTGAACGCCTAAGCTGCAATACTAAAAAATAGGATTTTAGGAGCTTCCTTTTTTGATGGAAATTTAAATGGGGATATCTATTTGGATTTTTTACAGTTAGAGCTTCTTCCTGCGCTTGTGGAACTTTATTCTGATCCAAATACCCCTGACAGTCCTAATAATGAAATCTGGTTCCAACAAGATGAGGCACCTCCTCATTATTCTCAACTGTGCGTGACTACCTAAATTTGATTTTTAATAACAGATGGCTTGGCAGACTTGGCAGACGTGGGGTTGTTGAGTGGCCAGCTCGCTCTCCTGACTTAACACCACTAGATTTCTTCCTGTGGGGTTTCCTAAAAAGCAAAGTTTATTTAAATAGATCTCAAAATATTAATGATTTATAAAAAAAAACGCATACTCCAAGAGATCCGAAGAATCACGCCAGATGTAATCAGCAACGTTCAGAATGAGATTATTTCTCGCCTGTTGGGGTATTCCCCATGAATCGTTTCCACGAATTACGGCTTGAACTACTTAACCACCCTCCTTACTCACCAGAGCTATATAGCCTCAACTGACTTCTTTTTAGTCCCTAAATAAGTTCTAGATGTAGACGTGAAATATCAACAAGCTTATTACTTAAATATTTCGAGGCAAAAATCATCCGACTGCCAGGGATATTCTTTGTCTAAGATCGCCCCTGATCACGTTTCAATAGTATACACATCCAATACACTAAATGTGGTATTAATTGTAATACTTTCACGTACAATATGTAACTACATCATTCCTCATTATCCTACAAGTATATAAACGGGTATTCCATAGTGCAAACTCTCAAGAATTCTCCAATAATGAAATCGTTTACATTGCATTGCACCGTTCAAAGAAACACGGCAATTATTCACCTTCTACAACCCGGCATAGCACGCACGTCGATTTACGTAATAGAACAATAAAGAATTTAATTAAGTTAGAAATATCGAATGGAAACTAATTGCTAGTTCTCTCGTCACATAGAAATACTTTATATAAACGACATACCGAACAACGGCTTGCCCGTAGAAATTTCCCAACCAATTTCATAAATTTTCGAACGCGTATACTAGCTTTTGCAATACGTCTCAATAAAAAAAAGGACTAATTAGCTTGATTAATGCCGGTTCAGTTCGCGTACGACACTGTAAACGTTACTACATACAGGACGTGTAACAAGTATAGACACAACAACGATTTAATCGGCGGCAAACTCGTATCTGTCAACACAAAATGCTGGGACATTATTTTTGTGCTGCGGTGTACACGACTACATCGTACAATCGTTAAAATGTCACGATTAGTATTAATACAAATTACGGCGACCTGAAAATGGAGAACGCACGGTAATTTTATAGGAATTGCCCGCATATTTTCACGTCAAGCGTCTGCTGGACGAACAACCGTTATATTACCATATGTATTTAACTATGTTGTATTTCCATAAAAAAAAGAAAACTCGAAAAGCGACAGGCGAACCTGACGTTTTCCATCAACTAGAATTATTATCGCATGCATTTTTTTACGAATACTTAGTGATATAGACTTATGTACATGATGCAAGCTAAATAAACCATTCATGTAGAGGTTTGCGTGTACAAGCAGTATATATAGGAATGGCCTATATAATAATATTTATTATACAGAGTGTTTCGTAAGTATGAGAAGCAAATCTTCATCTTCTTCTTGAATGCGGTCTTTTAGCCTCAATTGCAATTGGTCTAGAACGACTTGAAAAGAGATTTACCTTCAAATACCCTTATCAACAAAATCTGCTGTCATCAGATTGATTAGACCTATAGGAGGAAGATAACTTTCGAAATGATACGGTCTCCCTGAAACTATAAAACTGTTTCCGGGTCTATGAATCATGCCAAGAAGTTGTGTAATCATAGCACCACCATTTGTACAATAGACTCTCCGCAAGATATAGTCAATGGATTTGCCAATATGTTTTCTTCTATTTATCTGCCTAGTACACCTTTTTGTTTAAAGAATTCTGACTAGGGTAACTGCCCTGGTAATGGACACCCAAGACGAATTTTTAACTTCAAAACTCTACAAATATTTTCATATAATAAACATACCAATGATATTTTATCCATAAGAAAGGTAATTTTATGTACTTCAGAGTTATATACAATTAAAAAGGATTTAGGTAAACACAATTCAAAATATATATTTTTTTCTTAAACAACGTCGAAGGCACACAAGTAATGGACACACCTGCTGGTGTAATGGACATAAATAACTTTTATAATATATTAAACTTCAATAACTATACAACCTTTGTATTAACAAGTTTAATATGGAAATATAATGACACGATCAACAACAACTACCTTTTGTTTAAATACTAACTATAACTACATACTAACTATAGCAACATACACAATATATTACACTCCTCCCCACTAAGTCTTAAACTTACAAATTTAGCCTATCAGGAGGTTTAATAGTTCTTTTAGGTCGTTCTAACTTTTTTGCAATTACTGTGTTTGGTGTTTGCTTCGGAACAACTGAATCTACAAGAGTTTTAGTTGTATTACTAAATTCGGAAAGTGATATATTTTCAGAAGTCCGTTTCACCATATCATTTTTTGGCTGTTCCTCCGTATCATCTTTGGCATCTTTCCGTGAAAAAATCTGATCTGTCTCTCCCGATTTTTCGTAGCTTCTGTCTCGGTTAGAAAATCTAATCTGCTCTTTACATGTCGGCTAAACATTAACTTTGATGGTTTTTCCCCAGTAAGACAATGCGGAGTATTTCTATATGAAAATAGGAACTTACTTATTAATGAATCCATTGAATCATGAGTATTTCTGGCATCTATTAATAACTTATTCAAACAATTTTTGAAAGTTTTTACCATATTCTCAGCAGTACCGTTAGTAGATGGATTGTACGGACTGCTGGTTACATGTCTAATGTTGTTCATTTTACAAAAATGCTCAAATTCTTCAGATACTAATTGTGGACCATTATCTGAAATCAATTTAGTTGGAAGTCCATAACGCGCAAAACAATCCCGCAACTTATCAAGCGTCGTTTTGGTATCCATCCTGGTCATTTCATAAACTTCAGGCCACTTTGAGTACGCGTCAATGAGTATTAGATAAGTTTTCCCCCGAAATGGTCCTAGAAAATCAATGTGCACTCTCTCGAAGACATAATCTGCTTCTCTGAATTTAATTAATGGTGCTTTATTAGGTGTTTTCGATTTTCTCATACACGGTACACAATTTTTTACAAAAATCTCAATATCATGATCTAAACCTGGCCACCAGAAGTATTGTCGTGCTATCGCTTTCATCTTAACCATACCATTATGTGTTCCATGAATTTCTTCTAACATTTGATTGCGGAATTTGAACGGTATCAAAACTCTGTAGCCCCACAAAAGCAAACCATTATCAATAAATATCTCTGTTGCTCTTCTAGCAAAACCTTTTAATTCATCTGATACTGTGTCCGGCCATCCATCTCGTGTATATAGATAAACCATACTTAAAATCTTATCCCTACGTAATTCGTTTCTTAAACTGCTCGCATCTACAGGAATTTTGTCTTCTACTATGAAATTAAAGTAATCACAAGAATCTTCTTGGTCAACCGACTGTCGCAGAGGTAAACGTGATAATCCGTCTGCTCCTCCGTTATCCTTTCCCTTTAAATGTTTAAAAACATAATTGAAACCGCTTAAAAATAAAGCCCAACGTTGAAGTCGTCCCGCTGCCATTTGCGGTATACCTTTGGTCTCACCAAACAACGCAAGTAAAGGTTTATGATCTGAACAAAGAGTAAACTTATTCCCAGCTAAATATTGGTAAAATTTACGAACTGCCCAAAACACACTTAATGCTTCTTTGTGAATAACAGAATATTTAATTTCCGTTTTATTCAAAATACGTGAAATAAAACTAATAGGTTGTTCGGAACCATCCGGATATACATGAAGTAAAACTGCTCCAATACCACTATTGGATGCATCGCAGACTAGTTTTATTTCCAAATCTGGATTAAAATGAGCTAAACTTTGTTCAGAAGACAACGCTTGTTTCGCTGCTTGAAATGAGTCTTCACATCTTTGTGACCAAACAAATTTAACATCCTTTCTTAGTAAATCATAAAGTGGTTCTAAAATATTTGAAAGATTTCTTATGAACTTACTATAATACATCATCATTCCAACAAATGCCTTGACTTCCGTAACATTGCGCGGTTTTGCGCATTCTTTTATTGCCTTAACCTTGTCTAAATCCTTGTGCAATCCAGTTTTATCTATGATAAATCCTAAATATTAATTTTAGGTTCGAAAAACTTTTGCTCAAATTTAAAACAAATCCAGCTTTATTTAGTCTCTCAAATACTAAGTTTAAATTTCCCAAATTTTCTGTCTTGTTTTTACCAGTCACAACTATATCAGCCTGAATCTAATTCCATTTCAATCAATTTATCGTTAATCATCACGTCTAACGTAATAGGCTCTACATTACTTTTATTTACTAAACTAAATAAATCTATATATTCTACCCTTTCCTCAGGAATATCAATCGCATTTACAATGAAGTTATTATTTTTACTACATACCCTCGCTAGATGTCCAACCTTCTTACACAGTTTACATTCATAAGTTTTATATTTACATTTAGCAAAATTATGATTAGTATCACCACAGCTCCTACATCGTGGATTTCCCTTCTCCTTAACTTCAATATCTTCCTTCCGCCATGGATTCTTGTTATACAATCCCTTCACAAACTTCCTTTCGGGAAACTGTCTAGACGATGTTCCTATTTTATTGTGATTAACCAAGCCATATAGCTGCTTCTTTTTTTAACGCTACCTCAACTAGGTCTTCCAATGTAGTTGTATGCTCTTCTTCACACAATCTATCTAATATTTTCCCTTTCTGTAGTCCAGTCACGAACTTGTCTTTTAGCTTTTCAATAAGCAAATTTCCAAACTTGCAAGTAATCGCCTTGTTTTTAATTCTTGCGTACCACTGTCTAATCGACTCGTCTTCCAGTTGCTTTAGTTCATAAAATTCGATCCTTTCTTTGAAAACTGAAACCCTTTTGCAAACTGAGACCTTAATATTTTACAAAGTTCTTCATATGATTTGTCTTTAGGTAATGCAGGATCACACAAGTCCCTTAAAATTTTGTAGGTTTGTTCACACACCAGTGTTAATAATACCGGCACTTTCTTATTTTCAGCAATATCATTAGCCGTTAAGTACTGCTCCATTCTTTCTTGGTACATTGCCCAGTCTTCTCCTACATTATATTCTGAGATAGTTCCAATAGTACCCTGAATGATAGTTTGCGCCATACTTATTACGTTTTTTTCCTCGTCGCCAAATATAATATATTAAACTTCAATAACTATACAACTAACAACATACACAATATATTACAACTTTAGTAATGGACACTATTAGTAATCATTTCAAAATATTAAATCTTTTCCGAAAAATACAAGAATGTTGAATATTTATATGTATTTATTCATTTTTGAAATACAATAGAAGCCCCTTTTATTTTTTAGTAAAGGTTCATCGATAGCACACACAATGTCTTCTTTAAAATAGTAAAGTATATCATCTTTCTCTGGCCAACGCCAATCTAGTCCCGCTTTCTTCATGGTCTTAACTTCCATTCCTTCTTCATCTGTTTTTAACACAATACCTATAAAATGCATAAGTTGAAGTTTGTTGAATAGTTTTATCAATGAATAAAATAGTAGCTACCTACCTGGGTAATAATTTCTCTCATATCGAACTATAACATAAGTTCCAATTTCAATGACAAGTTCATCTGGTTCACTAATGTGAACATCTTCATCATCATAAGGAACATTATCTTCTGATTCAGACGTACTTTCTATAGTTTGGGTTACAGTGAGTTGCTTCTGTTTCTTGATTTTTAGTTTTAGTGTAGATGTAGATTTCTTGCTGTTGTAAAATTCCCTATATTTGCTGCTTGATACAACAGCAGCAAATATAACTCGTTTACGTTTGGGGGTACTACTTTTTTCAGGAGTCTTTGGAAGAAATAGACATTTTTTGAATGGTGTTGGAACTTTATAGCCTTCCTCTTCTTTTTTTTTTTCGTAAAATGATGTAACCAATTTCTCTGGTTAGATCCTCTGAACCAATTGTGATGTATGTAGTTCAGGTGATATATAACTAGCATCTATTGCTTCAAGTCTAGTCAGTGCATCTTCATTTTTATCGGAAAATTCTGCGTCCTCCTGATTCTCCACAGATTGTTCATTATTTGGGATTTCATCAATTGTTGGCCCAGAATTTTCCACTGTTACAATTTCTTGTGAATTATCATTATCAGACCAAACTTTATATAAATTCACTGATTCAACATTATCTGTCCATGCTCTTTTGTTCGAGTAAGTGTCTAAAAATGCATTCAGCTCTTCACGTTCCATCTTTTGTTCAACCTTTAGCAAAACCTTTTTTGAAAAGTCATCTTTATTAAATAATGTTACTTTCCTATTTGGTAAACATTTAGAATAATCTACATTTTTTTTTGTTGTTTCAGCCTCAGCAAACTTATCAAAAACGTCAACCAAAATTGTCCCAAAAGTATGCCTTGTTACTTCTTTAGGAAAGTTTTTTAATTTCCAGTCCCTCACTGCAGAAGACCAACCTGATTTTAGTGGTTTAAACACTGCCACATCTGCGGGCTGAAATATGTGGGTGGCGTTTGGGAATAAAGAAACTAGTATGATTCCATTGTCATCACATAGTTGACTTACTTGTTTTGTCAGGTGGGATCTGTGGCCATCCACAAATAATAATATGGGACGAATAATATTGTTGTCGTTTAGATAAAGCAAGACATGGTTTGAAATGTATTCAAAAAATACTTCTGACGTCATCCATTCCGAATCAGATTTACCCAATGCATAATGACCAGGAACAGATTCTACGATTGCTTTAGGCATCTTCTTGTAAGGGAAGATAATCATTGGTGGTACAGTTTTACCATCGGCCGAAATAACTGCCATCACAGTAATTTGTTCTTTTTCTGCTGATACCCTTTGGTAAAAATCCTCATTATTTGCAGCTGGGCCTAAGACTTTACCACTTTTGGGACATAACATAAAACCGGTTTCATCCCCATTAAAAATGCGACTTTCATCTTCGAGTATTCCATCTAATTTTTCCTGTTTTAAAAACTGATGTATTTCATCAAACCAGGCTTCAATGCGATCCTGAGTTACTGCTGCTCGAGCTTTACTCACACTTTCTGCATGCTTTTGTTTAATTCTGGGATGTCTTTTGAGGAAAGCTTCAAACCAAGTGCGTCCAGGTAAACTGTCTTTAAAACAAGTGTCCCTACCAGCTTCTTTAATGATTGTTTGGACTGTTAAGAGAAGATTGTTTTTATGAACTGGAAATCCCTTTCGGGCCATTGCCAAAATCCAGTTTTCTAAAAGCTGTTCTTCTATTGTAGATAATACAGTTTGAGGGCCCATTTTTCTATATAATGGAACATTTTCTGCTAGTTTTCTGATTAAGGTTGAACGTGGAATGCCAAACTGTCGTGCAGACTTTTTGCTTGTTCCATTTTCCCTGACGGCTTTAATGGCATTTTCGAGGTTCTCCTCATTATATTGAAAAAAGTATCTTTGTTTTTGCTCTTTCTTTTTTGGTGGCATTTCTGAAAGATTTACTATTTTCATATAATACATATATATATTTAATATACATAAAATACAATATACGAGTACTACAAACAAATTCCTATCAACTATTAGCATTAACTCCGAATCTCCTCAAGCTTATATTTTCGTACTTAACTGATAGATCTAGTTACGTTTTTTATGAGGGATACAAGTCAGTGAAATTCTGCCCATCGTCAGGTGTGCCGCAAGGGTCAAACCGTGGTCCTCTTCTCTTCATACTATACATCAACGACTCGCTGACACAGTTAACATGCCCCGTGCTTACGTATGCTGATGACTTGAACATCTACAGTCTTATAAAAACCTGGAATGATGTCGTCCACCTTCAAACTAACTTGAATTTTTTAACTGATTGATGTCACCAGTTCGATTTAAAAATAAATATTAATAAATGTTGCTATATATCTTATGCACGCAAAGTAAATTGGACAGCAATATATTGTCAAGAGTCACCGATATTAGAGACCTGTGTAGTGTATTTTGATTTTCGACTTAGCTTCTCGAACCATATAGACTTGATGTGTGCGTCTGCCTCTAGGACACTGGGTTTTGTTATGGGTTGTTGCAAGTTGTTCAGCAACATACAGCTTATAAAAACATTGTTTTAAGTCTGGTTGTTAGCAAATTGGAGTATGCTTCACAACTATGGTCTCCTCATTATTTATATCTACAACTTTCTATGGAAAAAGTTCAACGACGATTTCTAAAATATTTATCTTTGAAAAGTTAGTGGTATTTATCCTCAACGTGGCATAGATTATGATTTTTTATTGGAAACTCATGACATTCAGGCCCTGAGTTATCGTCTGGAACTACATGGTGCAAGATTTGTATGGAAATTATCCAATGGATGGGTTGATTGCCCGTATCTCCTCTCATGTCTTAACTTCTTTATCACTAGAATCTCTTCTCGCTTTACTCCCACCTTCCTGCTTCCTTTTTCAAGAACCAATATTTTTCAAGGATCTCCTCTGGTGACCACTCTTCTGAAATATCTCTTTAGGTACGTATTATACCTAACAAAGTTAATCTGTCAAAGATTCGAAAGCTTGAATTCTGGCAACGGTTATCTCGAACATCTTACCACCCGCCCCACCATAAAAGCTGGATTACAGCTGCTGAATTAAATTGCCATTTAAAATCTGTTCTAAAATTTTTGAAATAAAAATATTTATTTGTTCTAAACTTTCGGGTGGTATGTTTTTGTTCAATTGGTTTTTCTTTGATTAATTTAACAAACTCATCAATTATTTTCTTTGTCCAATGTCCTTTGATTAGAACCTTCAAGATATTTTAATCTTAGAATGTCAAGCTTCTCACTTAGATTGGTAGTCTGCTGGTTTCCATTTTCTACTTCCTATTGTAGTTGTAAATTTAACAAATCCCCCTCTCCTTTCCGCCCTCCCGTAGATCTTATCGGACTTGAAAAAAAACGCTTGAAACTAGCATCAATGAAAGATATTCGTTTTGGAATTTGACTTATCATTCCAGGTTCGTCAACACTAACAAAGAAACACTAACAAAGAAACACAGGCAAGTGGTGGTGACCGATTTAAATGAAATTTGGTGGGTTTGTAGACTGATGCAGTGTAAAAACAATGGTAACTTCCATAGATGCTCAGTTGCTCGTTTTCGGGGGTAGGGGTGATCAAGAGCCAGCGCTACCTTCTGATATTTGCTTTAATAACTCAAAAACTATAAGACATATCAAAAAAAAAAGTTAAGACAAATATATAACTGTTTTATGAGTACTAGAAGATAGCGACAATAATTTTTAAAAAATATAGGGGGTGGAGGTTGTTTCTAGAAAACAAGAACTATGACAGGCAAACTATTGTCGCTATCTTATAGTACTCATAAGACAGTTATATTTTTGTCCTACCTTTTTTTGATATGTCTTATAGTTTTGGAGATATTAAAGCAAATAGCGAAGGGTAGCGTTGGCTTTAGGGCGCCCCACCCCCCGAAAATGGGCGATTTAGGATCTATGGAAGTTACCGTTGTTCTTACACTGCATCAGTCTACAAACCCACCAAATTTCATTTAAATTGGTCACCACCACTTGCCTGTGTTTCCTTATGAGTTATGCCAATTAGCTTTTGTCAACCATCATCTTTTACATCTTCTAAAGTGTTGCCTCTTCAGGTCTAACAAATATGCCATAGTTATCCTCACATTCACCCAGAAACAGTAATGACGCGTTGCACATCTTTAGTTATTATTTCTTGTCGTCGACAAATATTTATAATCAGTCAAGGTCGAATTAAAGACAATTATAACATGAAAAATTCTAACCATCCCGATGAATGTGATTTCAGGGAATCTGGGCTGGTAAATTACAGATAAAACATCGGTAACACCACAACATTCGATTACTGGCGACACGTGTTTCGAGAGCCCATGCGGTCTCGAAACACGTGTCCCGAATAATCAATTAATGCTGAAGTTATTGAGCATTTTAAGAAAATATTAAAACATTTTAGACGTATAAGATTGTTCCAGATTGACAGATATGTATATTTGACAACCCGAAGTTGGTTCTTTTGTTTTGAGCTTTCCTAGCCGACCACGTTTAATTTTTTTTTTAATCTGATGGGGTGGCAACCCTTCCTTATTACTGTTCGATGGAAAACAATTTGCTGCTAAATGTTACAATCAAAGTACAAAGTCAACAACTTCCATATTTTTTGTGTGAAAATAATTGAGTTGCTCTTGTCAATAAAATTTTTATGTCAGCCTATAAAAAATTGGTCTTTATCCATCTGGAGAAATGACATTGCCAAATCGATCCTGGTGATGTACCCTTTATAAATGTATCGGTCATATTTTTTGGAAGGGAAGATAAAAATGGTGGAATAATATGTTTCTCCAGCTCAGCCTCCAGAAGATCATAGAACCTAGTGACAGCTTCCTTGTTGAATCGCTTTGTCTTGGAAAATGTTGTGGTAATGGACTTCTCCAACGTCAACACGTCCTTATGGTGAAGTTCTTCACTGGATTTCTTGGTGCAGAAGTAGATCACTAAACACTTTAGCCCACTGAACACCAAACAAGTTTTAACTAAAACACCGACGCGTTTCAACAGCAATGCTGTCATTATCAAGGCGATAATAAAACTAAATTAAAATAAAATCTACGAAAACAGGGGTAACCTAAATGTTATGCACGGTTTATTATTGCCTTGACAATGACAGCATTGCTGTTGAAACGCGTCGGTGTTTTAGTTAAAACTTGTTTGGTGTTCAGTGGGTTAAAGTGTTTAGTGTTCTACGTCCTTATGGTAACTAGTAAAATGGTCAAACCATCAATTCACTGAACTTATCAGTTGTTCAAGGGGCATCTTGTCTAATCAATTTTTGACTTAATTTAGCAACAAATTTGGTTGGCGACGCATCAATGCCAGACCAATGTAGTAACGAATCCACGTTTCCCTAATTTAAAGACACATTTTGATGTAAATATGATTTAAAATGTATGCATCTGTATCCAGCCATAAACAGACTTAATAACACAACAGTATACACTTCAAAATATAAAAGCTATTTTCGTAAAACCTAGTGTAATACTCTTTAGTTACATGTATACCTACCTACCGCATTTTATAGCCTTCACAATAATAGAAACGAAATAGACTTTTAATTCTAACAAATACACCTTTCTACCACCCTGGAAGTTTGTCAAAATGTACACGATCGTGCACAAAGTACAAGAGTACAAAAGGATCATAGAGCTTCTTCACCCATTTAGACACGGCACTCGAAATTTCGCATTCACTAAATGAGAAGAGGACAATCGCCTTCAAGGATGATATATCTGTTTCGTTTCTACTTGAAATTTTTTACGTTACCTTCAATAGGAAATTCAATAGGAGTTAATTGTAGTATCCCACACAATCATTCCATTTCATACATATTCGTTTATGCATGCAGGGTGTAACAAATTTACCAAAATTTTAATTTTATTAGTCGCTTTATGCTGTCGAAAGTAGACACCTGGAACTGGGGTATTCAAGGAAATGTTTTAGAGGTGAGTATTTGGGTAAAGACACCTTGGCACACGTCTATAAAACGACAGTAAAACTTTTACTGTCCCTCCTGACTCAGTCCAGGAGGTAATTCGACTTCAAAGATCAGAATTTCCGATTCACGGTAAACACAAATTTTATTCCGGTGGTATCTTTAACGATTTCAGAATTAAAACGAAGATGTAAGCATAGAATTTTATAATTAATCGAATGAATACAAGTAGTAGCCGGAATTCATTATTATAGGTAAGTTTTACGAGTGTTTTCTAGAAAGGTAAAAATATGTTGTGTCAATTAAAATACGTAATCTTAAATTATTTTTTTACTGAGAAGACAAGTCGTGCTATGTAGTTTCGATATTTAGAGGAAACTGTGTTTATCGCGATGGTGAGATCTATGAACGAGTCTAATTTACTTACTTATTTCTGTGTTATTTTAATTGTAAATATTTCATTTTATTATACGTATAAAATTATTTGATATATGCGGTGATTACAGATTAGTTATATCCTGTTTGATCTGAAAAAAAATTCCTTCTCATTCTAATGCTGTTTATAATAAAATTCGATGGGCTAAATAAGTTTAAAGATTGAGATAGCTGGTATTTCTTATATTGATAGAAATACCTGTCGTGTTTAATAGAATCGATTAAATTGTATAAATTATAGAACATAATGGTATCTTGTGTCACTCGTGTTATTTTTCTTTTTAATAGTTCTGTAATGCTTATAATATCATAAGAAATTTAAAATCCGCAGAAATATTATAGATAACACAGGCCTGCGGTGGTAAAATTGTCTGGATTTTATACAGTGATTTCAATAGATTTTTTGGTGCTGAAAATGGGAAAATTATTTAAAAAATTTCATCACGTAAGGTTCTTTTCCAATCTGGGGTTAATTTAATTTGTATTTTACGAGTTTTTTTTTTATTAAATTCGATTGGCATCAAAAGTCTGTGTCAATGTACCCAACTCTTTCTGCTATATTTGTGGAAAGTTTGCAGTACAAAAGACAACAAAGAAACATTACAGATTTTGTAAAAAAGTGTATTTTGCATATTTTGGTGTGAAATTAGGAGCCCAATCCAACAATTAATTCAGCGCGCTCTATTACTGACAATGAGTGAATATGCATCTTCATATCAGGTGGTGGCTTTTCAATAGGTTCCGTCCGATGGGTACGGCAAAATGTTGACACCAAGTCGACAGGTCACTTCAGGGACGAATTTGGCCATTATTAAGCAAGATCCTGAACATTTCCTAGAAAAATTCGTTACTGTGGATGTAACCTGAGTTCACCATTATGGTCCTGAATCAAAAATTCTGAGTTTGGAATGGAGGCACAAAGATTCACCACCCCCTCGAAAGTTTTGTGCATCAGCATCTGCGAAGAAAGATCATGGCTACAGTTTTTTTTGGGATGCCAAAAGAATTATCCTTATAGACTTGTTACCACGTAGTCAGACTATAAGTGGGCAATATTATGCTGCCTTAATTTCAAAACTGCGTGATTAAATTAAAGAGAAAAGGAGGAGAGGACTTAGACGTGGTGTGCTGTTTCATCAGGACAACCCACACACACACACCCACATGGGCTGTATTTCAATGGCCGCAATTAATAATGCAAGCTTCGAATTTTTTTTAACAGCAGCCCTCTTCTCTAGATTTGACTCCTAATAGTATTTCCCAAATTCAAAGAACACTTTCGTGGGATTCACTTTCAGGGCGATGATACACTGATGATGTAGGTGAACGAGTAGTTTGCAGTAGAAAGTTTCCACCTTTCCAACTCATTTCATTTTATGTTAGGGACAATAATATCTGAACTGTCCTCATAAATCATCCAAATCCACATGAGATCTGACTAAACTAGATCGTTTAGGTATTCCTCAAGGAAACAAATCCAAATATGAAGAAGGAGATGATCATAGAATTGTATCATTTCACGAATACCCTAATTTGCCAAAAAGTGAGAAGATTCTCCATCTTGTTGTTACCATATTATTAGTCCTACGTTTAATAGAATCCGTTCAAGTAATCCAGGACGAGGGAATCTCCTCTCCTTTGAGAGGGGGTTAAACAAAATTTCGTCTTCCTCAATTATTTCATGACCTACACCGGATTGAAGTGTAAAACTTTAGAACAGTATAAACCTTAGAACAACCTGAAACCACTCTCAAAATGTTAATGTTGATAAAAGAATAAAATTTTCAGACAATGGAAAACATACTTAGAACTAACATTTTGAGGCAATAATGCTAAGAACAACTATAAGGCCTTAGAACAGACTCAAAAATTTAGATTTTCTAAAAAGAGGATGAAGAAAAAAATATTTTTTCGTCATATGTTTTAAATATTCCGGTTTTAATTTTTAAATTTTGGAATAATATTCGGAGCAATCTCAAACAACGTTTCTAAATTTCTTCATTTCACTCATAGAGTAATTTACAAGACTTAGTACATAGGCTGGACCATACATGCTAAAGAGATGGATCAGTAAGAGAGATGAAATGAAAAATGTAGAAATACTTTTTTTTATTATTTAGTAAGTCAAATATAAACATTAAGGTTAGAAAAATTATGACACGATGAAACTCAGACGAAATTGCGGTGGGAATATTGCACTTGTTTTGTCTGCTCTTTATTTCTGTCTCGTTTTTTTCCACCACCCTCATACCTTCTCTCCTGAAGTGAATGGGAAATATTGGTTTGTTGAATTTTGTTCTTTTTATTTTTTACTAAGGTGTCTAGCTTTATCTTTTCTTATAATTTTTGTGCCTCCTCTTCTGTTTTCTTCTTTTTTACTATAAATGTTTGCTGATTAATTTAGAACACTTGCACGCCTTGTTGATGACATCCTTCCTAATTTTTTTTAATTATATAATAACATAACAAATTTTATTCAAATCAGTAAAATTTGGCATCTTCCTTTGCGAATTTGAAACGAAAATAAGAGATTTGAATTTGGCTTTTAAAGCGTCACTTATTTTGGATAATCCCATTTCTTATTTCAGACAATTTGAAATAAAATATTGATCTCTATTTTAATTTTTTTTAATCGTCAAATTTTCCACGTGACCTGATGTGATATGCAATTCAGCGTACATTTGCATTTGATTTGAAATTCTCAAATATATCCGTTATCGAAGTTTCAAAACAATATCAAAGACATCCATTCGCGAACAGACAAACAGATCAATAAATAAATAAACAAACGAGCCCCGACAAACGTCAGAAACGGAAAACAAAGAGGAAGAGCCTTCCCTCTATTGAGTTGACTTTGTCATTAAAGTCATAATGCTGCTCGCCAATCGCATAAAGTTCTTCTAACGAGCAGGCAACGCAAAGACATCAACCGTTTTAATGTTCATTATTTTTGAACATAGCAGCAGGAGCTTACATTTGCATGTGTTATGGACGGATTTAAAAATTCGAGCGATTCTCGTCCTTAAATAACGTTCGAATTCGGTTGGTCGGACGTATTTTAATGGTAACAGATCAGCTTTAACGAGAATAGCACAATGGGTTTTAGAGATTTATCTTATTAAAAATATGGCGAATAACAGAGCCAATTTACCTAACCGATCTTTATCTTATATTTACCTAACGATCGGATGGATGAAAGAGTCCAAAGAGAGAGTTTTGATGTCACGTCAGCTGCGCTCTCTCCCTCTCAGTCTCTTCTAGTAAATATAAATTTAATTCAGAGGGGGAGAAGAGACATCCTAAAATATTTGGCGAGAACGTAACTCACAATCCGGAGATGTTAAATTTAAACGATTAATTTCAATTTGCATAAAAATATCTGTCGAATTTAATTAAAATATGATCAAAAGAACCGATTACTCTGGATGTCCCCATCCTACACCAGAATTATTTCTCAATACATACAGTATTATCCAAAAATAATGTAACATTCTGAATTAATTCCTTGATATATGAAACTCAACTTGAACCCCCAATTTTTTTAAATTATCTTGAAGAATAAAAATTAGTAATATTAAAATTAGAAGTGTTAAAATATAATAGTAACGTAATCAAATTTATGAACAGCCATGTATATACGATCTAAACAAAAAAATACAACTAATTCTCTTCCGACCAACTATGCGATTTTAATCGGGTAAAGCCGGGGACCATCTGAAAAGGATTAAAAAACGAGACGAAAAACGGGACCCGATCCTAATTAAATTAAATAATTGCCGGCAAATGTTTTGGAACACGTTCATTAGCAATATCTTTTCGGAGCGGCGATTTATCGTTATGGACTGCTGTTCCGTATATTACGTCGAAAACAAAGGGGGATTATTCGAAGAAGGAGTTGCCAGTGATTGTAATTAAGATTGACGGATAATGATTACGATATTGTAACGATACAAAGAATTAGCGCTAATTATTTCTTTGTTAATATCATCTTATTATTATTAATCATGGAATTTGTTTAACATTACGGGCATATCAGCTGAAATCTTATAAAAATATAAGAAATTTAATTCTATTTTTTAAGTGCTAAGGAAAAAAAACGAGAAACAAAAAAGGCACACAAAAATGAAAAACAAAGTTAAAAAGAGAAAGCAAAACAAAAGAACAACAAAGTTGATTGTCATTGTTCTTCTTTTGTTTTGAGAAACCACAGAGAATTAAGAAGAGGGATAGAAGAAAAAAGGGAAAATTTGCCAAAAGTACGAATACAAAGGAAGAAAAAAATGAAAATCAGGGAGACAAAAAAAAGAATGAATGTGAAATAGAAGTAGACGTAGAATGACAATAAGAAGAGAAAACAAAACACGGAAAGGAAGTCGAAAAGGCTACAATAATAGAAACGATACAAAATAGAAGTAGACGTAGAAGTAGACGTAGATGTATAAGGACAATAAAAACAAAAACGACCGAAATAGAACAAAGGGCATTCGATGAATGAAATTTAAGAAGACCTAGATAACACAAAAGCAAAGGATATTACATATAAGAACACACAGCAACAAGAAAGATAAACCTAAAATAAGGAAAAAGAAAAGGAGAGAAAGAGGAAGTGCACAAAAAGCAAAAAATTAAACACGAAAGAAGGACGACAAAAAGGAAAATAGAAGAAGTAGTTGATTCAGTCAATGACAATTAAATGGAAAGAAGAGAGAATAGAAGGAGAAGAATTAAACAAACAAAAAGAGAAACTCGAAAATACAAAAAATACAAGAGGAGAAAAAAGAAAAGTAAAAACATATCTAACGAAAAACGGGAAGAAGAAAATAAAGAAAAACTAAGGGGGTGGTAAAAATGTTTTTATATCAAAAAAGACGAGAAAAGGTGAAAAAGAAGAAGTAGTTGATAAGCAGAACGAAAAAGAAGGGTACGACGAGGAGGATAAACGAAAAGGGAAAGAAAATAAATAAAGGCTAGGAGAATGGGGATGGGAATTAAAGATAAAACAGAGAAAAATTAAGATTATTCATGATAAACGCAAAAGAAGATAAAAATGAAAGAAATGGAGGAGGAATAGAAAATACAGCACAGTAGAGAGACCATAGACATGCTTTTCTACCGAAAATGATGAAACAGACGATGAAGAAAAACGAGAACGAAAAAAAAGCATAATATAAAAAGACCGAAGAAAACGAAAAAAAGAGAAGAGAAAGGAAATGAAGAAAATAACAAAAAAGAGGAGGGTGGCAACTAAAGGTAGGACGAAACAACAAACAGAGAAAAGAATATCAATAATGAAAAACGGGACGAAGCAAAAGAAACAAGATGTGGGACAGTAGAGAGACGAAAGAATTGCTTTTCTATCGAAAAAAATAAAATGATATAAACAAACAAGAAAATCTAGATGGTGAGGAAAACGAAGAAGAAGCATGCTATAAAAAGGACACAGAAACAGAAACAAAGACAGAAAGAAAAATAAAAAAGGAGAGCCATATACAAAGAAGGGCGAGAGTGGAAAAAAATAATGAGCAAAAGAAATAAAATGCATGACAGTTTCTATCGAAAAAAATAAAATGATATAAACAAACAAGAAAATCGAG
Source organism: Holotrichia oblita (assembly GCA_023690525.1). Taxonomy (NCBI): domain Eukaryota; kingdom Metazoa; phylum Arthropoda; class Insecta; order Coleoptera; family Scarabaeidae; genus Holotrichia; species Holotrichia oblita. The sequence continues at coordinate 16,242,370 of CM043019.1, read as the reverse complement.
ATGGTGAGGAAAACGAAGAAGAAGCATGGTATATAAAGGACACAGAAACAGAAACAAAGACAGAAAGAAAAATAAAAAAAGGAGAACAATATGCAAAGACGGGCGAGAGTGGAAAAAAATAATGAGCAAAAGAAATAAAATGTATGACAGTTGACAGACGATAGAAACACTTTTTTATCGAAAAAGGCGAAAACAGACGAAGAAGAAAATCGAAATGGTATGAGGAAAACGAATAATAAGCATTGTATGAAGAGGACACAGAAACAGAAACAAGGACAGAAAGAAAAATAAAAAAGGAGAGCTACATAAGAAAGAGGACGAGGGAGGAACATAAAAGGAAGTCAAAATAGAAGAATAAAGAAGGAAAAAATTAAGAAGAAAAAGAAATAAAATGCAAGGGAGTTGAAAGACGATAGAAACACTTTTTCATCGAAAAAGACCAAAACAGACGAAGAAGAAAATCGAAAGGGTGAGGAAAACGAATAAGAAGAGGATACAGAAACAGAAACAAGGACAGAAAGAAAAATAAAAAGGAAGAGCAGTATGAGAAGAAGAACGAGGGTGGAACATAAAAGGAAGACAAAATAGAAGAAGAAAGAATAAAAAATAAGTAGCAAAAGAAATAAAATACAGGACAGTTGACAGACGAAATGGTATGAGGAAAAGGAATAAACATTGTATGAAGAGGACACAGAAACAAAAACAAGGACAGAAAGAAAAATAAAAAAGAAAAGACAAAGAAGACAAAGAAGAAGAAAACAAAAGAAGGATACGAGAGGACATTAAGAAGAAGGAGGGGGTGGACAGGAGACGGTAAGAGGAAGACGAAAGACAGGAAGCAGAACAGAAAGTTAAACAGTAGAGGAAGCTCGAACACACCTTGGGGGAGGAAATAAAAATACAAGATGATGACATTCCAGACTGTCCATGAAAAGCCTTGGAAGGTAACTCCTGCTACAAGTCGATTCACCTTTCCAGAAATTCTCTCATTTCCAAAAGCACTCCCAAAATATGTCTAGTGGCAAATGGACAAAACCAATATATGACAGCTGTTGCTAAAGTTTAGACTGTGAAAATATTGCGTTGTCTTCCAGTTCTGATGGGAACGAATTAAAAAACCTGACCAGTGTTACCAACCAAAGTTTTCATTATCCCAAACAAGAGCTTTGTCTCGACTAAACAATTGGGTTTCTCGTTTATGCAAGGCACTATTTTTAATGTACAAAAATGCAACGCTCTAGCTATAAAAAAACTATATTCACATGTTTAACCTTTTAGATTTAATCATGATACGCAAGAATTGACACTACTTGTCAATTATAACAATTTCTCGTCCGATGTAACGAATAAATCAACGTCAGAATTGAAGGAATCGAGTGGAAATCACAATCCCGATTCTGAAAATATCTAAAAAACAAAAGGGCAATTTCGTGTGGCAGTAGCAGCAGTAAAAGATTAAAAAGAAAAACAAGGATGAAAAACGAAAGAGACGGGGAAAACGACTCCGGTACAATAATTGGATTCGTAATTAAAACAAGTCGACGCAATTTGGATGGTTTAATTAGCCTTTTGCTAAGAGAGCCTGGGCACGGAGAGTCTCCGAGCTACATTATATTGCCCGGCAACTTTCTGTGGAAGAGGAACTTTTCAACGTATACGAAAGAGCGGGATAGAAGAACGAGACGAGTACGTAACGGATAAAGGATGGAGAGCATCCGCCGAGCTAGACAAAGAAAGTATTATAAATAAAGCTAATTGACAAAAGACCACTTTTATGTATAACGAGACTGTGCAGGTTTCGTGGAAAAATCGTCCTTAAAGCTCGAATTCGAGAAGGATGGTTGTCGGATGAGGCGGCGGCTTTAGTATTCGCTGGCCGTATTTCGGACTCATCGCCGTTTATATCGTTTAAATTTAAATTACAAAGAAACGAAGAAAGCTACGTTATTTTAAATGGCAATTAAGATGCTACTGTGCATAACAACTGGAAAAAGCGGACGACATGGACGAACAACGTTCGTAAGAGGAAGATAGCGAGACACAAATACAAATAGCTTCGTTTATAGACGGAGATCGGGGCATTTTACAGCTCACTTAAATGTATTAAAGTGTCTCTAAATAAACTAAGCAAATAAATGAATGAAATCTCTCTCTGCGCGAATCTGTTTAGTGCTTTCGTTTCGTTAGATTTTGGAGTGTTTTATTCTAGGAACGAATATTGTCATTATATTTAATTGCTTAATTTAATTGAAAAGTATAAATTTAAATTACGCGCGCTAAAGCTGTACGCGCCATCTATTATCATGATTGTAACCAAGTTAGAATACCCACATTTAACATTAACAAATTTCTCGAATTATTCAATATTAAAAACATATCTTCTTCCTCCTTTTCATCAGAGAAAATCTTTTCTCTTTTTCTCCGTTTCGTCTTCATTTTATTTTCACCCCACCACCCCCTTCGTTCTTCTTATACAGTACAAATTTTGCACCTATGGTCAGGACTCAGCTTAATCACGAACAGAATTAGCTCTATAACTTAAAAACCATAACAGTTAGAATAGTGCTCTCCCAGACTTTTTTGGAGAAGATTTCATGCTCTACAAAAAAAGTTTTTTCATATCTTCTGTCGTTAAGGCTACGTCTGCAAAGAAAGGGACAATTTGGTTTTTTTTGCGAATCCAGCTTTAAGATATCAAGAAAACTTGCAAGACCTTTTTTGTAGAGCATGAAATTTTCTACAAAATGTCGAGGAGAGCACTATTCTAGTTGTTATGGTTTTCCAGTTCTCCAGCCTATTTTGTTCGTGACTAAGCTAAGCATCGACCATAGCATGACTTCTTTTCCCTCTTATCCTTCTTTTTCTTTTTCTTCTTCTACATCAGCTTGTTTGTCTTTCCATAGTTTTTCTTCTTCCCATTTCCTTAATTTTCGTTTTCTTCTTGTCCTATTTCTTCTGTTGTCTTTGTGTTGTTTATTTTCTTTGCATGTCTTTCTTATTTTTCGTTTTTCTTTCCTTCTAGTTTGCTCTCTTCATCACTTATCTTCTATCAATGCTTCTTTTCCTATTTCTTTCATTTTTTATTGTCCTTCTACATCTACTTTGTGTCGTCTTTATTCTTTTCATTCCTTGCTTTATTTGCTTCTTCTCCATTTTTCGGTTTTCTTCGTGTTGCCTTTACTTCTACTTGTACTTTTTCTTCTTTTCATTCAATTCAATTTCCCTCTTTGTTTGTTTTTCATTTTTTCTTGTAATATCTCTTCTTGTTATTGTCCTGTTTTGTCTATTTCTATTTTATGTCCTATTCCACGTCCCTTGGTTTCTATATTTCTTTTCCACTATTCCAACCTCTTCTAGGTTTTCTTATTCCTTCTGTCTGTTATCTTTTTGTTTCTTTCTTTGATTGACAATTTTGATTTTTCCCCTTTTTTTCTATCTGTGTGCTTCTCACTTCATTTCTACATTTCCCTAGTTTTTCTTTTCTTGTTCTTTCATTTTTTTCTTCCATTATCCTTCTGTTTTTAACTTTCTTTCTGTAATATTTTTCTAATTTTTCTTTTCTACTACTCTAACGTGTCCTATCTTTTCTTATTCTTTTTGCTTATACTCGTTTGTTCTTTTGTCTTCTTGATAATTTCTAGATTTTTCCTTCTTTAATTTTTTATCCTTCTACATCTTCTGTTCTTCTTCCATTTCCCAGTTTTCCTCTTATTTTTTTTCTTACCTTTTTACCTTCATATTCTCAACCCGTTTCTTCTCTTTTGAACTTCTATGTCCCTTCTCTTGTCGCCATTTTCTTTATTATCATTTCTTTCTTTGTTTTTATCTTCTTGCTAATTTCTCCTGCTTTTCTAGACCTTCTATTTTTCTGTTATCCTTCTCTATCATATTTTCTTGCTCTTTTTCTTGTTATCTACGACTACTTCGTATCTGTTTTTGTCTTTATCATTCCTCCCATTTATTTTATTCCTGTGTCTTATTTTCTTTTTCTTCTTTTACATTTTTTTCTGTTGTCCTTCTGCGTTTTATGTTCTTCTTAGTGCGTTTCATTGTTGTATTTCTTCTTGTTTTTATTTCACCCTTTCTTACCTTTCTTCTTCTTAGCGTAATTCTCATTCCTTTGCTTCTTCTCTTTTCACTCGCCTTTTTTCTTCCCCTCTATTTTCCCTCTACACCTACTCCTACTTCTATTTAACTCCTACTTTAGTCCATTTACTTTTTTATTTCCTCCATCTTTAGTTATTTCTTCCTTAGTTGCTTATTTTCTTGTTCTTATCTTGTTCTGTTACCACATCGTGTTCTTCTTCTTGGACTCCTTCTATGTCAATTTTTGTTTTCTTTCTTTCTCTGTTTTTTATTAGTAATCTTCCTTGTCGTATTGTTTACTTTTGATTTTTTTTTCCTCTTCTTTGTGAGCTTTATAAGCTGCTTATGTTGTTTCTTTCCTAGTTTTATCATCACATTCATTCGCCTTCTTTACTTTCTTTCATCAGGTAGTGATACTCGTTCTGTTACTACATCTATTTCTTCTTACTTTTTTTCTCTTCATCTGTTAATAGCATTCTATGCCAATTTCCTTTTTCGTATTGTTTATCTTTGATTCTTTTTTTCTCTTTATGAGCTTTATAAGCTCTACTATGTTTCTTTCTTTATTTTCGTCTCTTTTATAGTGTTTCCGGTTCTACTTTTTTCTTCTTCCAGAACTGGAAACATGAATGTACGACTCGAATCACAAGTTCTGCCTTATTTCTGCTTATTTAAGAAACAATCCTGATTTAGAAATCACTTAATGGAGATTTTGAAACATATGGTCTTTGTTCTGAACGTCAAAAATAATGCTGTATTAAAAATATAGTGGCGTAATAAGAATATTTTTCAATAGCCAAGACCATTTATCAATTTTATGTACATTTTTTAGCAATAACAGAATCTTGCCAAGAGTACATATTATGCAAAGTGGCTGAAGGTGTCTGCGTTAGAGCTAGGTATGTAAATATATGTATAGACAGAAATACAACTATTTTAGTCTCACACTTAGTCGTTTCACATCATCTCCGTTTCACATTTTATAAATATCCTTAATGAAATTGAACGTGCCACGTCGTTTGAGTTCCTTAGACGCTTCACATCGAATGTATGCTATAATGTACGCCGACAATTTCGTATCTAATTATTTTACGCGTTATATTGCCGTAAATTACAGGTAATTTACTGTAATAATAAATAAATTACACGCTGTAGCGTTGGTAATATGTGCCGGGGCACGTGCATTAAAATATTAATTCGATAATTAGAAACATACACGCGTGTTTATTCCTATTTTATCATATAAATGGAACCTCACGTTGAGCGTTAAAATTTATAACAAAAATTTTACCACAACTACTTCAATCTTTCACCAATACAGTCATTACTAATCGATTTCCTGTCATCTATCTTTTCCACGTTCTAAAGTTAAAGAATCATCTCCTAGAACGTAATTCAACTGAACTTATTTCTACACCAGTTGAGTGATGTACATTTACGGATACAACAAGACCAATTTGAACTCCTCACTAATTAATGATTATTCATAATTTGGTCACGACCTCCAGTCGTCGTATCGTATTAGGGAAAGAGTTGTTATGGCGCCCAACCCTGGTTATTCTTGATCACGCGTTTCCACTGTTAATGATCGGGTTCTTTTCGAATTCTGACGTGCTATGGGCGCATTATACGTGATCCAATTTATTTAAAGTTATCGATTTGTTTGGCTTATGGGTTCTCGCTTTTCGGCGTACGGTGTACTCTGCCTAATGAAGTCGTTAAATTAGGTGGTGTGAATAAGATGACGACATTATTAATAACAATATCTTAATGCTGTGTTGTGTGTGTTGTTTTTTTTTCTTGTGTAGTCGTGTAATCGTGACGTCGAGAGGAGTACCTTTATTGTGGTCATAAAATCCTATATAGAGACCTGTCAAATTTTGCAAGGATTCTGAAATCAACAATTCCACTGGACAAAACATAGGCAGCCTTTTATAGTGAAATAAACTATCTCAGTGTCACTCCAAATCAGGAATTCATACATATTTTCGCGTCTTTAAGATAAGGCCAGTAGACTAAAGCCAAAGTTCCTTTGGACTTACTGAGCAATTGTCAAATCCAGCCATACATAATGGCTGCTAATGTGATGCCCAAATCAAAAAGACGATAATGAAAACAAACCCTGATTGCAATAATGAGTGCTATCAGACTGGAATGAGACACAGTTTTCAATTTATACAAGTAATAGAAGGATTGTCAAAGGCAAATGATCATATAGCATCAAATTTTAATGTCAACGAATGGAACTGTCAACGTTGAGACCAACTAAGCTGCTTCGAGGAGAGGGTTATCCGGCTTGTCAACACTTTCTGATTGCCAATTAGATGATGGAACTGTTTCGTACATAAAAAAACATAAAAAGAGATCTCCAACTAATTTAGAATCAAGCCATCGGCGATAGCAAACGATTCCATTACAGTGACTCTCGAAGAAGAACTGTCAAAGTTGAGGCCAGCTAAGAGGGCATCTAGGAGGGGTGGTCCGACCTGCCAACACTTTAAAACATCTTGGTCGCCATGGTTGAATGTTGCACTGTTCGACAGATAAGAAGCTCAGGTCTTCAACTTAATTACTGGTTAACGACTGCTTCTAAAAGGCGTCTGTAAAGAATCGAAGCATGCGTTTCTTTTTATTTTTATGGTACTTGATTAAGGTAATGAACCGTAAGTGAACAAAACGATAGATTTTTTTATCTGTAGTGGGTGCTAGTTGCAGTGCCTTTTTAAGCTGTATTGCTTACCTGTCTACCTCAGCAATTTTAGCTGTGTAATTTGTATGTGTTTGATGCTGTCCTCCCGACAGTGGATGGTAGATTAATCAGAATACAATTCACCGAGAAAAGGTCACCGTCCCCGCAAGAGAGAATTGAGCTGCAGCTCACAACGACTCCTCCAAACACTGGAATGAGACACAGTTTTCAAATCCTACAAGTAATAGAATGATTTTCAAAGCCACTGATCATGTACCATCAAATTTTAATTTCGGTTAAGTTAGTTTTTGAAAATGTTTTTGTTTCCATTTCTTGATGGATTTTATAATTTTCAGAATTTATTATTAGAATCAAAAGAATCAAACCATCAGCGATAGCAAGGGACACCTTTACAGTGACTTTAGAAGAGGAACTGTCAACGTTTAGACCAACTAAGCTGCTCCTAGGAGGCGGTTGTCCGGCTTGTCAACACCTTAGAACTTTTTGGTTACCAATTGAATGATGAACTGTTTAATAGACGAAAAAGATAAGAAGACATCTTTTATTAATTCAGAATCAAGCTAACAGCGATAGCAAACGACCCCCTAACAGTGACTCTAGAAGAAAAACTGTCAACATTGAGACCAACTAAGCTGCTTCTAGAAGAGGGTTGTCCGGCTTGTCAACACATTAGAACTTTTTGGTTACCAATTGAATGATGAACTGAACTAGACGAAAAAGATAAGAAGACATCTTTTATTAATTCAGAATCAAGCCATCAGCGATAGCAAACGACGCCCTAACAGTGGCTCTAGAAGAAAAACAGTCAAAGTTGAGGCCAGCTAAGCTGCCTCTAGGAGGGGGTGGTCCTAAGTTTCAACACTTTGAATGGTCGAACCACCCCCTCCAAGAGGCAGCAGAAGGTTTTAATTGCCATGGTTAAATGATTAACTCTTTGACAGATGAGAACTTGTTAACTACTGGTTCTAAAAGGCGTCTGTAATCAGTCGAAGCATACGTTTTTTTTTATTTTTATGGTACTTGACTATGATTTGTAAGTGAATAAAACGTAGATTTTTTGTTTATCTGTAGTGGGTCCTAGCTGCAGTGCCTTTTTAAGCTATATTGGTTGTCTGACTACCACTCCAATTCTTGCAATGTAAGTTGTATGCGTCTAAATGTGTTTAATGGCCTTGTTACAACAGTTCATGATGCCTTCCTCCCGACCATTGATGGTAGATTGATCAGAATACAGTTCTCTAAGAGAAATGTCACCGTCCCCGTGGAGAATTGAACCTCCTGCAGCTATCGGCCAGATAGAGAAGCTTCCTTCTTAGTGAAAACCTACTCTTGAGGGATACCATGGTATCATTGAATTTGGTGGTTTTGTCAAAATTCTGACATAGCATAGGGCCTGAATCTAAAAACATCCTCAGATATAGCTCAAAATGTCTTCAATAGAGTCTGAAGTGTCGCAACAATATATTGTCGGAGGGTGGACACAGTCTTTAGAGAAATCTGATTGCCCAATCCAGAATTGCATCTATTAGTCCAGGTTGAAGTCCGTCACGTATTAACTTGTCATTCTTGAAAGCTGTATACAGCGCTGTATCCTCAGAATATGTAGTGATGTCTACGTGTGGAGTTCTTGATCGAGCGGGACAGGATCGACCCCAGTGGAACGCTAGTTATTAATGATGAAAATAATTATTCTATAAATGAGTCCAACAAACTCATCAACCCGCTTGAAAATGATGCTGGCGTTGTGATGACACTTTAGCTGCAAACATGTAGCCATGATCATGTTCTGGACATATTCCGAATGCTCCTTCAAAACTTCTTGTCTCAAATCCCATGGCTGCAAAAACCAGCCATTAAAACAGATTTTAAAGTAGACTTCACCTCTCAAAGTTAAGTCCACACGAAGTAAAGAACAGCAAAAGGTTTCAAGTCTTGGAGTTTGGATTTTACCAATATCATGGCCATCCTCTAGTAAAGAAAATATTACTTTATTGATAGTAGCTTTGCATCGAAAGCATCTGCAAGATATACAAGAATTTTCAATATAGAACTTATCTGACGTAAAAATTAATCAATTTTGCTCCATCTTGAGCAATTCGAAACTCCACAACCCTGTATAAGACACGTAGGTATGCAGACGTACATATCACACCGACAGCATTTCGGTACAATGCAATTAAAGTCCTATTGACATTCGGAAATATTCCCGATTTGAACAGCAATCCAATTGTTGGGCAATTAGGGATCATTTCACGCCATTGGACAATACCCTCATTCATTAGTGAGTGGGTCCGGCTAGCACCTGGCCTGGCCATCTTTCCATAGTACGCCTACGCTTGCGAGTCAGCCACTCGGCCTTTTTTGAATCACCAATTGTAACCAGCCGCCCAACGTGAGTATAGGACATCATCAAACGTCACCACTTGAATCGAATCGTAATTTGTTAGTATTGTTAGCGACGATGCGATATGCTGTTTAAAAAAGGCCGCATTTTTTTCCATTTCTGTATCGATTTATGTTCTTATTACGTTAATAGAGGATACTGTGAAAGAATAATAAAGAAAAAATAGGAATTATTTATAACGCGCTGGTCTTCGGATGAAAACAGGAACTTCGCTACTATACCTATACTTCTGAGTTATAAATATCTAACTGAATACATATTATACAAAATACGCGGACTCCATAGAGTCAAATAGCCACTATGTATCCATACATTGCATGTACAATATACATACACGAATAAATTGAACATACCTCATAGGTCAATTTAATTGACCACAGCGGACATCGAATGCGGCCTGTAGTAATGGTGATATAATGGTCTATCGTGTTCTACTACTACATACATAGCTAGCAAGTACCTTTAGTTATATACATAGTAAACACTTCAGAGAGTGTCAAAAAAGGAAATCGGCATTACTATTACAGCGCAGCATATGGTGAAATTATGACTATTGGAGAATTACCATAAATTGATTTAAATTGTGTTTGTTCGAAAACGTTCATTGTAAACCAATGATGCGTAGCTTTATGATGGATAAGTGGGCAAGCGTATGCAAAACCTTCGCAAAATTTGTTAGGTTAGGTCTGTAATATAGCTTTATTATTGATATAAAATGACAATCTACGAATTATCCAAGCTAGATCGGTATCTACTGTACCGACCTGTGTTGTGTAATCCATTGTAGGAGGTATTATAGAATTAAGATTCTAAATGCGATGAAATTAGATTTTTGCATTCGGAGTTGAGCTGACGAGACCTGGAAGGTCGAAACCACCTTGTCCGCTGCTAATTCTTGATCTATTTTCATTACACTTGTTGAGTTGGGAACAAAAAAATTTATTTATCTTTTAAAGTTTTACTTCGCACTATCGTCCAACCACGCTCCCCAGAAGCACGCTAGGAAGGGCTATTCGGTTGGAGAATCTGTTGGTCCAACACCTGGAGGAGCTGGACCACGTTAGACCACCACCCCGCGTCGCCAGCTAACCCACCTTGAAAGCAGACGTTCGGTGATCTCCATGATCGACAATTCTGTGGCGAGACTGTGTCAGATGAAGAATAGAGAGCTTAAGGACATGATCCACCAATGATGATCCAAGAAACATCGACAATAATACTATTGTGTATTGTAATTGGAGGATCTAATGGAACAAGATGAACAATTTTGATATCAAGAAGGGAGAGAAGGGGGAGGTTGTTATATGACGTCAAAATGGAGGACTCTACTTCCTCTTTCAGGTCCGAGTCCGCTGGGATGCCTCAGAGCTCATTACATAGACCAACTATTTTTCTGATATGCAAACACGATCTTCACAAAGTTCAAGGACACGTGATACATGCCGATGATAGTTTAGCTGATGGGGTCAATTACTCAAAGTGCGTAGTAGTTCGATTGACCCTCTCCCTCACGATTATGAGGCGGTATAATGATACCCACCTGGTTCCGAAAGCCTTAGGTAGGTGTGGAGGTTTCAAAGTGGTTATCGGATGCCCCAGATCGCGGACTCCGAAAGTAGCTTCAGACTCCCCAAGTTTTCATTTGACATGTTGTCAGCTTCTTCAGAAAGTTCACAGTCGTACTCAGAACCGTCTACGAACATTACATCAGGTACGACTGGCGGGCTATCTCCCTTTAGATTCCAACTCTTTCCTGACCCTGATTTTGCCTAACACGTTGTTCTGTCTCCTTTCAGGTCATAATATATCATAGTAAGTATGGATTCCCAGTTAGATCTGCTTTCCATCATTGAAAGGACGAGGGTTTCGGGCGTTAAGTCATTCCCCATCTTCCTGGAGGTAGGTTTCCTATAAAAGTGATGCTGTTAGCTTCTTCAGAAGACAACATGATCAGCAGAATTATCTCCACGACAGCAAAGCAAATAATGTAGACACCATAGATTTTTTCTGTGAATTAAAGAAATCCAGATATTCGTCAACCTTACCCACTGGATATTGTCTTATGTCAAATGAACTTCGACAGGATGTGGTTCTAAAACGCCCCGGACCGAGGAGAGGTTCCGAAAACTCTAGATAAGAGAATGGTTTCGCAATCCTTTCACTTGACATTTCGTTGATCATATTATCGATCATATTCTTCAGAAGGTTTCGAAAAATTATAGAAGTCATGCAGCAAAATATCAGATGCAAATTTATCTCCACGGCAGCATCCTGAAGATTTCAAGACAAACAATGTAGAAACCATACATCCCCACTGCAAATTAAAGAAATCCAACCGGATATTGTCTTATGGCAAATGAATTTCGGCAGGAGGTAGTTCCAAAAGGCCTGGACCAAGGAGTGGTTCAAAAAGCTCTAGATAAGAGAATGATTTCGGAATCCCCGAGTTTTCACTTGACATTTCGCTGACCATACTACCGACTTCCTCAGATGATTCCTAAAGATTATACAAGATATGCTGTTAGTTTCTTCAGAAGCCGCATGATCATGAATAAAAATTTATTTCCACGACAGCATCCGGAAAACTTCAAGGCAAACAATGTAGAAACCATACCACCATCTCCACTGCAAATTACAAAAATACAAATATTGGACAATCTTACTCACCGGATATTGTTTTATGTCAAATGAGTTTCGGCAGGGGGTGGTTCCAAACGCCCCGGACCGACAAGAGGTTCCGAAAACTCTAGATAAGAGAATGGTTTCTGAATCCTTTCACTTGACATTTCGTTAATCATACTATCGGCTTCTTCAGAAGATTTCTAAAAATTATAGAAGTCATGCAGCAAAATGTCAGATGCAAATTTATCTCCACGACAGCATCCTGAAGATTTCAAGACAAACAATGTAGAAACCATACGTCTTCACTGCAAATTAAAGAAATCCAACCGGCAGAAGCTGGTTACAAAAGGCCTGGACCAAGGAGAGGTTCAAAAAGCTCTAGATAAAAGAATGGTTTCGCAATCCTCGAGTTTTCACTTGACATTTCATTCAATCATACTGAGGGCATGTTCAGAAGATTCCTAAAGATTGTAGAGGTCATGCTGTTAGTGTCTTCATAAGCCAGCATAATCATAAAAATGTTAAATGAAAATTTATTTCCACGACAACACCCGGAAGACTTAAATGCAAATAATGTAGAAACCAAAGGTCTCCACTGTAAACTAATGAATTGGACAACTTTGTCCACCGGATATTGTCTTATGACAAATGAGCCCATCTGCTAACAGTGCCATCTAGTTTTGGTATAAACCTGAACCACCTAGAATACTGAAAGAAAGTAGCTTAAGCTGTACAAAACAGGAGAAAAATGCAAGTAGATAGAAAGAGAATGAATCAAAATATATCAAGCACTCCTTTGATATTTTTGGAAACGATATTATTCTAAATACAACCCTGTATACGTTAAGCATAAACTACAATGCACGTTCCGAAGAAAACGTGTTTCATATAATATCATATAATATCTATACAACGTTGTACGACACGCATCTGCACATTCACCTTAATCCCACCAATTCAGACTTCTTCACCGTGTAAGTTGATTATAAGCATAATTAATGGCCGGCAATAGCGCATGAATAGGACATAATAAGCTCTAGTTAAACAATTAAAGGCTCATAAATCCGTAAATCGGATTCGGGATCGCGAGAATTTAATAATAAATAAGTAATCCTCCGGTTCACGCCAACGCAAAACAACCCGACATAACTCAAATCCACCGTAAATAACGTTACTAATTTTCTGGCCTTCAAATTTATACACGCGGGCTCACTCTAACGCCATCGTATAATACGTGTGACGTTGAAATAGTACTAGAATAGTGTTTCTTCTTTCTCTCCGTAATCATAATTTCGTGCTAATTTTACTGCTTTAGGTTTAGTTAGATGCCCCACGTTGGGCGCCAAATGTCAGTAGTTTTGTGACATAACCTATAATTTGCCCAAAGCATATTATATGTGTTATGAATAATTTTTGACTAAACAAGCGACCACGGTACAACCTGAAGGTAAATCGCTTATTTTTCTATGTGCCACCGGTGAAGGTGTAACGCGAAGACATCACTAGAATACATTCCCAGCATAGCGAAAGAGGAGGATGCAGAGTTGGAGGTAAGCATGCAGTAAGGAGAGTATCGCTTCTTTGCCGGACAATCAATTAAAGAAAGCCCAGCCGTTCGAGGTGCGAGAGCGAGCCTAAATAACCCTGGGTTCGGGATGGGACAGGCGACCATTCATCACACCAACACAAATCTATATAATCCGATATTTATACCGTCATTATAAATAAATTATTCACTCGACGCGCAAGTGTCGCCCTCTGTGCGCTTATTAGTGGGGCCTTATTCGAGCACAATTAGGATGTGTCCGGCCACACAGCTCCAATGGTACCTTAATGAACTATAAATATCGCGCTCACAATGCGTTATATCACTTATTAGTGTGTGGGTATAATATATTAATACGTTTCGTATTCGTCTGCCTTCTATAGATTGTACTTATGCGTAAGCAAGAGTGACTATACGAGCTTAAGATTGAACCAGTGGTAGTCAAAAGGATCCGTCCGTATGTGGGTTGGAGATGCTGCAAACTTTTCGAGTGTAATCGGGTCTTCTTCTGAATTTCTTCTTAGCTTCTGTGTTAGGGCCATATAAACTTTTGAACAGAATATTTGGATTTCTTAATATCTACAGCAAGTATACATCGAAGCTAATGCTGAAGTAGAGAGAAACAAATTGCGATTCCATTAGCTGAACATAAGATTTTCTATTCTTACCAGAAAGTTACACTTCTCTTATTCGAGATGGTGGAGGATCCAACTCTGACAAAATTTCAGCCTCAAAAGGATGGATTTGTGTGCAGGCCAATTCTGATAAACTTTACTGTAGAATGTAGATACGAGTTCTGAAATATTGTACTCATTTATTCTCAAGCTAGGGTTTTTTCTCATCCATGAAGAACAAGCTTCTACATATGCGCCTTTAAAAGGCTTTATGAATGTTCTGCTTATAGGCTGTAATTTGTGTATTGCCTGGGGAGGTGTAGACTATCTATTACCAGCATCACAGAACTCTGTTCTATTGGACGTGCATGTTTTGCTAAAAGCTTCAACCAAGTCAGAAACATGTTGCCATTCATCCAGCTGATTGGGTGAGCAACCCCTAAGCTCTCATCAGAAGCACCAATCATTATCCTTTGATTCATCTTCTGGCAAGTAAAAATAAAAACAGCCGGTATATATTGACCTATGGCACTCACACAAAACGTCAAAGTGATGTTGCAACCTCTTTCTCCTGAAGTTACTTTCCTAAGCTGTCTCTTATTGCCCTTCACTGAAAGAGTTTTGCTCTTCTCATGGATAGAAGACACGTCCGTTCCATCAGAATTGAAAATTATCGATGCAGGCAAAGCCGTAGGAGGATGGGACACAATCAGACAAGGGACACAATCATGTAAATGTTACTAAAGGAAATCTATTAGCGTTGACAATATATGGTCGATTTTCTTTCATCCTCGGTGACTGACAAATCTATAGATCAGGTCTCTATTCCAGAAAGTAACGCATCAATAGCGAATATACTACATGATGATAGCTTGCAAACACCTTCCTCTGCAAATGATGTCGAAGCTTAGAAATCGATTGAAGAGTTCCGTGAATATCCCAAAGCTAGAGAAAAATCAAAAAGGGCTAAACAGAAAAGAAAAACTATGAAAAGTAGCATCCTCACGAGTACCCCGGTAAAAATCGCTTTGGAAGTAGACGCAAGAAGGCAAATGTTAAACGTGGAGGTATAAAAAAGGTTAAGAAGAATTTGAAGCTTAATGATGACAGCACTGATAAGAGTGAAGACGAAGGACAGCCCATAGAAGAAGTCGAATATACAACAGATGAAAATGACAACATAGCTACAGCTAAGAAGGACGAGGTCTTGCTTTGTAATGCTTTGTCCACATCCAAATTCGTTTGAACCGTTAGAAAGAAGCCCTGTTATCGGAGAATTTGTTCTTGTCGAGTTTATTAAGAAAAAAAAGATTTATTATATAGGCAAGATCATTATAGGAAAGTATCAAGAGGAAGAATATATATAATAGTTAAATTTTACAGGAAGAGCAACAAAGTAAACAGTAACATCTTTGTAGAACCATTAATAGAGGACATATCTGTTGTTGATGAAAGTGACATCAAGATGATTCTTACTCCTTGTTATTCTTCTTTAGCCACTAAAAGACAATGCTGTGCCGTCCGCTTTGAAGTAAATTTTGAATCCTTCGACATCCGATAAACATTTTTGATGGATATATTTTGTGCATTACTTGAATAAATTCTAAAAATTAAAAACAAAAGTGTATGTCTGATTGTGTCCTGAAAGTTGTCTGATAATATCCCATATAGAGGACACATTCAGACAAATTTGTATTACAAAAAACTGGGAAAAGCTCAATTACCTCAAAAAAGTTGGTGTAATAGAAATGATTCTAATTATGCGTACGAGAGTTTGTATATTCCAACAATCCATATCCAAATTCAACAGTGGGGCATTCCATCCCGTGTGCGTTCGTCGTAATTGCAGTTAGTGCTTGCTCGGTACCAGAATGCTTCTTGGCTCCTTTACCTGGTAATGTCCTAGTAGGCTCTTTGGCACCAAGTTTACCTGATTCTGTGCTGCTCCCACTGCGAACCTTGGGAATGGCTCCAATGCTGTGTTTGCTGATGTTCTGCATATGGATTCCAGATCGAGCTCAATCGCTGTCGAAGGTTCCTGAACACCCTGTGGATTTCCCTCGTCCGAGGCTGTGCTTACATCTTGCAGTACCAATATCTAACAGCATCCGAAATTGAGCTAGTAACCCTTTTTCGCCGGAAGCAGAGGGTGGGCCACTAATCCTTAAGCCATCACGAGGAGGTTGGCAATGTACCTTGGAATGACATCGGAATCTCCGAGAAGGACAACAATCTCTATGCCTTGGTTTTTTCCGAACTGCAGGGTGTGAGGTAGACTGCAAGCAGATCATGGATCGAGCAACTGAGAGAGTCATAGTTACTCCCACCAATGATGATTTTGTCGGTCAAATGAACGTTGGCTCAGCTGGTGGAGTTCTAGGTAGGATTTTAGATCATATTGGTACTTTCACTGTCCATTGATCTGTTCATGGTTTCAGCCTGTTCAAACATCCAGTCTGAAAAGCCCTCAGGATTAATGGCACATTTTCTAAATCCACTAACGGCAATTCAGACACATTCATATACGCGTTTCCAGAAAGCTTTCCTATTTGGTTCAGAATACGTCGTGGATGTAGTTGCATCCATTTTTGAACTTCTCAAGAGTAATACGTGGTGAGTGGCGCCATGGAACTCGTGTCTAGCGGCTGCAATCTCTGAGTAGTGTACGATGGAAAGCATAGCAGTATAAACCATGTTAACTCTGACTTTTTCAATTACATCAAAGTTTTTAGTCCAAGAGCAAAAGAACAGGCTTCACTCTGGATGGCTTGGCAATTTTATAAACTTACAGAACGGATCTGTAAAAATCTTTTTTTACATCCAACCTGTTGAATGATAATATGCTATCCTTCCTGAAAGAGCATTGTCCAAAAGCCTCGGTTTTACTCTTGCTCATGCAAATTTCCACTGAAACAAGAATTTGGACCTCTTTTTTAGTACTGTCATTATGCCGATTTCGTCCACGTTATAAAAACGTTCGACAGGAATCTTATGTTTGTAGATATCTAACAGTTGTGATATTGGCTGCTCTTCGGTTCTCGGGTTCTCTGCCGTGTAGAAAGGTTGTGGTGCTTGACGTTTCGATCATTTTGTCGTAATCTTCTTCAGAAGTGAAGTGTGTTCATGATGACTGTGGCGTTCCCTTTGTCTGCAGACATTATGGTGCGGTCTTTGTCCTTCCTCAGTTCCATGATGACTCTTCTTTCCTCTCTAGACAGGTTTGAAGTGGGCGGTTTAGCAGATTTAAAAATGTGTCGCGTAGTTGATCTGATCTCCTCTATTTCTGCTGCTGGTAGCGTTCTGATGGATGTTTCTATGGCGCAGATGATGTCTTCCTTCGGTATCTCTCTTGGAGTGATGGCAAAGTTTAATCCTTTTGCTAGAACTTGTTTCTCTGGCCCTTGAAGTGGTTTAGAAGATAGATTTATTACTACTCGGTCTTGATCCAAGGTTGAGCTAGGTGGTCTGGTTTTCTGGTGAAGTTGCGTGAATTTTGCCTTCTGTTCCTTGGTGGCTGCTTCCGCTTGATGTCTGGCCTTGTCTGTAGTTAGGCGATCAATGGTAGTCCATATGTCGTTCTTCAGCGTGTTGCTCAGGTGCAAGTGTAGTTCGTATAAACTATTCCCCACCGTATTAAGTTGGGTTCAGGTGTAGTGTATCCTCTCCCTAAGTAAGGCAACGCTTGCTCTTTGAAGTATTCTTCTGGCGCTAGGAGTCTCGATGTGGTGTTTAATTTTCAGGAATGGTGGTGTCGTCTTCTGGTCTCTGCATCTGCTAAGAAATGCCAGTTGGCTCAGCAATTTTGCCTTCTTTAGTCGTAGATCTTCCAGTCTCTTCGTAAGCGTAAACGTTTCCTCCGCGTAGAGGTGTGTTAATGTAGTCTTCAGGCTTTCACGGCCGCTGTTGATGGCTGCTCTTCGGTTCTCGGATTCTCTGCCGTATAGAAAGGTTGTGGTACTTGATGTTTCGATCTTCTTCAGAAGTGAAGTGACTTCACTTCTGAAGAAGATCACGACAAGATGATCGAAACGTCAAGTACCACAACCTTTCTACCCGGCAGAGAACCCGAGAACCGAAGGCAGCCATCAACAGCGGCCGTGAAAGCCTGAAGACTACATTAGTTGTGATATTGACAAAATAATGTTTATAGGGGAACTAAAAATCTACATCGAACTATAGAAATTTTTCTAGGTGTATCCTAATAGAAGCCTTTGCTTTCAATCTAATTTCGAAATTAACCTACTGGAGCTAATATTTACAGCATGCATATAAGCATCGCCCTCACCACAACAGCTCCAACATATTCACGTCTGTATAAGTGTGTATTAATGACCCGTTCGTCACGACAAACAAGGAAAGGAAAAACTTCCGTTGCAAGACAAAAAAGGACGAAACTATCGGCATAAACTAATACGATACGGTCTAGACGTGTATGTATAATTTATAAGTTGAAAATTGGTAAGCGTGATTAAGGTAGGTGGCAACACTGAACGCTGTAAAACATCTGCTATTGAGTGATGAACTCTTAATGTTTGTAATCAAGTTAATTAAGACCGTCACGTGTTTATTATATTTTTAATACTATTAGAGTTTGAACTTCTAGTTCAGGACGTATCTTCATCTCGGTTTATCGCGTAGGATAGATCCCGATCTCCGTCATCGAGTTAATATATGCTCCCTCTCTTTTTTTTTTCTCCTCTCGTTTTGTATCTATCTAGGAAAAATTTAATTAGCTATGACCGAAACTTTCTTAAGGCTGTATTCCTTATTAAACCTTCTGATGCTGATGATTTACGGTTGTAATAGTCTTGCGTAATGTCTTCCGTTTCATTCTTATATCATACTACACTAGCTTATCAAAGAATTTTTATTTCGTTATATATTTGAAATGTTTTGGCAATTTTTTTCATAATTTTGACATTTTAAATCTGTACAAAAATTACGGATTACAAACCACACAGAAACGTCAAATTGTTCATCATACATTAGTAATTTTTAAACAGAAATTATAATAATCGAATATTTATACATAACCTCAAAGAATCCTATTAATGTGTCTGTAATGATGGCCGATGTCGTAAACAACGAAACTACACCAGAATTTTACACGGTTGGGTAAAGAAAAAGCAAATAAAGGCAACTCACTAAAATATGGGGTATAATGTTACATAAGCGCCGGCAATTATACGTTGACACTTTTCTATAATGGAAATTTTTTGGTTATTAAAAACACGTGCAGGGAGATAATGATGATGAATGAGTGATTTCTGTGGAAATTTGTTCCTAACATAGTAAAGATATCGGGTTACAAACTGTATGAAATGGCTATACTGTAACGAATTGTGTATCTTGCATGGACTAGATTTCAGTTTTATTCTTTAGAACAGTGTTGCTGGCGTTAAAAATATCAGTTATCTAAAAATGAAGATATTTATTAACCGTTTAGATAGTCAAGAATCACCCCAACCCAAAACGGCTTACAAAAGTACCGCATTTTGCAAGAATTAAGGTAAGTTCCAACATTTTGAGGTTCCCAGTACTTTATACCTGTTGAAAATGTCTTTAGCGTTACACTGTCCATATTTTTCTTTCAAATATCATCATCCTCCAAAAGGAAAATAGTTCTAAATTACATTTAATATTATACAGATGTAACTTTCAGCACGCTAAGCCTTTCACGCAGCATCTCGTATCAAACGTTCTCCAATGGTGTCCTAAGTAGATCAGCCAACTGGTTAGTCCCATCGATGTTTCTGATCCAAGATCTCCATTCAAATATCTTTCCCTGACGTAGAAGTGGTCGACCTCTATGTGCTTTGATTATCGATGATATGGTGGATTCTTGGACAACTTCACTGTGTACTAGCATTGTCGATGTAGAGAGTGTAGAAGGTTTTTCTTGGCTGGCAATTCCAATTAATTAAATCAGATCAGACTTCAACCAGATCAGGTGCTTTGCTCGTTCACTTGGTGATATTATTTCTGCTTCCATTGTAGATGTTGCCACTAACTTTTTCAAATTACTGGTCCATGATACAGCTCCATGGTTGAAAATAGCGACGGCATACTCAGCGTCACTGTAGACTTTTAATGCTTCATTCTTCCCGTATACGATTCCAATCTCGAACTGTAGGATCTTCTATAACTCGAGCTGCTTTATTCACTGTAAAAGCAATGTCCGCACGCGAGGCTGTAGTTAAGTATAGTAGACATCCTATTGCTTCGCGATGAGGAATTTTTGTAGTGATTTTGTCCTCAAGGTTACTCTATTCGCGTCCAATTATAGAGTAGAGACTCCATTCTACTCGACCATTCCAAATCTTTATAGAATTTTCCTTGTATAATTCCTTTGATTCACTGCGATTAACCCGTCTTCATTTTGCTTTATCTTCATAACCAACTAAATGTCCATGAACAGCCTTGTCGTCAAACTCCAGCATTCAGTACCAAAAATTCTCAGATGATTTAAGCTTCCTACCGATCGTCCATACCACAGTTCATATGGAGGACTTCCAGTACGATTCAAAAGATAAGTGTCAGTATTACATGCTTCTGACCACAGTTCTTTTGGCAGCTTGCTGGAATTGAGCATAAAACGTGCGCATTCCACAATAGTGCGGTTTTCACCTTCGACAACACCATTTTGATGAGGCGTGTAAGGTGGAGTAATGCAATACTCTATACCTCTCTCTGCTAGCAATTCAGAAACTTTCTTCTTATCGAACTCTTTTCCTCCATCGCACCTGAACTGTTTGATAACATGGCCATTTGTCTTGCCTTCATTCAAAAACTGTTCCAGGACGGCCTCACTTTTCTGCTTCAAAAAGAAAACTCGGCGAAACTGGCTGAAATCATCTTTGAAGCACACGTAGTACCGTGCTTTTCCGAGAGACAACGTGAACATGAGTCCGTTCCCATTGGCGCGGATCTACTCACCAATAGCTGTTGGTTCGTTCACTCGATTTTTGAATAGTTTGGTACTGATTTCGGCTAAAACCAGAAGTTTAACACCTTACAACAATCATTAATAATTAACTGAACCAAAATTTGACATCAAGAATTTTTGCTGGATGAAACTATCGTTAGTTACGGAGCCGGTGAGATCAGGATAAGAGAGGACTTCAAAGTGCCTTAAATTAAGAACTTTTTGATACACCTCTCAACTAAAACAATTGAAAGAATTCGAAGATCTCCATTAGTGAGCGAGCTGGCTGACCACCCCCACCTAGGGTCAAAGTTTGCAGGGCACTCGGCATCGACGACGAAATGGTTTTAAATTATGAGGAATCACCACCATCTCGCCGAAGATAAGGTTACCACAGAGAATTATCCAATAGAGGACGCGCAGCGTACCCAAGACATTCTCAGCTTGAAAAGCTGAACGCCTAGAGAAAAAGAGGCTTAGGAACCAGCGCAAAGCGAAGATCGATCACATGAAGTGATAAGCATCCAGTCAAAAGATAATTACAATAAGCATATGCAATGTACTAGCCAAAGCAAGCACATGTCTGAACACTAGAGTCTCACATCAAATACTTATGATGGCTGTTAAACTGCACCCATTAACTTATTTCTGACAGCTGTCAAACTAAAGGGTGGTCCAACCATAATGCACGATGTTAATTGTAAATAAAACAAACAGTTTTCAGAGAATTATCTTAATATTTTTTATTTTGATAAAAGGATCTATCATAATTATGTGTGAGCCAAATGCTCGTCACGGCTTCGGTGGCATACCTCTATCCGATGGTCCATATTTTCAATGACTCTGAGACATAATTGAGGTTCAATTCAATTATCTCATCCTTTAGCTCTTGAATTGTTCTTGGCTTATTGACGTACACTTTTTCTTTTAAATATACCCAAATAAAGAAGTTCAACGGTGTCAAATCAAATGATCGAGGCGGCCAATTAACATCGCCACGACATGAGATAACACGGCCATTGAATTTCTCTCGCAAAAGAGCCATTGTTTCGTTGGCTGTGTGGCAAGTGGCACCATCCTGTTGGTGCCGCATATCGTCCAGGTCCATACCCTCAATTAATTATGTCTCAGAGTCATTGAAAATATAGACCATCGGATAGAGGTAAGCCACCGAAGCCGTGGCGAGCATTTGGCAGATATTTTGTTTCACACATAATTGTCATAGATCCTTCTATCATAATAAAAAATATTAAGATAATTCTCTGAAAACTTTTTGTTTTATTTACAATTAACATCGTGCATTATGGTTGGACCAGCCTTTACAATAAATTATGTTTCTAGATAGATTTAAAGTTTAATAATCAAGATTTCAAACAGCTAAAAACTTTGGTCTTACGAAAACGCACCAATTTTTAGAAAGAAATCTCCAAAAGCAAAATCTACCGTAAAAAGATATATTTAGAAATCAGATAACAATTTCACGGTCGACAAAAACAATTTATCTTAATGGGACACGCCTCCACAACAAAGACCCTGTCATTCATAATAAAATGACAGGAGGATGAAACAAAGAAACCGTGATGTACCTCTCCGCCAAACATTTTCGCATAGCCGATATAAATGTCAATATTTTTTAAAATACCATTACAACAAACGCTGCAACATTTCACCATATACCATGAGGCTAACGCGCCGGACGGGGCCACTGAAGATGAAACAAGAAAAAGAAGAAGAACAGGAGGAGGAGGAGGAAAGACCTTCGTATAGTCGAATGGACCGCGACAAGGTTATTGTTTGCATAGTAATTCGTAAAAGGACATCGCAAAGCCGAAAGAACAGCGGCCCTTTGCGGTCCGTGTACTAATGACCGGGCTCTGTTAAAACAACATTTAATTAGGTCCAGCAGACGACAGCATTATTTCTCCGGGGCCTACACTGTTAAAAATACTGCATCTGTCGATTTATTTATTTTTTTTACCTGAAAACAACGCGATGAGAAAGAAGGAATAGCACAAGTTCGAGATTATTTCAAGTTTCAAGAGGACACAATTAGATTAAACTCAATTTAAATGGAATATGAAGTTTTAAATTTTCGGAAATTAAAAATTATCCTAGTCAACAGTGTAAGCTAGCGCATAAAGAAGCCGGTGATTGTCAAAAGAACACAGAAACGGTATATCATATTGCTAGGCGGAGCAGTTGGGCGCCAGTTTTTACTTGCCTCTTTACCAGGGTATAGTCTATTCTGATCTACAATATTGATACCGTTATTAGGTTTGCAAATATTTAGAGGCAATTTTATGCAAATCTGTCTACACACATTTCTGAAGAAAGAAAATTAACTCCAACAAGATATAAATATAAAAAGTTGTAATAAAGGTAATCCGACAGTTCGTGATAAAGTAGGAGATGTGTTAAAGTCATGGATTTGCCTACAGATAGATACCAAATCGCGGATATAATTAGCCATGTGTCCGGGAAACCATCCGAGTTTTCCGAATTTCATTCTGAGTCATGTTTCATCGTCGTTCATTTAAACGAAACACCTTGTACAAAAGAAAGCAATTTTAAGCTATCGCTCCCTTTAAGAATGAAAGCACTTCCATTTTAACAGTTTTTTTAATCTTCAACGGGTATCGAGATACCGACCGACACCGAACAATTGAAACACCCTGTATATGGCTCCCTTTCTCTAGAATACAACATTATTTATTCTTTCTATTTACTTTTAATTACCCGATACATTATAAAATGACGTCATTACGAAATAACAACAATACAGACTTAATGACATTTTTATAACTTCCGGTTGACGTCACATTGACGTCACAATAACATTTTAACGACCTAAGGTCGGCAAACTCGCGCATGACGTTGAATAGCGCTTCAGTTGACCGTCGACAACGGTAGAGGTAACATCTATAGAGACGGTTGTCTTATTTTACATCGGACGAATTGAATTCTTGTAGTTTTACTGAAATTTTGGGAATCGTTTCTCGTGAAATTACGAATGGAAGTTATCGAAAGATAGGTTGTACTGTCCTTTCTCCGTCGATACAAGGAAGAAGGTGGTTAATTTTCGAATCGCATTATTACCGGAAATGATGGCGGCGGTGTAACAGTAAGAACTACCTAATATGAACGCTAGTTCGAACTCAAATTTTGCTTTGATGCAACGAGGTGTACATTAGTGCGAGTTGTCCCTCTACAGCTCTTTTGTTCGTCAGATTCTCTCTCTTTGTGTTGACACTCGGATTCTGTCCGGGTGGGTGCTCTAATGGCATAGTTCCGCTGACACTACATACCCTCGTGAGGGTCTATCAACCGATTAGAGAGGTTTGACGTCCGTGAGAGTCTTAAAAGGGACAGTCTCAATCTAATTTATATCCCGTTTGGATTAATTAATGGCTGTAGAATGCCAAAAAAAGAGTTCATATTAGAACTGTTCTTATTGTCGATGGTTTGGCAAGTCGGTTCATATCTAAGGTTTGGATATTGCGTTGAATATTGGTCCACGTCTTGAGATAAGTCTTAAGCTGCTTAAGGAGATCTTTGTCTTACTGGTGATGGTTTGGTAGGTCGGTTCATATCGAAGGTTTGGGTATTGCGTTGAATGTTGGTGCACGTCTTGGAATAAGTGTTAAGTTGCTCAAGGAGAGCTTTGTCTTACTATTGATGGTTTGGTAGGTCGGTTCATAAAGAAGGTTTGGGTATTGTGTTGAATGTTGGTCCACGTCTTGGGATAAATGTTAAGTTACTTAAGGAGATCTTTGTCTTACTATTGATTGATTGGTAGGTCGGTTCATATCGAAGGTTTGGGTATTGCGTTAGATGAAGGAACTACCTAATATGAACGCTAGTTCGAACTCAGATTTTGCTTTAATGCAACGAGGTGTACATTAGTGCGAGTTGTCCCTTTACAGCTCTTTTGTTCGTCAGATTCTCTCTCTTTGTGTTGACACTCGAATTCTGTCCGGGTGGGTGCTCTAATGGCATAGTTCCGCTGACACTACATACCCTCGTGAGGGTCTATCAACCGACTAGAGACGTTTGACGTCCGTGAGAGTCTCAAAAGGGACAGTCTCATTCTAATTTATATCCAGTTTGGATTAATTAATGGCTGCAGAATGCCAAAAAAAGCGTTCATATTAGAACTGTTCTTATTGTTGGTACTTTGGTAGGTCGGTTCATATCGAAGGTTTGAGTATTGCGTTGAATGTTGGTCCACGTCTTGAGATAAGTGTTAAGTTACTCAAGGAGATATTTGTCTTACTTTTGATGGTTTGGTACATCGGTTGATATCGAAGATTTGGGTATTGCGTTGAATGTTGGCCCAAGTCTTGAGATAAGTGTTAAGCTACTTAAGGAGATCTTGGTCTTACTGTTGATCATTTGGGTATTGCGTTGAACGTTGATCCACGTCTTGAGATAAGTGTTAAGCTACTTAAGCAGGTCTTTGTCTTAGTGTTGATGATTTGGTAGATCGGTTCCTATAGAAGGTTTGGTTATTGCGTTAAATGAAGAAACTACCTAATATGAACGCTAGTTCGAAGTCAAATTTTGCTTTGATGCAACGAGGTGTACGTTAGTGCGAGTTGTCCCTCTAAAGCTCTTTTGTTTGTCAGATTATCTCTCTTTGTGTTGACACTCGGATTCTGTCCATGTGGGTGCTCTAATGGCACAGTTCCGCTGACACTACATACCCTCGTGAGGGTCTATCAACCGACCAGAGACGTTTGACGTCCGTGAGAGTCTCAAATGGGACAGTCTCATTCTAATTTATATCCCGTTTGGATTAATTAATGGCTGTAGAATGCCAAAAAAAGCGCTCATATTAAAACTGTTCTTATTGTTGATGGTTTGGTAGGTCGGTTCATATCGAAGGTTTTGGTATTACGTTGAATGTTGGCCCAAACCTTGAAATAAGTGTTAAGCTACTTAAGGAGATATTTGTCTTACAGTTGTTTGTTTGGGTATTGCGTTAAATGTTGGTCCACGTCTTGAGATAAGTGTTAAGCTACTTAAAGAGATCTTTACCTTACTGTTGATGGTTTGGTACGTCGGCTCCTATAGAAGGTTTGGGTATTGCGTTGAATGTTGGTCTAAGTCTTGAAATAAGTGTTAAACTACTTAAAGAGATCTTTGTCTGGTGATGGTTTGGTTGGTCGGTTCCTATAGAAGGTTTGGGTATTGCGTTCAATGAAGAAACTACCTAACATGAACGCTAGTTCGAAGTCAAATTTTGCTTTGATGCAACGAGGTGTACGTTAGTGCGAGTTGTCCCTCTACAACTCTTGTGTTCGTCAGATTCTCTCTTTTTGTTTTGACACTCGGATTCTGTCCGTGTGGGTGCTCTAATGGCATAGTTCCACTGACACTACATACCCTCGTGAGGGTCTATCAACCGATTAGAGAGGTTTGACGTCCGTGAGAGTCTCAATCTAATTTATATCCCGTTTGGATTAATTAATGGCTGTAGAATGCCAAAAAAAAGCGTTTATATTGGAACTGTTTCGATTGTTGATGGTTCAATCTGTAGCTCTGCCATTTTTTAACTATTATTTTATTGTGGTTAATATCTATCGCCGTTGCGCTACGGATTGTTTTTCCTGCCTTGTAAACAAATCGTTGAACAGAATCGATTGTGAGTTTCCAACTCGAATGCATTGAAATTTTGTTGCAAATTCCTATAACGAAGAAGATTTAAACGGTGTTTTGATTGTGTCATTTTCAAGCGATTTGACGTATCTAAATCTGAATTGTTTTTAAAATGTTTACATAATGTGTGTTTACCATTTTGTATACATTATATACAGCGTAATTATAAATTTAAAGCTTAACTTTGCACAGATACGTACTTGCTAATTAATAAGTCTAGACTAAGTGGTTATGTCGGACGATTGACTGCAACTAGAACACCACAAATCGTCAAAACCATTACAACCGAACTACATCAATCATTGGGAAAATTAGCTCAGTGCGGTTTACATCGTTACGCTAATGTATCTCCCTCTTGAAATGTCTTCTTTTATGTGTCACTCGTTTCATTAATCTTTAATAAACTGACTGGCGATGGCGTTACGAACACCATTAATTCTGTAAAACAGTATTCGTTAACCCTTGTAACATGAAACTAATTCTTTTCCAATCTTCACCGGAATCTGCGCTCATCAACTTTATATTATACCTGAATTTCGGTGGTATACTCGATGATTATTTACATATTACCTCCCAATTTTCACCCATTAAAATAAATCGAACGAGCCAAATGGCAACTGGCAGTCTATCTTGTAATAGAGTCGATTGTGTCGAAAGTGTTTTGGCTAGAAATTACGAACACTTCATTATAACGCCATATGGTGTGAAAAATAAAACGCATCCACTTCAAAATTACACGGTTTAAATAATTTTCGATTATAAAATCAGCCACGCATGACATATGTGTAATATAATATGGAAATAAACAGTAATGGTCCTAAAATACCGCTTTCAATTTTTATCTTGTTCCATTTTGATTTAAACCTTGTTTACCTCAGATAACTCCCGAGTAATTTATTATCGCGTTAATAAAAATGTATAAATCTTGAAATTAATCAAGAGTTTAGGGGAATTGAAATCTCGTAAGAAGGCGACTTAATCATTTTCTATTCGATATCGTAGTACACACGGTTTGTGTGGCTGTCGTATAGACAATTTATCGCGAGCCTAGGGTCAAATTAATTTCAGATAAATTTAATTTATTATTATATTTCTTTGTTGATGTTATAGTGTTGTGTTGTACGTAGAATATAACTATTATTATTGTCTGATGGCGATATACGATTCAATTTTAATATCGTTTAAGTGTGTCATATTTCCAATAAAGCACTATCTTAATTGAATTGCTTAATTTAATATAAATTATAGGCAGTAAACACATAAATTATTACATTCTAGACGAAATTGAAAACGAACAACTGCTACATCATTCTTCCAGATAAGGATATATAATAATTAACGGTATAATGAGTAGAGATAATCCAAACGAAGCAAGAATATTTTATAATGTAATATATACATACACTGAAGGTTATAAGTTTGGTGTCAACTTTATGTGAACTAACTTCATGATGAGTTCTGTGCCCCAAACATTTTCAATTTATTTTCATGGTTGTTTTAACGCGAAATGAACAAAACAGAAAAACAAACAAACAAGAGAATCAAGACAGACAAGATGCTGCAAGCTACCTGACGAGCAGGTTAATCTGGCCCTTCCTTCAGCATCACAAAATTAAAAAGTCCATCTACAAATGGACATATAACAGGTCCAACTAATGGTGAAAAGGATCACTAGGACAAAGACAAACAAAGGAATTTCTAAGGGAACACAAGCTGAGTTAACTGAAGACCTACTGAGTAAAAGCAGGAAGACTGTCAAAGTGATAGTACATCTGTTGACCGGTAATTGAAGACTGAATAGGCATATGTTTAACATCGGCCTGGCAGATGATACTCTCTGCAGATTCTGTCAAGAGGAAGAAGAAAAAATGATAGGTCTAATTAAGAAGGCAAAATTAGAGAGCGTCCTCTAGGATAAAAGAGGATTACAATAGACAGATTCGAATGGCCACGTCCTTCCTAATCTAATCTAATCTAATCAGTAGTTCACACTGACTCTCTAACCATGAAAGAACAAGTAAGAACAAATGCTGTTCTAAATGACACACAAAAATCGTTCCAAGTAAATGGTCTAAACCTCAACAGAAGCAATACAGAACATTTAAGAACTCCTGTCTCAAGAAAACAAAAATGGCAGCTTCCAATTTAATCGGGAATAATCGGTTATCAAGTTAAGACATTTTTATGATGTTGTGTTTGCTACCTTGAGGCTTAAATACAGTGGGCAACCCTTAACATCGAATTGTCCCTCTTGAATTATATTGGTGACTAGAGTTTTCTTATTTGTAACCTTAGAAGTGGCTTTCCTTATCTTTTCTAGGGATCATCCTAACGAGGGTCTGCTTCCACACCGAGACAAAATATAGCATTAATAACATTTACCAAACTGA
Organism: Holotrichia oblita; assembly: GCA_023690525.1. Taxonomy (NCBI): domain Eukaryota; kingdom Metazoa; phylum Arthropoda; class Insecta; order Coleoptera; family Scarabaeidae; genus Holotrichia; species Holotrichia oblita. The sequence continues at coordinate 16,213,415 of CM043019.1, read as the reverse complement.
TGATAATTTTGCCCAACAACTTCTTAAACACACTACCACTGCCAGGAACTTTACCACACTTCCTGGTTCTAATGTGGAATCTAACCTCGTCTATATTAGCTGGTGCAACAAGATCACCACCCACCCAGATGAAAGAGAGCACCAAGAAGTTGATCATTCCGCTCACATATTTTAGAGCCACCCTGTATAACGATCCAAACGGATACTGACCCTGTATATTCAAGCTCGTGGACCGAAAATCACATATCTGGACACACCTGTAATCAAAACCTGTTGGCGGCTTCCTTTGATTAATGGAAAGAGGCGTGGCCTAACTTTCCCGCTGTCTTCAAAATTCTTCAAGGTCAGAGTGCAGCCGTAGCTACTGACGTCATATGTTATTTTGAAAACTGTCAAACTTCAGGAGCATTTATGTAATCGTTTAGATCTCAAACTGTGAAAACAATTACTTTTTAGGGTTTTAGCAGGTGTAACTTTCAGAATATTTCTGACAGCTGTCAAATTATACAAACAAGTTTTCTTTGATTGTCAAAACACGTCTGATATCTATGAAATTGTAAAGTCAAATTTTTTTGTTGCAACTGTCAAAAGCTCGAGTATCATGACTAGCAATGATTGTTGACAGCTGTCAAATTATAAAAGCAGTCAGCTAGCAACTTCAATGCTTGCATCAACGCACTGACTTTTCTTATTATTTTGAAACGTGTACTAATTAATGTACTTCTGACAGCTGTCAAACTGTAAAAAAAGCAATTTATTGCTGTTTTAACAAGATTAAATGCTAAAATATATCTGACAGCTCTGAAATTTTGAAAAGTTATTGTTTTGATAGGTGTGGATGTAGCTTAAAAGATCAAATTTGATTGGTTATAATTTAGCTAACACTGAACAGATGGCGCCAATTACTTTTCTATCACAAGTATGATTAGTGTTTGGTTAAATTATATATAACATTCCTGTATATAACGTTGACATAATTCTCATTAAAAACAATCGCTTTAGACTCGTTTCTATTTTTTTTGAATTGTACAAACGGTGGTTTAAATATCCCCCTTTAGTCTACATTGTATTTATCCTCTCGTTGTTGATATTAATATAATACCCTATCGTTTGTATTGTTCAATTTAATGTTGGTTGGAGTTCCGTGTACGGATTCGCCGTCACATGCTGTCGTCCAAAATTAAATTACACCGCAGATAAAAAAATCGTTAAATTTAATTAAAAAATATCATGTACGCTAGGCAGGATTTTTTTTGCAGATCCATCTAGATATGTGCGGTGGAATTAAAATAATTTATTAGTGCAATTTTCATCCATAAATTGCGAAGCGGTGCCGTTATTGTTTTATTTTTTCGCGTTTCTATTATTGAATTAAAAAAGCCCGAAATAATAAAACAGTTTTTCACAAATTAAACACCCTGTATGTATATATGTATATAAAACTCATATTTACGATCTATACAGATTCGCATGGGTCTCAACTGGTTGTTGTTTTATGTACCACATCGAATATGTACAATCAAACAGAGTGAGAAGGATATATGTACATATATGGAGATAGAGCAGGACCCTATCTGTTTTCTAACTGATTTATATATCACGAAACCATAGTGAATTGACTGGCGCAATATTTATTTCGATGATGTGACAAATAAAAGGAAACCTTGAAAGATTGTAATAAACAATTTTGCTATTGGCGGTACCAATATTGAAATCGAATACCAACCGTAATAATGGTGGTTTAATTTCCTGTATTACAGGAATTTAATAAGTCTGCATGGTTCTACATTATCTTTAATATGGTTGTGATCTTTCACGACTTATCAATAGAGTAATATATAGGCATTGATTTGTTTATTTATTCAAAGACAAAACAAATAAATAAGAATATATACAGACAGTTGAAAAATATATTGATGAAATAAATGAGAAACTAATTTAAAAGAAACTTGTATAGATGTGGGTAGATAGAAACGGACGTAGGCATATCAAATATCAACGGTCGAGAACATTAGGTGGTGTAATACACCGGCCAGTAGAAAAACTTTAATTAGAAAGGATTAATTATCGTACACGTAAGGTATGGCTATATCTCTGTATAGGAATAATCAAATATTTTATATACGAAAAACTTGACATTCGAGACGGCACCGACATACATCACTTGCCCGAAGATGTCCATTCCGAACGAGTCGAACAGCAAAAGTAATTCAGTTAAGATATTTTAATTGGCGTGTTAGAAAACCCCGGTAGCCTTACTTTAATTGGTAGTACACCATTATGTTAACTAAATGAAATAATTAACATTAACATTTTTCGTTTCGAACAGGCAGGCAGCAGAGGAGAATCACTAACTGGTTATTTGTCGTTTAAATTTCGTGTCGTCTCTCCTTTTTCTTTCCTGTAAGTTCTCCTGGATGGCTGTCGTGTACAGCCATGGCCGTATGTAACAGACACCCTCCCGAAATTCTTCCATTACATTTTATAATTTTAACTGTCAAAATAACAGTTCCAAAATTATCGTAATTGTAAATACCGAAATATTTCTGATAGCTGTCAAATTGTTAAAAGCAATCATTCTTCACAGCTTCTATACTTGTTGTACTATCAAATCACTTTTGACAGCTGTAGTCATAAAAATAATTCTGACAGACGTCAAACTACAAAAATAGTTAATTATTATCACGGTTTTAATACGTTAATTATCGTCAAAATATGTATTTCTGACAGCTACGAATCAAAATATTTTTGACAGCTGCAAAGTATTTTCAGATTTGACATATATCTGACAGCTGTGAAATTCCTAAATTAATTGTTTTTTTAAATAATTTTGGGTATCATGATCATCAAAACTGACAGTTATCAAACTGTAAAACTACATTTTTTTCCAAGATATTTCTGACAGCTATCAAATTATAAAAGTAGTCATTTTTACAGCTACAGTACTGGCACAAATTAATTTTTTCTAAGAACTGTCATGCTACCTGCTTCTTACTGCTGTTAAACTGCTGAAACAATAGTTTCTTTACAGTTAGGAGAGAATTAGAAATAAAAATTGTCAAAATATCTATGACAACCCCTAGATTGTGAAAGTTGCGACGTTCAGACACTTCACGCAATCAATAGTAAATCTAAAATTGCCAATGGGAAACCCTGATGACATCATCCGGTCACATATTTTAGAGGCATCCTGTATAACGATCCAAACGGATACTGACCCTGTATATTCAAGCTCGCGTCGGCTGTGTCGGCGGCTTTTAACTTTCCCACCGTCTTCAAAATTTTCCCTGGCCAGAGTATACCCATACCTACTGATGTCATGTTATTTTGAAAATTGTCAAACTTCAGTAGCATTTATGTAATAGTTTAGATGTCAAACTGTGAAAACAGTTACTTCCCAAGGTTTTAGCGGGTGTAAGTTTCAAAATATTTTTGACAGCTGTCAGATTATACAAACTGGCAGTTTTTTTTAATTGGCAAAAACACGTCTGATATCTGTGAAATTCTCAAATCAGTTTTTTTGTTGTTGCAACTGTCAAAAAATCGAGTATCATAACTGGCAATGCTTTGAATTAGTGACAACTGTCAAATTGTAAAAGCAGCCAGCTAGCAGCTTCAATACTTGCAAATGTTATATTTTCTCTGAAAGCTGTGATACTATCAACGCACTGATATTTCGTATTATTTTGAAGCGTGTAATCGTTAGTGTAGTTCAGACAACTGTCAAACTGTAAAAAGAGCAATTTTTTTATGTTTTAAGAAGATTAATTTCTAAAATTTGTCTGACAGGTCCGAAATTGTGTAAAGTTATTTTTTTCATAGGTGTTATAGTTAATATTTTTGACAGATGTCGCATACCTAGACACTCTTGTAATGAACACCTGTCGGCGACTTCACACGGCTTACATGTATCTACTGACGTCATATATTATTTTAAAAACTGTCAAACTTCAGAATCATTTATAGTTTAGACATCAAACTGTGAAAATAGTTACTTTCTAGGATTTTAGCAAGTTTCAAAATATTTTTGACAGCTGTCAAATTATACAAACTGGAAGCCTTTTTTAATTGTCAAAACACGTCTCACATTTATGAAATCGTAAAATCACTTTTTTTTGTTGCACTTGTCAAAAATTCGAGTATCATAACTAGCAATGCTTTGAATAGCTGACAGCTGTCAAATTCTAAAAACAGCCAGTTATTAAAATTGTATGTCCTCTGAAGGCTGTCATACTATCATCGCACTGATTTTTCTAATTATTTTAGAACGTGTAATAGTTAGTGTACTTCTGACAGATGTCAAACTGTAAAAAGAGCCATTTTTTACTGTTTTAACAAGATTAAATCCTAAAATATACCTGACAGCTCCGAAATTTTGAAACGTTGTTTTGATAGGTATCAATTAATATTTCTGACAGATGTCAAACTTTAAATATATCTAATAAAAATATAGGAAAATTGCAAAATCAGTTTTTTACAATTTCAAGCGTCGTAATCATTAAAACGTTTCCGAGGAATTTTTTCCACCGCCCATTTTGACAGTTTAACTATGAAAACATTTCTAACGGTTATTTCTAATACATCAAATCGTAAAAACACTTCCTTTTAGGATTCTTAAATTTTCATAGTTTCAACACTAGGCGTCATATTTTTTTAAAGCTGTCAAACTATAAAAATATTTTTTGACAGCTACCAAATTGAATTTTGCACAGTTGAGCTTGTCTGTGTTAGGTATATACATTCTTCTGCTAGCTGTCAGATTATCAAAACACCTGTCGTTTTAGTATTTCAAAATACTTCTGTCAGCTTCCAAAGTTTAAAAACATTAATATATTTTTGACAGCTGTCAAAGAATCAAGATTATTGTCTATATAGTTCTTTAATAATGTAAGTAGTATTTTTAAATCGGCTCAATATATATGACCACGGATGTATTTAATACATTCAACTTTATTTTTTTGTGTTGATTTTCAAGTTATCTGTGTTGGTCGTGAAATAAGACCGCTGATTGTATCTGTAATGACTGACCAGCAGATTAGTGCGCCTAATTGAAAGAAAAACTAAAATATTTTAATAAATGCGTCTCGGAGTTACACAATGGTGAACTTGTTGGCTCCATGGCTGTTGCTCTGTCGCTGGAACTGTTGACTTTTAAATACCGGTACTGTACCGGCTGCAACTCAGGAAGACATTATGTCTTTGGTGTTGCGACTACTTCATTACAAATGGTAAAGTTAGTTTTTACACAAGCTTTAATGGAACTGGCTTTGTACATATTTACGAAGTTTGTCAGTTAGCTACTTCTTGCAAAGATACATTCATTTAACGAGTGATTATGTAATGTTCTTTCACTATTAAATACAATCGAGGAAATTATAGTAATTATTCCCGTGTATAACAGATTAAAAAGCTAACGCCCTCGAAGCCCGAAATAATAATCCCTTCTACAACTATTTGTTAAAGAACCCTTTTCAAACTTACTGTACGATCCGTGGAACAATAACCAGCACAACTTTTACGAGTTGGTCGTCGGATTTGCAACAGATTAGTTTAATTTACTTTTCCTAAAATTCTTACAACGGTCTGTGTTTAAATAAAACGGATTTTGTTTATGGTTAGGATTAAGATGATTGACAGAGAAACCATCAACTCAAAACCGATTATCGATGTATGTTTGCGCTTAAAATTGTTATCTTGTTAAAGTTAAATCCCGTTGGTAATTTGTTGTTCGAACTGACTGGATATTGACACAGATGTTTGACAATTATTGTGAGGCTGTGAGGTATACGTTCACGCAGAGATAATCTGGAAGAAGTTGTTGTTTCTATAATAACGTAATAAATATGACAGAATGTGTAGTATGTTAGATGTCTAGTGAGATTATTCCAGGGTGGTCTAGCGAATTAAAGTCCAATATGGATCTTGAATTACGGCTACAGCTTCTTAAAGGTTGTTAATTGACGTTTAAAGACACTTGATAGGATATTATGAGCAGTACAATCTTAAGATAGATGCCAGTCCTTTTATAGGATACAACAATCATGAATGTCATTAATAATTATAACAAAGTTTGAAATTATCCTGCAAAGATCAACTATTTTGTTAATAAATAAGCTTAGGTGGTGCCAAATTGTTCATTGTTTTCATTTATTATGTCCCATACATGTTCTATTGGAGGAAAATCTCAACAACTTCTTCTAAGTAACCTCTTAGCGTCCACCAAAGCGCACCAAAATCCATGGGTAGTTGCACCCCATACCATAACTCCAATAAAAGATTTTTTTGAACACGCTCAATATTTCATTACAACCTTTCTCTGCGCCAATTTAAGCTTTGACGTCTGCTCTTTGATAGGAAAAAGTAAGACAGAATAAGGTCCAAAATATTAAAATTAATTAAATATTAAATATATCCCATGAAATGACTTCTACAATAGATTGGAATAGTAGTGGATAGTAAAATCCAGCTGTACTAAACGCCAGATTAAACTCCTAAGCATTCGAGAAGTTCAGGCATCGATAGAAAGAAGTTGAAGCAAATAATCACGAATGTTCACCATGAACTGTCAACTAAAAAAACATTTATAACATTGAACTTCTGTTCCGAAGTTCTGTGTGTTCATAAATCGTACTTTGGTTTCTCTCTCCATACTATTTTTGTCTAGGTTTCTTTGATCCTCTCTAATTTATCTCCACATCTTTATAGTTTATCTATCATTGCATATTTTGCTAATTTGGACCTACATCTTGGATATCGTTTAGAGATAATCCTCTGTCAGTTGGATTTGAATCATCAAATATACATTCAAGCTTAGTAGTACTGCTGTTGCTAGTAATTACTTCATGATGTGTTGTTTTGTTGTTCTAATTCATTCTGCAAACTTGTATTTTTCGAGAAAGAAAGAACCCCTGGATAAACTATGTTTGAACCCATAGGTCCTGCAATTATCCATTCGAATTTTATTTTGTTTTTGAAGTACTGGTTTGACTCTAGCTAGGTTCTATTGTCCAATACACAATAATTGCCACAATAATCCAAAAATGTATGAAGTGGACTTCTGAAGGATGTCCTATCAACAATTACTTCAGATACTTCATCAATATCATGGCCATTATTGGGATCATCAGTAAAACACATGTCATGCTCACATATAGCCTGTAGGAGTACCGAGTGATATCCTGTTCTATTACAATAAGAATTAGGACTATCCTTTGGCGCCACAATTTTAATATGAGAGTCATCGATGGAACCAATAGTACCTAAAATAGAAGATTAGTTGTGGGTATAGAAATTTGGTTACTAAACAGGCGCTTACCAGGGAAGCCATGAGCAACGTCGGAAAAATGATTTGCAATTTCAATTTGTCTATCATAACTAGGCCAAAATATTATTCTGAAACGTTCATTAATTTTTAATAATTTTTCACATGTTCTACAAATAACATTCCACGCTGTAGATTTTGTAACACCAAAGCGATCAGCCACTGTTCTGAAATAAACTTAATAATTATTCATTGCAATCTTATTGTAGTAACAACTTTTTCATGGCTTACCTAAAACTTTCGGGATTTCCAAGATACCATAAAGCTATCATCAATTCTTTATCAGAAGGCATTCGAGGATAACCGATATTTGTTGGATTTTCGTCCACAAGTACACTAAATTTTACAAGAACTCCTTCAAAAGTAGGAAATGTAAGACGAAAGTGAATTTTAAATTGATTATCGTTCATGCAATAAACTGTTTCTTCAGGATAATTAAAAACTTTTTCTACAACATCACATTCTTCGTCTGATGAGTCCTCAAAAAACAACTCCCTAGCAAATTGTAATATTACCCGAACTGGTATCATTTTACGTAGAAAAAAAAACTACGAGGGAGCGTTTTTATATTCGCGGAATGAGCGGGTTGTAGGGGGTGATTAGGCGCATTGGGGGCGTGGCCTGTGCAGCGACTCATAATTAGTATAAATACGAAGTTTCATTGTTATTAGACAGTTAGTCTTTAAGCTATCGTCAACCAAGTAACATAATCAGGAGTGAAAAGTGAAATATGGAAAAAATCGTGCCGTTATAAAGTTCCTTACCAGGCAAGGAAAATCAGTCGCGACCATAATGAATGAGATGTCATTGGTTTACGGCGGGTCTTGTCCAGGAAAAACCATGGTGTACAAGTGGCATAGTTTATTTAAACAAGGAAGGGAATTCCTTGAAGACGACCCGAGGCCGGGCAGGAGCATTGAGGTGACCACGCCAGCACTTATCCAAAAAGTTGAAAAAATTGTTCTCGAAGATGCTCGACTAAAGAAGAAACAACTCGCAGAAATGGTTGGAGTATCCGATACAACAATTTTTAAAATCCTATACGATCATCTCGGCATGGCAAAGGTCAGCGCAAGATGGGTGCCGAGAATGCTCACGCCGCGCCGCCGCAAAAACAACAGCGCGTAGAGTGTTCGCGTGCATTTTTGGACCTCTGTAATGAAGACAAGGATGGTGCACTGAGTCGAATTGTTACTGGAGACGAAACTTGGGTTCATCATTATGAACCTGAGTCCAAACAAGACTCCATGCAGTGGCATAAAAAGAGGACAGCACCTCCCAAGAAATTTAAAGTGTCATAATCAGCTGGGAAGATCATGGCAACGGTATTTTGGGACTCGGAAGGAATATTGTTGATTGATTATAAAGATAAAGGTGTTTCTATAACCGGAGAATATTACGCTTCAATATTAGAGCGACTAAAAGAAGCCATTAAAGAGGAAAGACGGGGAAAATTGACGAAAGGTGTGCTGCTTTTGCACGACAACGCGCCCGTCCACAAGAGCCGCGTTGCGTTAGCTGCCCTGCATAAGGTGGGCTTCGAAATTGTGAATCACCCACCCTACAGCCCAGACCTGGCCCCGAGTGATTATTACCTGTTTCCGAAAATGAAAAAAGAGTTGCGGGGTAAAAAATTTACTTCCGATGAAGAAGTCAAGGAGGCAGTTTCGGCGTATTTTGCAGATAAAAAGAAATCATTTTTTATGAGGGTATAAATAAATTAATTGAAAGATTGAAGATTGAAAGAAATAATTTGGTTTTTTATTTCCACCCCTTATCCCCCATTCCGCGAATATAACAACGCTCCCTCGTAGGTTAAAATAAATGAAAACATAACCTCCGTACTCCAACACTTAACGAATAGACGACCGCACCTAGTGTGTGGTGTCAAAATCCGTTAACAGTCAAATATTTTCTGAAGTGACATTTATCATTCAAACAGTAAAAGTATTTAACCGGAAGATCAACGAAAGAGAGAGATTATGCAAGATTGTGGTACTGTTAAAGTTGAAATTGTGCTAACGATTTCTTTGATTGTTTCAGCACTGTTACTGTTATGCTTTTGTTTTTTATATTGGTTTAATCTGTCTTGTAACTATTGCTTCGTTTGTTCTATGTTTGAAAATTATTGGATAAGATGATAAAGAAAATTATTCAATACAGTCAGAGTTTGTTTGGATGATAGTCTCCATTCTCATTGTCAGTGGCATCATGGTCCATGACGATGAACGTTGCCTCAATAGTGGTCAACAATGATCCTATAATATGTTGGCACTTATTAGTCACATTTTCAACTATGCTTCATAAATCTAATGGATTCAAATCTAGGCTATTGGAGAGGGAGGGGGGGCAGAGGAAAGAGGAAGGAATTATTTTGACCAAAACATGTTGTTACTTGACGTCCTTTTGAATAAATTTTTCGCTGATTTAATATAATAAAGAGAGAGAACGATATCTACCGCCAACATTTGCAACAGTTTGAAGATTATGACTGTTTTCGATATGTACTACTTGACACACTTTAAAGATTGTTTATAATATTACTTCAGCTCAATAAGCAACATTTTATATAAAATTTCATTCATTAGATTTCCTTGATAAATAATTATTATTTATACTTGTGCGATTATAAAAATTTTATTTGCCTGACTTTTGCTAAAATAACATTAATTTACTGATACTGATTATAATTAATTTTACTGACGCAGACAATATGAAGTGTTCTATTAACCGCAATCAACAAAAAAGAAATATAATACAGTTAATTAGTTTACACGAATCAATTTAGACAAAAATATGTATCGCTTGGTAGTAAGCAAAAAACACAAATTAGTTTTCGATAATTAATTTATTTTTTTATTATAACCACACACAGGATTTTATCCGGGGTTAAATGCCAGGTCAGTGTTACCAACATCAACGAAGAGATAAGATAAGCTTAGCAGTCCCGCCACCGCAATTATACCAGCCAGTACGTGATGCCTACAGTAGAACCGCAATAAAAAAAAATACCACACAAACCAATTCCAATTATTATTGTTATTACGAGAGATTATATTCCCTAGTCGCTTGCGTTGATACATTAAATCTGTCAAGTAGATAATTAAATTTTAATTGAATTGGATATAATTAATACATTGACACTGATAAAAGGCGAAGTATTAATATGCGTCTAGATATTAAAAGTACAGCGTCATGTAATGTTTATGTCTTTCGATATTAAAAAAAAAATGTATGATTATAATAAATTTGCAAGGGAAAAAAAGAAACGATATGAACCGCTGATTTAATTCTTTCTACTACATTAAATTGTTTTAATTTTACATTTTAGAAGTTTATTGCGCAAAAAAAGCGATCTAGAAAAAGGAATTATGTCTTTTTGAATGTTTCAAGACCATTTAGTGCTGTACAAGTCGGCTTTAAATTGCCAACATTTGCCGTTTAATGAATGCAGATATAAGCCCCGGAAGGACCTTATCTTTATGTAAGCGGACTACTTTTGCGTTATAGCCACTCACTTATACAACACCGGTGAAGAAAATTGCAAGAATTTTTAACAGCGATAATTGTACTCCTTATTGCGTCCTTGTAATGTTGACATTACCGACAGGAAATTGCTATTTCGGGCATGTATAGTAGAATAGGTATTAATTGTGAAGATAATTTAAGTGTCGCCATATTCTTGAAAGGAATGACTGTTTTAATCAAGCATGGCGGTATTTTCATTTACTTGAAAAATATTCGCGAACTCTCACTACAGTTTTTCTAAGAAATATCATGATAATATTTTAACCAGATTTGAAAATTTCGAATTTTCCAATTTTATCTGATAATCATCTAATATAAACAGCATTAATTTGAAAAAGGGGCTACTATTTGAAAAATAGATACCTATTTTATGACCTATCCTTGTCGTGTATTCATCAAGGTGAGAATGCCCTGTTAGAAATCCTATGAGGATGCGTAGTCTATTCCTGCTAAGTTCTAGCAAATTTTTTGCTGTGTGCTTGTTCTAGCTTCCAAGGAAGATCTTGCAGTGTCTCAGACCAGGGTATTCTCCCAGAGGGATGCTCTGATCCTCTCTTCTCTGTCTTTAAGTTCTTTTTTGTGGGTGCTCAACCTTATGCCAGAGAACAGTTCCAGTCCCACAAACGGAGTTGTGACAGCCTTCCTTGCTAATGAATTAGCTTCTTCGTTGCCTCTGATTCCAGTATGTTCTGGTACCCAGCATAATGCAACTCTGTTTTTTCCGTGTCTAGCTTGTTCAATCTATTAAGACATTCCCCAACTAATTTCGAGCTGATGGTGTTAAAACTCTGGCTATCAGCGAAAATTGCAATGTTCTACTTTCGATAGTTCCTGTCCAGGATCAGTGGAGCACATTTCCAATGGCATTGATCTCCGCTGAGGGCATATCCCCATTGGCTCGGAATTTATTTAGTTTCTGGTCCAAATACACCTGCACCTGTTCCTTTATCGAATCGTCCACATACCACTTGATAGTGTTTTCTTTTAGGGTGTACGTGGAGTGTTCTCCTACCTATTCTCTCTTATTGCTTAGCTTGTGGTGAGGAAATTCCTTTCAAAGCTATATTCCTTGATCATTTCATCGTTAGAAGTGGGAGAAGTGAGATGTCCTGCCAAGTTCCGGCATATCCTTAGGACTCCTGTTCCCTTTCATCATCCAAATGGATGTCTTTCACGTTCGAAATTCGCCCAGTGTTACATTTGTTCTTATTAAAATATGTTCAAAATATGTCGAATTATGTAGATTTCAAATTCGCTACTTCAACCGCCTCCCCTCCTCTCCACATCTTCCTCTTCCCCTAGTAATTATTGATCGAAAATTTTTAAAATTTAAAGTTGGCTATAATTTGGTAACATTTTTATATTTTTTTACCACAATGATGATACTACATCTAATACATTTTGAAATGAAATTTTATATTTTAAAATTTTTGGGGAGGGAAGAGAGGAGGTTAATTTTGATAAAACTTCTAAGGAGTAGTGGAGATGTTTAATAGTTGTCATTTTGGAGTGCCCTTGTGTTGGAATATTCAAATCAAACGCTGCTTGTCTTGTAGAAATTTTTGGATTGGCTATAAAATAAGCTAAAATAACAACTTCATTACCATGGTTGTTTCCTCGTCCATTTTGGATATTATTTATACGCCTCCATAAGGTGCCTGTTAACGGCAGAGAATTTACTAAACTTTGAATAGTTACATATTTACGAACCAAGTGCGTGAAATCATATTTCGCGAATGAGTGACCAGTTTTGTTTATGGACACGAATTCGCGAAATGTTTCACGCACGAAGTTTGTGCAATATTTTTTGTACGACAATTATAATAAAGGTCTATCCAGACACATCAGTGCTACGTCCGTTCAGTATCTATACTATCTACTTCAACACGTCACTGTGTCGGACGTGTGTGAACAAGTCTGGTTGAAGCAAACGCAACGATATTTTGTTTTTCACTGACACTGATACTGAACGGACACAGCACTGATGTGTCTGGAGAGACTTTAATAATACATATGTATTGTTAAATACGTTATCGTTTATGACCATATTATTAAGGTTAGGGATTTATGATTTTAAAATGTCACTAAATTAATCAAGTTTCAGGAAGTACCAACTTTACTTTTACGCACTCGTGCTTAAAGTGACTTTTTATGCACGCAAATCGAATCGTGAAATGACAGGTTTTGATAAGCGAGTACAAAAAGTATTTACGTGAGGTAGTCTTCTGTCAGGATATAAATTTTGATATAAGCCAACAGCCTAACGTTTATTGTTGTTTGATCTGTGAAAACAGCACAGCTTATCAACTTTTTCACTGTTTCTGAAGCTCATGTTCATTTTTCTTATACAAAACACTCATGTTTTCTTAGTTAAATAAGAAGCCCAATACCTTTCTCACTATCAAACACTTCTAACTGACTTATGTCAAATTTTTACAGGTAAAAACAATAGAATATCACAGTCGACTACTATAATTTTTTTTTCCCATTATTAGGCATAATTTAAAGGCAGTTCCTTACTTCTTATACATCGTTAAAGAGAAATTTATTTAGAATCATACCTCGTATAAAATACTGGGTGTTCCAATTAAAAAATTAAAGTTGATTATCTTTACTAAAAATCAGTAAGCTATGAAAGATTACTAATGATGCAATATGATCGACCATCTCGAGATAAAAAACATTTTTCACTAACATTTTTTTGTATTTTTGATAATAAAGCTGATATAGGCTGGACAATGAAAAACCAATCACTCCCCGCCCCTCCCCACCCCATCCAGCGAGAAGTTTATGGAGTTTTGACCAAAATATAAATTTGAAAATTCTGAATTATACAGGGCTACCCACTTAATCTTCTTGCTTAAATAGTACGTTTAATATTGATTTGATCAGAAAATGTTAAGTACATATTTTATTTTGAGTTCCCGGTTTCCTCTATACAGGACCGTACTTAGTTCTTTTTTTTTAATGGAACACCCTATATATTTTTATTTTTTCGATAGGTATCTACATCGAATTTTAAATCAACATTGTTAAGACTTTTACCCGTATAAGTCTACCCCTTTAGGAGAAAAAACGTGTTTTTGTTCAATTTCCACCGAAATTACTGTTCATTTAAAAAATCGTAGCTATTCAATCCTTGCCTGGAGAGTGACCAAATTCGAGATTATCATAAACTAGAGTGTGTTTTAATTTTTGTAGGTTGAGTTTTAACGAAATTTATTGTAGAGGGACTTTATTGTTATTTCTTTAACAACCGCAAAAAAATTGGAAAAAATTATTTTTTTGAAACACCCTGTATATTTTAATATATTTATTTTAATATATTTATATATTTTAAGATTTATAAATATCTTTATCTTTTGCAATTTGATTCGTGCGTTTTACAGTTATTTGTTTTTTCTAAAAAGAAAATTTTTGCTATAACAGACATTTATTCAAAAAATCAGAGAACACTCGATTTTTCAGATATCAATTTAGGATTCATAATATTCTAACACGTTGGAATATGTTTGGGCGCCAATAATGGCTGTCTACATTGTGTGGTTACTTTAATTCGAAATTTTGAAGACTATAACTTAATTGTTTCAAATAAATTTTCAAATTTATATTTTGGCTAGAACTCCATAAACTTAGATGATTATAACGAACAGTAAGTAATTATAATGTAAAGTTAATCAACAAGTACCTACCTTCCTTTTTTAAGAAAATGTTTTAAGGTTTGTTAGCAGTACAGATTATTTATTTATAATATATTACAGGGTCGGCTCCAGGGTATTATTAAATAAATGGTCACTAATTTAAACACTATATTGTAAAATATTAGCACAATAGTAAAAAGAATATGGTCTCAAGCGGATTTTTGAAAAATCTTCAGAATCTTTCTCCTGGATCAGTTCTGAAATGAAGCAAGACTCGTAATAATCGGAAATTTTAATATAATTACTGGTATGTTGCATAACTTACTCTATTGCCAGTTTTGCTAATCAATAATTTGAATATAATTGATGAAATGAATAAATTGATGAAATTCCCTCCCTCTCCCCCCACCCCAGCTTTAATTAATAAATCCTTTCAAGAGGGCGTCTTCCCTGAGGCACTAAAGATTGCCAAGGTTGTGCCTGTCTTCAAAAAGGAGATAAACAGCTTGTGAATAACTATCGTCCAATATCTGTTCTATCTTGTTTTGCTAAAATTTTTGAAAAAAATAATGTATGCTCGGTTATCTACATATCTACAGGAGAATTCTCTGCTAGCCACTAGTCAGTTTGAATTTAGGAATTCATGTTCTACCAATGATGCTCTTTTCAAGGCTCTGAATCATATTTATAAACTGTTAGATGATGGTCGGGTGGTGACTGGCCTGTTTTTTGATCTGAGTCAGGCATTTGATAGGGTTAACCATGAGGTACTGCTTCAGAAATTGTCCTTGTACGGGATTAGGGGTGTGGGTCTACAGTGGTTTGGGTCTTACTTGAGTGATCGTAAGCAAATTGTATCAATAGGAAGTACAGTTCCTTCGGCGACGTCTTCGGCAACTAGTGTCACACGGGGTGTTCCTCAAGGATCCACTCTCGGTCCACTGCTATTTTTCATTTATGTTAATGACCTGCATATGAGCTTCAACATGCACGATATTTACCAGTTCGCGGATGATACTACTGTCATAGCATCGGGTTCAGACATTGAACAAGTGAGTAATGTTGGAAACATCTACGCTGAGAGCATGTTACAGTGGTGCAATATGAATGACTTAAGAGTGAATCAATCCAAAACCAGTCTGATACCCTTTTCATCTTCAAGACATGTTCCTGATCAGTCAGTTCTGATTCGGTTGGGTTCTACTACTATTCCCAATGAAACCAGCACCAAATTTCTGGGATATCTGATTGATAATATGTTGACGTGGGAGTGCTATATAACTTCACTGTGTTCAAAATTGTGTTCATTGAATTATGCATTACATAAACTGAAGGGCTGTGTCACGCTTCAGTCCTTACTTATGTTTTGTCATGCGCATGTTGTATCGCGATTGAGGTATGGCATAATTTTCTGGGGTTCTTCTTCGCACTTTACTCGGTGTTTTCTCCTACAAAAACGTATAATAAGAAATATATTTTCACTTAGGAGAACGGACTCGTGTATCCCAGTTTTCAAGCAGCACAATCTCCTGCCTTCACTATATTTGTTTGAGTGTGCAGTGTACCTTCATGAGCATCGTCCATCATTTATTCGGAATGGTGACATAAATACATTTTATAGTACTAGACATACTGATGCATTGACCATACCTAAACATCGACTAACTCAGTATGAAAAAAGTCCAAATTATATTTGCATTGAGATATATAACAAATTGCCCACTGACATTAAAAATATAAATAGCACAAGACAGTTTAGGTTAGCTTTAAGGTCTTTTCTTGATGGTTATTAAGTTGGTGGCTTGGCTGGTTGCAATTTGGACACATTCTGTGTAGTTGTCTGAGCTGAGCTTTTATATTAACGAATGTATAGTAATTTTTTAATTTTTAATATTGGTGATTTGTGTATTGATTTTGTATTTTATACTGACAAAGCCCATATCTTGTGATCAGTTGGCTAATAAAGATTATTATTATTATTATTATTATTATTTTTTCCTCCATCCGTCCACCTTATCCCAACATCCAAGCTCAGCACGCCGAACGGGTATGCCGGGAGACCTCACTCGGGAAGAGCATGAGCACGTCCCCGCGACGTGTCCCGAGAACGACCCCGGTACACCTCCCCAATGCACGTAAGTTATTATTTATTGATAGTTTGTCATTTACATTATATATAGTAATTTAATTTACAGTGCATATTATAATCAATTTTTAAACTGAAGTATGCAGTGTTGAGCTGATCTTCTTCTCTCTTCTCCAGATCTTCATGGATGGTTGGTAGAAAGAAGGATGTAATGCAGAATCCTTGCAGCCCGCGAAAATACAAGTATCAGCGATGTAACTCCGAATGCGTCCCGTTATTTGCGGAATCGGCCTTCAGAGTGGCCCAGCCCTACGCTGGTGGGTGGCTGGTGTCGTGAGCTATTTCTGCATTTGATGGGCAATGCTTGTAGCGGTGGCGTTGCTTAACCCCAGCGACCTGAGTCCGTCCTTGATAGATGTTTTCATCCCACCACACACACCAATAATTAAAGGGATGAAGAGGGCTTTATAGTCGGGATATGTGCGCTTAAGTTGGAAAAGCAAGTCTCTATATTTATTAATTTTTTCATTTTCTTTCCCCTGTATGTTTCTCTCTGCCGGACAAGACATCTCAACAACGTACAGCTGCTGGTTTTTTCCAGAATTACCATGTCTGGTTTATTGGCTGCAATCTCGGAAGTGATTGAAAATGGAAAATTCCAGATTTTTACCTTGTCATTGGAAATTACTGTTGGAATATCCTTGTCACTGTATGGTGGCACTTTAGTTTCATCTATACCGTACATGAAACGAAGATGGTAGTAGACCGGACGGACACGGAGGGCCGTATCATGTCTACTTATATAAAGGGTGGGCGCATATTTAGAGCATGCTGCAAGCAGCATGCATCGTTGTTTCCTGGTCTTTACGACATGCACGACATTTAGTGTCCTGAAGTTGTTGTTTTAGGATCATCTTACGGTATACCAGGCATCCATACACCCCGTCTTGACATGCTGTAATATAACCCTCCGTCTCAGAATATAGACCTGGTGCTTTCAAGAAACCAAAAGTAAGGTTATACGATTAATTCTGTTCTTCAATGTTTTTGTAGAACTGCGAGTGCATTGGCTTATCCAGGTGATCTTGCTTCAATATAGCGTAGAGTTGGTCTTTTGTTTTTTGCCTTACTTGATTTATTTTCAGGTGTTTTAAATCGTCTCTATGTGGTGGTTCTGCTGCCGGATCGAAAATTAATTTAAACCTTTTTGGAGCTCTTGTTGCGGCACCATACAGGAACGCACTCCTTCCAACGGTCTCATGAGCTCTTACAAACTTCAGAAGAGCATTTTGGGTGTTTGCAACTTTCCATGCCGTGGATATCGAGACTTTGTTATATAGGTCTTCCGCGCCCAACAGATCACGTCCACCATCCCTTCTAGGTAGATATAATCTTTGAATAGAAGCATTAGGGTGTAGACTCCTATGCTTTGTCATGATTTTCCTTGTTTGGCGATCGATGGCCTGTAGTTCTTCCACATTCCACTTTATACAGCCAAACGTATACGAAAAGATGGATATTCCCAAGGAATTTGTTGCTTTGCATTTGTTGATCGCATTTAGCTCTGAGCTCCAGGTTTTTTTTTTTTTTTTTTTTGGTATATTTTGATTTTAAGACGTCTTTTATCGCTTCATTTTTCGTTGGGGAATTCCGAGGTAAGTGTAATGTTGGTCTTCAGCTAGGTGGTTAATAACATTACCATCCACCAATTCCATATCGTCTCCCGTGTCCATTACGTGGCTTCTCTTTATGTGGCACACCGCGC
Organism: Holotrichia oblita; assembly: GCA_023690525.1. NCBI lineage: Eukaryota > Metazoa > Arthropoda > Insecta > Coleoptera > Scarabaeidae > Holotrichia > Holotrichia oblita. The sequence goes on along the minus strand of CM043019.1, from coordinate 16,195,074 downwards.
ACTTTTCGTGGCCTAGTTCCATTCCTTATTATTATTATTATTATTATTTGCCGCTAGCATTGAATGTTGGTACCCTAAAGCCCTTTAATTTAGCAGTTGATGCTTTCTAGTCATGGGGAGGGGGAAAGGGTTGATTGGGCAGATATTAATATGTTAGTCAGTAGTTATAAACGGCGAATTCTGAATTAGCTTGTTGTACAAACTGTTTGAAAATTATTGAATCTGTTGAAAAGTTGTTCAAAATCTGTTGTCAAGTTGTTCAAAAACCGTTCAACTGATGGTCTTACAACTATTTACAGCAGCGATGAAAATGTTGAATCTTTGGTTATACTAAAGAATGATAAGTTGCCTCCATTACAATGGCAGATAAGCAAATATATCACAAAAAATAATCAACATCAGAAGTACATTAAAAGCACTGTTTCACTCGTAAAGCACCAAACACTCTTATGTATTTATTTATTATTTTCTATTAAACCATAAAGAGCATTCTTATGTCATATTCATCATTGTATAAATATACAGATCGTAGACAATGTATTATTATTCTTCCGTAAACATCATCATTGTTAACCAAACAATGCATAGCATTTCATTACACAATTACACAATTTATCTCAAATTAATTACAGAGTTCAACGATTCAGATATTGTACACCACATATAAGTCGAACTAAACCTGCATTGATATCGAGGACCACACACAGATCAAGATTACCCTACTATGGTAACTATGAAATAAAAAGACGAAAGTCAAACGCATTAAACTACTGTGGAATTATTTATACATAATATGAAACGCCACATAAAGACGATCAACACAACAAAGTAATTTATTTTAATGCGAAGGAACTAGCGCCATAATGACTAAATTAATCAAATTAATTGCGGCAATGAAACCCGAAAACTTGTCCCAGATAATGTTCTGTACAACCAATAAATCTTGCGTTGAATGTGTCCAGTCGAGATTTAAAACGACTCTTTTAACAAAGTGTTAGGTTCATAGAAGCGTTACAATAATGCTGCGAAATAATAGTCGATTTAGTAACGACTTAATAATAATGGAGTGATATACCTTTTTCGTTTAATAGTTATGACAGATGATATTATGGAAAAGTCAGCCGTCGAGTGACAGTCCAGTCTTTTATTCTGTTATATTTCATTCATTTCGCAGTTGGTGTCAATGAGTGTCTGCCACCCTCTCAAAGGATATCCATATACGAGCTTGAATGTTAACTGTTAGGTAAGATATTGTGATTGTGCATCTGTGTGAAAAGTTTGCTATAAAACTCTTATTTAATCGCTGTTTATTGTGTAGAAGATCTATTATTATAGTATAGGTATATATCGAAATACAAATTTTTATTATTGGCAAACTACTACAAAAAAAAACTCTTTCAAATTGCTTTCTTTCCTGATTTAGACTTCTACAATTCATTTCGCAAAAAAAGCATTTCAATAAATTTATTGCAAAAACAGCAAGCAAAAATAAAAACTCGACGTTTTGCTACTAATATAAGTGGCTTCTTCTGGAGCAAAAGCTGAGTGACCACGCTTGAAGCGGAAATCTTCTGACCTTCAGGCACAAAAACTGGGTAAGATGGGTAAGAGTCACTGAAGCCATTAGAAATGGCGACTATGGCGACGATGTTTTTGGACATTGCCGCTGCATTTGACACGATCTGGCACCATGGCCCGATTTACAAAATAATCGTTGCAGGAATCAACCGGGAGTTGATCAAAAGAGCCTGGTCTTATCTTCATGGTCGGAGTTTTGTCGTCAGAGTCGATGTCTTCCTTCAAAACTGTCTCCGCAGGGGTGCCACTAGGATCACCCTTGGGCCCAATATTAGGTTTGATCTTTGATGACGATCTTCCCAAGATACAAGGAGTCCACTCTGCAATGTAGACGCATGACACACCTTTACTTCTTCAGGCAGCAAGACACTCATAAGCCGCCTCCTTCAAAGATGCCTGGATGAAATACATCGATAAACCGACAGATGGTGCTTAAAAATTAATGAAAGGAAATGTGTAGCCCTTCTACATGATGTTCGACAGTCGACTTACTCTCTGCTGAAATGTTGATTCAGTAACTCAGCGCTTTGGCGCTGCAAGGTCATTCGTCTCGCTTTCATTCAAAATCAAAATTATGATCTACTTCGTCTTCCTTTGTCGTCCTCTTCGTAGTCCTTTGTCGCTCTTCTATCTAACAATATCACCGGAGCGTCATAGTTCCTTGGCAACTCTAACCTCCGATGAGATCTGGGAATTACTTCGTTTCATCAATATGCCCTCCAGTTGGCTACTAAAACACTTGCAAGGCTTACTATTTCATCTGATTTCATCGTGGCAGCAACGACCGGATTTGAGCGTCATTCTGGCGTCAGTGGAACCACCTTTCGGTGCATTTTGAAAGCTGGTTTGCAATTGTTTCCGTATAAAATAGATTTGACTCAAAAAATATTGCCGACAGACTATCCACGTCGCTTGGAATACGGCCAAACTATCGCTCGAATGGTTGACACTCAATCTGATTTTTGGAAGGAAATTTCCCATATCACACTCTCTGGCGGCGTTGACAAGCAAAATTGCCGCATTTGGGAAACGGAGAATCCACACGAGATCAATGAAAGACTATTACATGACCAAAAGCATCATTGGGCCATTTTTCTTCGGAGAAGATGAAACAGTCGATGGAAATCGATATGGGTAGATGTTGGCTCATTATGTCTGCCCACAAATGCGTAAAAAAGATCTAGACGGTTACTGGTTTCAAGAAGTCGGTGCGTCATGACACACTGCTAACCAAACAATCCAGTTTCTGCAACGAAAATTTCCTAGATGTGTGGTGTCAAAACATGGCGAGATTGACTGGTCACCAAAATCCGCAGATTTGACCCTTCCGGATGTCTGTGATTACACAGACGAACGAAGATTAGTACAACACCAACATCCAGAGGACAACAGCAAATAAACCCAACATCGCATAGCGAGTAGAAGCTATTCATGAAAGACAAGAGGACTTAGGAGCCAAAGGCGCCACTTTAAAAAGAGGAGAGTAGAACCAATGAGAAGCCCACATGTTCTTGTTGACTGTTCTCCAGAAGAAGATATGCGAAACAGCCTACTATTGGCCATCTCTGATTCTTTTTTTCAAGAATTCATTAATCACCTGCGCTGAATAATAATTAAGTAGTATCAAACCTGTCTGCAACACCTCTCTCAAGAGATCAAGTCTAACGTCCCATACCTGTTTAATTAGAGCGGTTCAGAATTGCAGATGACGTAATGTTCGACAAGGTTTGAACACAAGATTTAAAATTCTAGAATTCGGCTGGTTCTAAGGCATCGAAGCCAAAAGATCACACGCATTAATACTAACACTGCAGGTTCAAGTTTCGAGAACTACAGCATTGTTGTCAAACTTAACATTTTTACCAATAATTTAAATAAGCAAAACAGCCCAGGTACCCAGATGTGCTTCAGTCTGAGATATTTCTTCTAGAACCACCTCAAATTTTAGATAAGCTCAAAGTCAATTTCTGAAGCTACCAAAATTATTTTTCTTGGGATTTTTTGTTTATATTCAGGAAGGCACATATCTTTCATAATTATTGTTCTTTTTTCTTTTTCTTTTTTGTTAATTATGTAAATTGGTATGAATGTGTCTTGTATATAATAAATACACCTCATTTTCTCTGACCTTATTAATTATACAAGCTAGAAATATTCAGTCAAATTAGAGCCCATAAATACGAAAATATAAACAACGATTCTTCTAACATTTATTATTATTGTACCGGCTATAATTGCAGGAACTCGTTCCTTGTGAATCGTTTCCTTAAAAATAAAAATTGTGACTAGGAAATTATAGCAATTATCTTAATTAAAAAAAAAAACGAAAATGAATTGTTCGAAGCAAGATAATAATCGTTTCTAAAACGATTTCGGCTCGTTATATAATCGTCTTCGCTCGCTAAGTCGTCCTTTTTCCACTTGTTTCTCCAACAAAAGGTATTTTAGGTACCTGAATTTTTAATTAGTTTCGGCACAGAACAAATTTCATCTATAAAACTGTCATTTTCGTGAGCGACAAAAGGGAGAACGGTTTGTTAACAACCGACTTAATAGGTGTTTACTAAAAAGTAGCATTTTTCAGATTTCACCCGGAGATAATTGGACCAACGAAGAGAACAGAGGGGAAAAAAATCGGTGAAATGTATATTCGTATGTATGTCTAACGAGAGCAGAAAACGAAACTAAAAAAAAAACGAAGAAGAAGAATGCTTGGAACACGAGAACCATAAATCTTTACTAATTATTTTTTTGAAAAACGTTGTCCAGAAAAAAATTATAAATCATCCGAATATTGCCATGTAATATGATATTAGAGGTTAATTTATTATGGAACTCTGTGACATTTTTTTAAAGTGTTTTAGTTAATGGGTTCTAATTACTTTATGTCTGGTATTATGGACTAAAAATTATATTTAGCGCAAATTTATTATACAGGGTTTTCTTTTTCTCCTCGTCTAGTTTTCAATATTATTTTGCAAAGCTATCTGGAAATGTTTTCATATCCAAGTTTTGTCTTTAACCACTCGATTAAAATAATGCACAATTACCCAACTATCAGAAAAGCTAGATTCCGACACTTGCTTTTTGATGTGAGGTGACCGATTCTGTTAAATTTTTGTATTTCAGGACTCTTCTCTTGTTTTCTAAACACTGACAATATTGATAGTTGTGTCTGGAGAGACTTCTGGTTCTGATTCAATTTGGTTGAAGCAATCGTTGCAATTAGAGTAGTTGCATTTGGAACTTTGTCCTCTTGGTTTTCAATAAATTATATCATACCAGAAATTTCAAACCCTCCAATTGTGTTGGATCTTGAAAAACATCCACTCTCCACTGTTTTTTTTTTAATAATACAGGAAACGTTACTTTATCAACATTTCGGCAGGTACTCAGGGGGTGGATTAAAAACCGCGTTTCCTAGATCATTCTGGTACTAATTTGAATAAAGGTAGAAGGCTTTATAATAACTATATGAAAGAGTACAAATTTATGTAGAGAGATTTTTTGAATTCTTACATCTGTCTGACACTACGTCTCATCACAATAAAACATATTTTGTGGTTTGCCTCTTGTAATTATAGGATGATCTAGTCAACGAATTTGCTGGAGTGACTTAGACGACATATCAATTAAATGATACAATTTAAATATCGTTTCTTATGGTACTGCAACATCTCCATTTTTGATTAGGAAACTCTTCAGCAATGAACATGCCATCTGGAACAAGGTTGGCCAGTAGCAAAAGACGCAATTTTATTGCAGAAATATAATGCAGCATGAACCAGTCGACGTCTCTTTGGCAAAACCTGAGAAGTGAAACCCAAAATGGTCTTCTGAATTTACCTGACTATAGTCACATGTACGTCACTAGTATGGTGGCCAAAAACAAATGAAAAACGAGGACAAGTCATGCTATAAAAGATACGGCGACTTGCTTGCATGGGTATTAGAGGTGCAACTCGCACCTGTTCAACTAAAGGCCCTATTAAATCTGATTCCCTTGCACTTTCATGGAAAGAGGGAAGCAATGACAGATAGCCAGTGAGCACTAAAGACTTTAAGGACCTATGGCATTATGTCTGAACTAAACTGAGACTGTCTGCTCACTCTCAATGCTTCCGCCCAAACAAACACAGGTACACTGATGTAGGTACCAGAACACTGGGAGTGTGAAGGCAACGAAACTGCCTATAGTCTCACCAAAAACCATATAAATGGAAAAAAATTTGAAAAAGTTGATTACTTTTTCAGCCAACAAGGCAAGATCTCTGGTGGAGCTCAATACAAGAGACCTCAGCATCACCATTGCTTTACTCACTGGCCACGGCCCTCTAAGGTGTCACCTGAAGAAGATGGGCAAGATGAACTGTGCTAAATGCCGATTCTGGTCGGGGCATAGTGAGACAACGGAAAACATTATGTGCAACTGCGAGGCGGTGGCTCGACAAAGGCACCACTACCTCGAAGAGGCGCACGTAGAACCAGCTGACATTAGAACCCCCAAAAAAATTCTAGACTTCTTCAGAAGTCTGGAGATCAATTGGGGCTAAAAGTTTAGGGGTACTCTATTATCAATCTAATAAAATTGCAGAAACAATTGAATAACTTACTATTAGAAGAGTGTTTGAAGTACACAATCACTTTATGGATCCGAAACTTTTGAATCGAGGACACATCAAGAAATCGAATGGTATTTTGTACCGCTGAGGTCGCTACATTTCGGTGGGCTGTGGAAAGCATCAATGAAATCAATGAAAAGGCACTTGTTAGAACAACATCAGAGCAGGCATTATCTATATAATCTGCTAGTACAATCGAAATGGCAAAACAGTCGAAGAAACTTTAAAGTTAGAAGCATGATGCTTCTACTATATAGAAGCAACCAAACCAGTCGTCTATTCAATCAACAACTGCCAAATATCTCTCTGTATTATTTATTTGTTTAATGTACCAGAACAGAGAGAAAGAGAGAGAGAGAGAGAAACAGCAATATAAACTTTATTCATCGCCATTTAATAGAAAACAAAACATTACCGCATTATTACCGTCGAAACGGCCGATGATAATAACAATCCTAATGGCGTTAATAACGCTGCTGATACTCAATGTACACAACGTTAATTTCTGATTTTAATGGCGCCATCATCTCCATCTCGCCATTACCTTTTTTTTGCAATTTCTAAATCGAGTGACTGGTGACGCGAGAATGCGTTAGATAAAACAAAAACCGGCACTCTAGATTGCAATTGTTCCCCGGACGCGCGTTATTCAAATACCGCAATAAACTGCCGCCATTTCAATACTTATCTTTTGTTTTAATGTTTTTTTTTATATAAATGACTTAAATTTATTTCTCACTAATTTAAAATCGATGAAAGAAACTTAAACATTCATAATACCACACAGAGTGTTAACAAAGCAAACTAATTTATTTGACAATAACGAACAATCGATACCCAGCTCAGCTTCGGAAAAAAATCCCATTATTTTGTCATCATTTCTCGGATTTTGTTTCTTAACAGCAGGCGTTAAGCAGATTCCATACCGAAATCCCCCATATCCGAGTTCGTCCCGGTGTAATTTTCAACCCTTCTCCAGCAACAATACCGATAATACTACAACATCTATTTACAAAACCGACAAGGATTCACCAGCGATTTTCCAATCCGGGCAAGTAAGATGGGGTACACGTATATCTATATGTAGTATGCAAAATTCAATAACGACTACGACAATCCTATTTAGACGAGATGGCATTACGGTAACAAGATACGACGGAGACCACCTTGCTATCGCGCAGCGAGACCATTCTCCCTCGGGAGAACGGCGCAAACATTGTCACCCATCCTAAACGATGTTTAAAGGCTTAACGGCGGATTAGAGATGTGAGTGACAGCAACGTGCGTCCTGCACGACTATGATATCTGTCGATGTTTCGATGATAGATAAAATTAAGTTGGCGGACAAAAAGTATTCAGCGAAACTGAAGAGCAAAAATTTACCAATTTACCAAGAAAGGTTACTTGTTTCTGAAATAACTTTTCAGGACCTGACTGGGCTAAATAGTTTATGAACCGAAATGATCAAATTCTTACTCAAAGGATAGCCAAAAATATTTCCCACAGCAGGGCTGCCACAGATGAGGCTGTAGTCAATGATTTTTTTAATCAATTAGAAAGAGAAATAACGAACTTGGTGGATGATCCAGGTACTAAAAAATTTTGACAAAAAATCCGGAAAAAAAATCCTGAAACCATTAGAAATGCTTCAAAGGCTTGTACATCCATAATGTTTTGTGGTAATGCAGAGGGTCAACTTGCTCCTTTGTACGTCAATTATAAGTCTGAAAAACTGTGGTCTACATGCACCGACGGGAGCAAGATATAACCGCACAAAATCGGGTTGGTTTGACCATCAATTAAAAATTTAAAAAAGACAAACCGGAACAAAAGTCATCATTGGTGACAACCTAAGTTCCCATATAAACCTAGAGGTTCTTAATCTATGCCAAGCAAATAATATCAAATTCATAGCATTACCCCCAATGCCACTCACTTGCTTCAGCCTCTAGATGTGGCCTACTTCCGATCAATGAAAGGTATGTGGCGAAAAGTTCTCGATGAGTAGAAGTCAACTTCAAAGGGTACTAAATACTCATCCATTCCTAAAGATGAATTCCCAAGTTTTTTGAAAATTCTAATGGAACGACTCGTGACAGGCCCAGATAATTTAATTGCAGGCTTTAGGAAAGCTGGCTGATAGGATAAAAGTACCGTCTCGTTTATACAGTCAAATTGCTGATAAAGAAAATATCTATCAAGCAGTTGGTGAGACCTTCCTAGCTGAATTGGAAAAACGAAGGACTCAAGCAGCTAAACCTGTCCAGAAGAAAAAAAAGAAAACGGTTAAATGTAGAGACTGGAAAAAGTATTTTAACTTGTGATCTAATCGGGATGACTGAAAATAGCGATCAATTAACCTGTGCTTCTACAGATAATGTAGACAATCCAAATCGTTCTACATCAGAAATATCGAAGAAAAAACTAAGCTGCGTTCAAAAGGATTTGAAGATGCTAGCTCTGAGAGTGTGAGGAGATTGTTTTTGATGAATCTGGTTCAAGATGACTTGATGATGGAATTATATGAAGAACACTGTAGTGAAGAGAAGAATGAAGAAAGAAATAATATAGAACAATATGCGAAAGTAGCAAATATTAATGACATAGCAGTTGGTGATTATGTTATGTATTTAAAAATAATGAAGTAGTTCGCATAAAGGCAATGGAGAAGTATGGAGACACCTATTGGAAATGGCCATTAAAATTAGACGAACCAGAAAGAGAAATCTTTGTAGTAAACGAAATAGACAAAATGTTACTCAATTTTTAATTAAATAGTAATAAATAATCGTGTTTGTTGTTTAGTACCTACTTTCCGAATATGCTCAAGGTTTGCTTCATTTAATATGAATTCTTAACTAGGAAATCTTGTTCGCAAAGTGACCTGACTCGGTTTAACCTTGTTAGAATCATTAGAAATGTTTAATTTCTTAGTAAAACTTCATTGTCACAAAGTAACCCCAAACAATGGAGTAAAATTGTGACAAAAAAATTTTGTTGGGGGCTAAACGAAAAAAACATATTAACACAAATATCACAAAATAATGATCGGCAATAAGGAGGGGCTTTATTTTAGTCAGTTTTTATAATTTTGGTACTGAATTATACAAAATAAAGCAAAATCCGTCTTACGGTACTTATCATTTCTTTTGTGGAAATAGGATTAATCACAACAAGTCGTTCTGCTACCTTTTCTCTGATGAAATGGTGTTTAATGTCCATGTGGTTTGTTCGAGGATGATAAGCTTACTTGATGTTAAGTTTATAGCACTTCGGTTATCGCAATATATTTCCATTTTTTGAAATTTTTTCTTCGAGCTTCTTCAACCAAATACCTTCGTAGGCTGCTGCTGCTAAAGACATATATTCAGCTTCGGTTGTCGAAAGCTCTACTGTTTGTTGTTTTCTTGTGTTCCATGAAATTAGTGCTTGTCCCTTAAAAAAGACTTATCCTGTAGTCGATGTTCGTTCGTCTGTATCAGAAGCCCAGTCTGCATCACAATATCCTGTTAGGTATGTTTCAGTGGATGTCTGACACTCTAATTTGTATGATGCAGTAGCCTTCAAATATCTTATTATTCTTTTGACTACACGCCAATGTTGGATTCCCGGATCGTTGTTGAAACGACTTACTAGATTGACTGCATATCTAGTCTCTTGTATATTGGGCTAAGTAAAGTAAACTGCCTACTGCTTCTTGATATGGTATATCCTTCATCTCACTTTTTTCTTTGTTATTTTGCGGACTCATAGTTTTGCTCAGTTTAATATTTACATCCAAAGGAGTCGATAATCCATTGCAATCTGACATATTATAGCGTTGCAATAATTGATGCATGTATTCTTCTTTCAATTTTCTTGTTGGAAAGCAGTTATAGCATCCATTTGTTCAATGTCCAAATTTTGTTGTACTGATAAAGCTAGAAGATAACCTATAGAAGTATATTTTACAACAGGAGCGTACGTTTCTTCATAGTCTATGCCTTTTCTTTGAGAACAACCTTTGATTACTAGTCGTGCACTACCATCAGAATTCTTCTTAACTTTGAATACCCATTTGCTCTGAATTGGCTTCCTTCCTTCTGGTAGTTCTGTCAAAGTCCATATTTCATTAGTTATTAACGAGGAATATTCTTCTTCCATTGCTTGCTGCCATAAATAAGAATCTGGTCCATCGAGAACCTCTTCCACTATTATAGGTTCCAAAGAATATAAATTTTGTAGGATAAACATAATCATCATTGTATTTGGATTTACGTTGCCTTTGTGTTCGCCTAAGTTCATTGGTTATGTTTTCCAATTGTGTTGATCGAGGAGGGACAAATTCTTCATCAGTTACATCTTCTTCCTGCTCTAATGAAGGGTAATGTAAATCAGCATGAGTTTGATCATGATCGTTGGAATCATCTAAATCCTACACTGTGCTTTCTCCCACTTCATTGTGACCATCATCAGAACTGTGAATGATCTCCTGTGGAAAAGGAAATACACTGTGAGTAATAGTGTCATTAATCTCTGGAATCTTTGCATTGTATACTCGATATCCCTTCTGATTATCCAAATATCCAACAAAAATGAATTCTTCTGATTTTTGGTCAAACTTGTTTTACATTCCAAAGCATAGAAGTTTGGAATGTGAACCATTACTTTAGATCCAATTCAAATGTTTTAGATCTGGATTTTTACCAGACAAGGCCTCCTCAGGCGTAACTTCTTCTAATACCTTTGTAGGCGAACGATTCTGTAAATAAAGAGCAGTATTTGCAGCCTCTGCCCAAAAAATCTTTGGCAATTTGGAATCAATTAAGAAACATCTGGCTTTATCCTAAATAGTTCGATTCATCATTTCTGCTGTTTGATGTTGAATACCATTATTTTATTATTAAAAATAAAATAACTATAATGCCAACTTAAACAGTTTAATTTTCTTTTTCAACGGGATATTGGTTAATTCATCTTAATTATTTATTAAATGGAAAAAAAAATCAAATCCTACCATCTGCTTTCATTACTTCATTGTTTATCAAATAGTTGCAGCAATGAATGGATGAGGTCGAAATAAAATAAATCTAATGCCAAGTAATTACATTTGGAAGAGGAACGAATGACCCTCATCGCACGTCACTTCAACCGAATGGCAAGCAATCCTTATATCGTAAAGCTATTATGATCGCAGTTAACCGTGTTGTTCGATATTGTATCCTGATAATGATGATGATGGAAATAACCCATCACGTCGGCGAAGCATTTTAAACGTATGTAAGTGTGTAAGTAAATACATACGACCACCGGATTTCTTCGTCATGCATGTCGACGTGGCACCGCTGTCTGCGCCCGGTTCCCTATTGGTCCGTGGGACGGACAAATAAATGGCGTATGTGCTAATTTGATATTAAACGCTGCGAAATTGTAACAACAGTAAATTGCAGCCGTAAACTTTTCATTGGCCGAATAGGGCGAAGGGTCCAACGCGGTAAACTAAACGTGAAATCAACCATTCTCTTGTGTTTAACCAGTAACCATGACGACCGGTTGACATACAATTGAAATCACAGCCATCTGCCAGTTTTATTGACTATGTACTATATACGTTTATATGTGTATTACAGTAGCGTGCACGGCAAACATGGAACATTTAATCTTACAATAAAAAAACAAACATTTTCTTATATCAAAGAAAATGTTTGTTTGAACTTCCTGCCAAGACAAAAGTCAAAAGTATAGGTTTTCGTTCATTTAATACTGCATCACTTGAGGTTGAGGTAAAAGGACTAATAGAAAAAGAGGAAAACTATTTTGGTCGAATCCTCCTATAAGGAAGAAATTTGTCTGCCCTTAAAAGGGCAGCAAAAGAAGGAAAGACAAGCAAAAGACCAAAGTGGATTTGATCAGAACAAAATTATTTGATGCCAAGCATGAACAGAAAAAAATTCAGTGGCAAGAAAAATGTTAACGCAAAATTTAAGGCTGGCAGTCATGCTAGTATTGTCTGAAGTAAACGCATAACGCTAGGGAGAGGGGTGGTAAAGTTACAACCTTTACACCGTCCATTAGTGAAACAGCCATTTTTGCAATGAATGCATAATCTTGAGCAACGACCAAAACAATTTAATCGGCCTCCCATCAATTTTTCCTTTTATCTGTACATATAACGTTAGATTCGCGCTTCTTGTCAAAAAGTCTAACTGGCTAGCATTTTGATGAATGAACAAAAAGTGATGAACAAAAGGGTCGCCATGAAGTTGGGCGATTTGACTTGTTAATCCATGTTACTAAGCCAGAAATGAGCCTCATGTCTAAAATCGATTTATTATGAATCGGATTCCAACTGCAGGTGAATCAAGCGTGATTGTTCAACTTCAGTTAAGAAATTAATTGTAGACTTTGCAAGATCATCTATCTTGTTCCCATAAGTGATCTATAACAAGGCAAAAGAAGAAGTATTCAACCACAAGAAATATAGAACATTGATTCGGTTCTCCAGACTCTAAAGTTTCTGTAGGGCAATATTTATAGGGAAGCAATACAAATCTTCCATCTTAACGAGATGGGTGTGCAAACTATCAAACCAACCAAATTAGATATGAAGGATAGACTTGAAGCGATGACGAAGAAGGAAGACATGACGTCTTCCAAATTTGTAAAGTGGTTAAAAAATTTCAAACCAGTAGGAACTGTGAACTATGCACATTCTAACTCCTCAAGACCCAATCGTTAGATAAAATATTTTTTCGTTCCCTTAAAGTAGGTTTTGGGACAAGTTTGCACCATCTACTAAGTTTGCAAGATTTTCAAATTTGCACATAAAGGAGCTATAACTTTGGAAGAAAAATTTCCGAAATGAAAGATGTCATATTTCATAGGCTTAATCCTAAGGTAACTCACTCAAACTGTATCCTCTCTTCAAAATTAAAGAAAAACTTCTACAAACATCGGCATTAGCAGCATCCAAGCCATTTTGTTAGAAATAAAAAATTTCCCAACCACTTCCAATACAAACAATGCAATCTCTCTCTCTTCTTCAATATCTGTGGTCAAATTCCGGCTACAAACAGATTGTGCAAAGTTTCCTTGACTTTTGGGTCTAAATAGGAAAATTCTTTGAAGTCAGACATTCATTAGAAAGAGAAAATGTGCTACTTTTGTCATTCATTTAATTCATTTTTAGCCCCTTTATCATTCATCTTGCGTGATGAACAGCTCCTAGTACTCTGAATTCAGAATCGTCTTCAGATCAAGCTCCAGAATAGAGCAGATCACTGCAATCTTCTCTGCTCTAAGAGTTTCTTATTGAAGGCTTCAAACATATCTGTGGTCAGATTCCAGCTCCAAATGTACTATAAAAAACGAACTGGTTTTGAACTTTGTGAGAAGTTTCCTTGACTTTTTGGTCTGAATAGGAAAATTCTTTGAAGTCACGCATTCATTAAAAAGACAAAATGTGCTTCTCCTGTCATTCATGGCATTCATTTTTAACCTCTTTGTCATCCATCTTGCTTGATGAACAACTCCTGGTACTCTGAATGCAAAATCGTCTTCAGATCAAGCTCCAGAATTGAGGAGACCACTGCAATCTTCTCTGCTCTAAGAGCTTCTCTTGAAGCCTTCAAACATATCTGTGGTCAGATTCCGGCTGCAAACAGATGTGCTCTAAAGAGCGAACTTGTTTGCAGCTTGTGAGAAGTTTCCTTGACTTTTGGGTCTGAATAGGAAAATTCGTTGAAGTCAGACATTCATTAAAAAAACAAAATGTGCTTCTCCTGCCATTCATTTAATTCATTTTTAGTCCCTTTATCATTCATCTTGCTTGATGAACAGCTCCTGGTACTCTGAATGCAAAATCGTCTTCAGATCAAGCTCCAGAATAAGGAGTGCAATTTCTCTGCTCTAGAGCTTCTCTTGGAGGCTTCAAACATATCTGTGGTCAGATTCCGGTTACAAACAGATGTACTCTAAGAAATGAACTGGTTTTAAACTTTGTGAGAAGTTTCCTTGACTTTTGGGTCTGAATAGGAAAATTCTTTGAAGTCAGGCATTCATTAAAAGACAAAATGTGCTTTCTTTTGCCATTCATGTCATTCATTTTTAGACCTTGTCATCCATCTTGCTTGATGAACAACTCCTGGTACTCTGAATTCAAAATCGTCTTCAGATCAAGCTCCAGAATAGAGGAGACCACTGCAATCTTCTCTGCTCTAAGAGTTTCTCTTGAAGGCTTCAAACATATCTGTGGTCAGATTCCGGTTACAAACAGATCTGCTCTAAAAAATGAACTGGTTTTGAACTTTGTGAGAAGTTTCCTTGACTTTTGGGTCTGAATAGGAAAATTCTTTGAAGTCAGGCATTCATTAAAAAGACAAAATGTGTTCCTTTTGTCATTCATGTCATTCATTTCTAGACCTTGTCATCCATCTTGCTTGATGAACAACTCCTGGTACTCTGAATGCAAAATCGTCTTCAGATCAAGCTCCAGAATAGAGGAAACCGCTGCAATCCTCTCTGCTCTAAGAGCTTCTCTTGGAGGCTTCAAACATATATGTGGTCAGATTCCGGCTACAAACAGATCTGCTCTATAGAGCGAACTTTTTTTGCAACTTGTGAGAAGTTTCCTTGATTTTTGGATCTGTATAGGAAAATTCTTTGAAATCAGGCATTCATAAAAGAGACCAAATGTGCTTCTCCTGCCATTAATTTAATTCATTTTTAGCCCCTTTGTCATCCCTCTCGCTCCTAATATTCTGAATTCAAAATCGTCATCAGATCAAGCTCCAGAATAGAGGAGAAATAATTGCAATAGCTGTTTGCAAATTCAGCTGCCTGATGTCAAAAACTCTGGTACTCCAGAATAAAAATTGTCTTCAGACCAACCTCCAAGATAGAGGCGATAGCTTTTTGAAATGTTCTCTTGGATGAACTTCCATCCTTTCACCATTCAACCATTTTGAAAGTAGGCCACCATTTTTTACAAATTTATCCTGCAGAAAACCTGATTTTGGAGCTTCAAAAGCACGTTTAGGCATTAGTCTAGAGATACCTTTTTGGGCAATCACTATCTAGAATCTTTTCGAATTAAAAAAGCAATTTTCACAATTTTGATATCCCCAATCCCCAGAAGCAACTGATGGTGCCACCAATTTACTGCCCCAATATGAGGACTAAATGAGCCAAAGCTCTTTACGATCATAATAAATGAACTGCAAGCGATTTTAAACTAGAGCTTCAACATTTTACACGCACGCCACTGGACCCAAACGTATTTATGTATAATATCAATGTGTCTATGTGTATACGTATCGATTTCCTCCTTTGATAATGCTGCCTAAACGTTCGCTAAATATGTATATAACCGACTACCATCTCGATACTGTTATTAAAAAGGGAGAATGATGCATTGTACGGTTAGGTTGAGAGCGTGAAATGCATAATTTATTGTCGGTGGAAAAAAGATGACATTCGGGGTCTCATTCTTCAATGACTGATCTTTTTGTTAAACACATGATTAAGTGGATATTCCGGTATATTACGTTTGAGATATGGTTCGGCAAAAAAAAAATGATCTATGTCGCCGGCATTTAATGATCGGGACCGGCAGTCGTTTGTAAATGTTTAATATACTTAATTGTCATTGAATGGGGACGTACGAACAAGCCGATAGGGTGGCCGAATTAACGTTTTCTTTTTTATTTGATTGAAAGGAATCGTAAGGTCAAACTTCACGATAACTTAAAGATAGCTTAACTTAAAAACTAAACACCCTGTATACTTCGATAACCGGATATGTTATGTTCCGTGTTAGCTGTTCTGTATAGGTATAGCTGTCTCGTTTCAAGAGAGGCAGTCAATCAACCGCATTGTAGAGAGATATACATTCTATTTCGCCTGGCACTCAAAAAGGCAATAGCATTAAATTGATTTTATTAATCCCCTCCCCCGCCCCGGGACCAATCCCCTTTTCAGTAGGTAGGACGCCTGCTAGGCGGGAAAAGTAGAGAAAACTGCCAATCAGAGAGGACGACCACAGTTGTGAGGTATACTAGTGCATGTACGAAACAACTCAGATTACTAACACAAACGCATGTCGACAACTATTCTCTCTCAATACGCTTCAGTTCCCCATCGACCACATGGAGTGGGTTTTGGAGAGTGCACAAACAGCTACTGCGTGCTCTCTTACAAATTAAATTATGTTGGGGCAACCACGTGTTTTTTTTTGTTTTGATAAGATAATTATTTTTTTGAATATTAATCCTAAAATAAAGATCAAATATTTGAACTTGATTTCAGAAAGCACAACTTGACTGATTAAAACAATTGCCAGTATAATCATGGCCACCAGAATATGATAGATTACAATAATTGTACTATCTTTTCCCAATTAAATGCGAATTTTTATTACGCGACCTGAAATGTTTCTACTGTCAATAGTTGTATTTTCTCCATACCGGAAGGGTCATAGATGTCCCATTATTTCATTTGCAGTCATCTGAATCAAAAAGATAATTTGTTTTGTATCAACGTCACATAACCTATTTTAGTAATGATTCAGGTGTTTGTGCAACTTGTGCCTGTTCTGATAAAAACTATTTTGTGTCACTATACTTCAGACAAGGTAAAAATTTGTTATTTAGCGTGTACAATTGCGTAATTGCTACAAATTTTTGTGTTAGAAGAGTTAGATGTCGAGTTGGAGTTGGACACAAATTTGTCTCAATTATTTGCAGATGACTCAAAGATATCAATGGTTATCAAAGAAACACTGACAGAAAATGAAATGGAAATTAGAAACACTGACATACGAAATAACGACAATTCTAATAGCAAAGAATCTTTATCTGATGGTGGAAATGAAGACATCAGTGCTGGACCATCAAAATGAAACAATGGAGGACGAAATCAAGAACAATGACTTCTGGTTTAAATGTAATAATAATTTTACTCCTCGTCTAATACTTCCTACAGAGAAAGCAATCACTAAAAGTATTACCCAAATAGATCTGTTTCTAAAATTGTTTCCTAAAATTTTGATGATGCATATTGCTACATGCACAAATACAAGATTGAAGATATTTGAAAGAAAAACTGGAGAAAAAGGATTTTCACCGATTATTACGAGATTATGATTGTCTTGGGTGGTTCTCTAATCATGGCATATAACAGAGTGCCTTCTTTCTATCTCTATTAGTCCAAAAACAAATCACTTGGCAATTTCGCTATAAAAAAGCTATTTCAAGATGATCGGTGCAAATTATTACTTGCCAAAGTGTATTTCAATGATCCCAACAAACACCAAAATGCTACAACATTGAAGTAGTTGCAAACTGCTTTAAGTATACTTTCCAAAAGTGTAGATTCATCTCATCAAGGTATTGATGAGTCAATGGCTAAATTCAATGGAAGGTCGTCAATAAAACAGTACCTTTGCATGAAGCCTATAAAACGTGGGATAAAGATTTGGGTTCAACCATTTTTGCCATTCTTAATCACAGTTGCTGAGGACCTCATTTCTCAAGGCCGAACAGAAGCTAATATCAAGCGCAGATCAGCTAGCTCTTTAGGAAGACTTCGAAAAAACAAGAGAAGAATATTGAACGTCGGTGACCATTTGCCTATGAAAGGACTTACTGGAAGAAGATGCAATCGATGCGCAAGAAGAAAAATAGAGAAGAGAACGACCATTCTTTGCCGCTCTGTAAAACCTGTTTCACGCCATACCATCTAAGTTCATCTTAATTTTTCTCATTCCATTGAATTGGTTTTTATTTTGAATTTTTGTACAATGTAAAAATTCAATAAAATGAAATTTTAAGCCTCCTGGGTCTTAAACGGCCTATATGGTCTTCAAAATTGAATTTCCGCCAAAATTGTTCGCAAAATCTGGGCAAAGAAATTAAAAATCCGACTCGAAAGGGTTAAGAGTGTGTTTTGTGTAGCAGAGGTTCATGGCGGATCTACTTCATCATTTTCGACCATCATCTTCTAGGTGAGCGAGTTCAAACGTGGCCGCATAAGCACAAATGACGAACCACGCAGTGGACGCCCAAAAACCACTACCAACGATGAAATGGTCGACAAGATTCACGATGTCTTGTTAGCTGATCGCCGATTGGCCATAGCCTAGACGAAATTTTGGGCATAAAAAACCTTTCGGGTGAGTGTCTGACCAGGATTCAACGCAATCCAAGGAATTTCTTCATGCTTTTCGTAACCATGGATAAAACTTGGATCCACCATTACATATCAGAAACCAAGAAACAATCGAAGCAGTGGACTATTCTGGGCGAAACAGCTCCGAAGAAAGCAAATACCGTTCCAACGGCCGGAAAGGTCATAGCGACCATTTTTTGGGATTTCCAAGATGTGATCCTCATCGACTATCTGCAGAAGGGAAGGACGATTACAAGGCAATACTACAGCGATTTATTGACGCGATTCGGTGCAGTATTGAAGGAGAAACGGCCTCGTTTGCAGCGTTTGCATTCTCCAAACTCTACCTCTATTAGTTTTGCTTCTTCCCAGTTCATTTTTAGCATTATCACACAAAAGGATGTATAAATTGTTTCACAGCAAACATACAAAACAAGATTGTGACATTTTTCCACCTTTCATCATATATAATAATAATAATAATAATAATAATAATAATAATAATAATAATAATAATAATAATAATAATAATCCATGCCTTAGCATCCCCCAACAGCTTGCGCCAATTACAGGGGGCATCGGCTGGCCATGAGTTATTATTACGCCTGCGGCTGTAGACCGACTTAAGATGTTACCTTTCCGCATTTGCCGTGGAATTTGGAAAACTACAGAAAACCAAACTCAGAAAGGAAGCACCGGGGTTCGAACCCGGTACTGCCGGACTGCGAGGCAAGTGTGCAAGCCACTAAGCCACCAGCCCGACATATTATCTGCTTTCTTTAATTGATCGACCCAAGTAGACCATGGGCCAATAGCATGAAGTTCCCCTATCATCAGCTTTGCCTCTTCGCTTTTCATATTCAGCTTAACCGCTACCACTCCCATATCCTCCAAGCATAGCTTTCTAAATCTACCCTTGGATTTCTTTTAATTAATTTAGTTTCAAATAACTGTAAACAGTCTTTTTTCTGAAGTATTTTTTTCTGATATTTGGTTTATTTGGTTGAACCATTTCGATTGTCTTTCTTCTACTTTTTTTTCTTATATTGGGCACCTATTCCCAAACCTTAAAAAAACGCTAGCAGGAAAGAGATTTGCCTCAAATGAGGAGGTCATCACCGCTATTGATGATTATTTTGCAGACCTCGAAACATCCTATTTTTTCGACGGCTTGAAGAGACTGGAGCACCGTTTGAAAAAGTGTATTGATCTTCGAGGAGACTACATCGAAAAATAAAAATGAAAAACCACACCAATACTGTGATTTTCTTGTCGATTCCGGAAACTTTACAGGTTGCCCTCATATCATACGTTTTCCAGCTACATCTTTAATAAAATCTTCTCTACTATTTGTGCATTGCAATCGCCTATTATGGCTTCTTAGAAAAATCCTGTACAACTAGCCAACAATCGTGGATTTTAGCTACCCGACAGTCCTATATTTTGTGCCCTTGTTTTCTAATTTGTTCTGGTTCTCGCTTCTTCTCTGATTCTGATGGTCTTGTTCTTGACCTTCCTCTTCTACTCTTACCCTTTTTTTTTTCTTTTTTATGACTCTGTCGTTTGATCTGTCCAAACCACTTCAACAAATTGGTTAAATGATTTTATCTGCAGACATTGCTTTTTTATCTTCTGGTTCTTATTTTCTCCTCCCTGGTTTTATTTTCTATCATCTTCTCAAACACGTTATCTCCATTGCGTATGGTGTTTTGTAAGAAAATGAATTCCGATGTTCACAAATCTTTAGAAGACAATAGTGCTGAAGGTGATTCTGAAGGTAATGGCGTCATTAATTCAATTAAAGTAGAATTTTGTTAAATATCAAATCAAATGTCTTTGACGGTGAGGAATGGACTTTGACTACCCAACAGTAAAGATTTTTCTTCAATCTGTAAAGAACAATATGGCCTTATTCTTAAGCCTTGATGTATTTAAGTTCTGCATTTTCCTCCCATTGTTTTCTGTTTTGTTATAGCTCTCGTATTACTTTCAGTTACTTTTTTATGAGCCTGTCAGTCGATAAGTCCAAAACCACCTCAATTGAACTTCCACAATTTTCTCGTCAATTGGTTTTGTAGTAATTGAATTTGCATTTACAACAAAACCAATTAACGAAAAATTGTGGAAAAGCTCAACTGAGAGGGTTTGGACGTCATAAAATAACTGAAAGGAATACGGAGTTAGGTAAGTCAAAAAACAATGAGAGGAAAATTCAGAACTTGTTAAAACAAGACCATCTTTTTCTTTACAGTTTTGGGTACCCAAAATCCATTCCTCACCGTCGAAGAAATTTGATTTCATATTTAACAAAATTTTACCTCAATTAGAATGCTTTGTTTCTTATTTTAACGTTCCTGATTTTATTTTCTATCCTTCTCAGATTCTCAGAAATCTGATTTCCATTACATTAATTTTTTGGATTTATACCTCTCTGTAAGCGTACAACAGCGTACAAAACTCTCTTTTGCCCAGGAATTTTGTCTTTTTGTCTCTCGCTTATTTCTCTGTTCAACGTAGTAGGTACCATTCTCTTCAATAACTGCTCCGAAATACTTAAAGTGTTCACTTTGTTCAATACATTTCCTATCGTATTGTATCATCTGTTGTCGTTATGTTTGATATTATCATTGATGTTATTTTTTCGACATTAATTTTTATATTTATCGACGTTAATTTTTCCCCTAGCGCAATGACGTTGTACCAAGTTCGACATCTTGTTTGTTTGTTTCATCACTGGACACGAGTACTCTGTAATGAAACAAAAAAAGAATATTATATCCTATTATAGCCATATACGTATAGATTTATGCAAAATAAAATAAAATCAAAAGAAAATCGAATCGATAATATATCTAATTCAAAGATTTAGCACCATTTGATTTTTTTGGATAGAAAGGCTTTTGTTTTTATATATTCTTTCGATAGTACTTCAATTATGATTTGCTAATCGTCCGAATAATTTTTCTGTAATGTTGCCCTCTTTTCCTAAAAGTGCGTCGAAATAAAATGATACGAACGTGGACACTCTGTAATTCAACGAATATTATATGCTGTTATATGCATATACGTATAAATTTATGAAAAATGAAAGAAAATCAAAAAACTTAGCACCAATTGTTTTTGATAGAAGGCTTTTGTTTTTATATTGTTTGGATAGTACTTCCATTATAGGTGCTAATAACGCAAATAATTTTCTGTAATGTCGCCCTCTTTTCCTAAAATGCTTCGAAATAAAATATTATTTACACTTAAGCTTAAAACAGATTGTCCTGTTAACAGACTCATCAGTACCCATCATCCGGTTCCTGTCTATCTGCCCTTCATTGTTGTTTCAGTGTGCCTGGTGTGCTTTTATGATCCACTCAGTATAGTATAGTGTTAGCGATTCCAATATCTTGTTTCAGTCTCTACTCTAGTTTTGTCGCTAGCCGTTCGCTTTGTCCTTCACTATGAAAGTACCCTAAGTTGTATTTCTAGCTTAATATGGGGCCAATTGCACTTCTTCGTTTATAATTAACTGAGCACTTGTGAAATATTTAATAGTACCTATAAAGAAAAACCTCCAAAATTCCACAATTTATATTTTATTTTAAAAAATTCAGATGGACATTTCGTTGTAAAAAAATAATAAATTGTGGAATTTTTGAGGGTTTAGCTTCTTCGTTAATAAAAAACTAAAATTACTGCTACAATGTCTGCACAGGACTGTCAAATTTAATTTGCAAGATGTGTATTCTATTCGAAATTCAAATTCATTGTTGTTTGTTTAGTATGAGGTCAATTTGAGGACAATTGTATATGAATAAATACCCAACAGGGTACCTATACATTGTGTGACAATGTTAAAACGTCTGAAACAAACGAAAAACTACACACAAATATGAATGAAATATGTATAATAGGAGGCACCTTTTGTTTGATAATTTCCTTTGATTTCGTAATTAGATAGGCATCAATTTACACACAAAGATATTTATACATTATATCGTTTATCGCGCATTAAATGGTGTCATTCAATTCAAATTAATTCTAAATTGTCAGCAAACGTTTATTAAGCGGATTATAATAAGTAATTTTATTAATTTTAAATTCAATAGTGCCTACCATACCATAGGTGACCTAATATAACATTATATTGTTCGCTGCGTCAAAGCCCATCGTATGTTATATCAGGTTGAAGGTCCAGAAAGAAAAGGTGAAAAAGTCAAACGTTAATGTATTGTAATAATTTCTGTTTATTTGAATTTAGATCATCAATAATAAGCCTAAATTAAATTTTTTAAACGTGGTCGTATTTTTGACATGTCAATGTCATAAAAAAACAGTTTGCAGATTAGAAATTATGGTATGGAACGTTCAATCACCTAAATACATACTTGCTTATAATAGTCATATTGGTCAATATATCAAATTGAAAATGAACTAGCGTTCCCTTTTTCTCGCTCGTCCTCCTCTACTCCCTATTGTGTTTCCCCTGGGTCATAGCTTCACCTATATCAAGGTTGTAACACATAATTAACAGTAACAAAACCCTCTGCACGTCGTATAAATTAAAATGGGCAGATCAATTACATTTAGGAGAAATTATTTATATGTCATGTGATCGTGTATATACCGGGTGGCCAACTAAGAATGGCGTTCGACTATATCCCGGGAACGGTTTATAGTACGGTTTTGGGAAAAAATATCACCGAAATTATTTAGGGAAGTGTAGGATGACCGCTAGATGGCGTAACTGTACATCAAAAATGTAAATTCTGATTATATACAAAATTTACCAACTTAAGGTCTATCACAAATATAAAAATTTCGCATATTTTACGCTGAAACAATTTTTGGTATTTTACCAAATAAGGGGAGGGAGGAGAGGAAACGTTGTTTTAAAGGAACGCTTATAACTCTGGTTCTGTTGAACCGAATTTTGCAAACTTAGTCTTGTTGAAATAATATTAAACAGTCGCTACATGTAGACCAAGGAAAATCCTTTCTAATAAGACCAAATTTGCTAAATTTTATTCAGGAGAACCAGAATAATATTTCCAACGAAACCGAATTTTTAGAAGATTGCGATTATGACGTTTGTGATAGACCTTAAGTTGGAAAATTTTGTATAAAATGAGAATTTAAATTTTGGTGTACAATTACGCCATCTGGCGGTCATCCTACATTTCCTAAATAATTTCTAAATGTTTCTCGAGGCCATCTTAGTAAGTGACATTTTTTTTGAGAAACTCCACTATAAAACGTTCCTGGTCGAGAGCCATTCTTGGTTAACCTACCAATGTGTGATTCGGATTAATATCTGTGCATTACTGTTGAAAATCTCAAATAATCTAAAGTATTTTTGTTTGATTTTTAGAGATCTTTCCATGTCAAACCCACAGTATAAAAATGGTATAACATTATATTAGAAAATTTTCGAGGAAGTGAAATTAAATCAATTACTTCATAGTCGAATAAGCGGTGGCTGAGTCTTCTAATTTTTAAATCTATCTACGAAAAAAAATAATGGTCTGAGGCGACCAGCTAGTTAGCCCTCCCCTTCCCTCCCTTCCGAAATTCAAAATTTGAAAGTTGGTCCAGGTTGTTCTAGGTTTGTTCTAAGTTGTTCCAGAATTTTGCAGAAAAATATTGAAAAATTGTCCAGAAAAAATTGAAAAAGCCGTTTTTCTGGTCAGCCTTCCTCCCCTTTTTCTAAATTGAAATTTTGTGGTTGTTTCAGGTTGTTCTAGTTGTTCTGAACATTGTTCCAAAATTGAACCTTCTCACATTAGTAGTTTATAAAATAATCAATAAAAATTAAATTTTGCCTAGTCCCCCTCCCCCCCCCCTCGAAATTCAAAATTTTGAGAGTAGTTTCAGTTTGTTCTAGTTGTTCTGAACATGTGTAGTTTATGAAATAATTGAGAAAAACTAAATTTTAGTAAGGCCTCTTTTTCGAAATTCAAAATTTTGAATATTATTTTCCCGGGTTCAGGTATCAAACCTGTCACATCATGTATACACTACGTACGTACTGTCATCATATCATATTTGGTTTTAAAAGAATAAGGGGAACAACATAATTCCATTTCTGCCAATTATTTCGCGAATTCTTAGTAGAAGGCTAAAATTTTGAAACAATGTCCAAACTTCTCTCAGAACTTCGATGTTCAAAAATTTTAATTGTTCTTCTCAATTATTTCGTGAACTATGGCATCAGAAGTGGCTAAATTTGCAATTATAAAGAACTAACTAGAACAACCTGGAATAACTTCCAAAATTTTGAATTTCCAAGAAGAGGCCTTACTGAAATTTCTTTTTCTCCAATTATTTCATAAACTACACATCACAGAAGGCTCGAAATTTGTAACAATATTCAGAACAACCTGAACCAACTGTCGAAATTTCGAATTTTGTAAAAGGAGGGCTGACCAGAAAAACGATTTATTCGATTTTTCTGGCCAATTTCTTAATATTTTTCTGCAAAATTCTGGAAAGTTTAGAACTAATCTAGAACAACCTGGAACAACTTTCAAAATTTTGAATTTCCAAAAACGAGGCCTTACTGAGAATTTCAGACCAACTAGAACAACCTGAAACAACTGTCCAAGAATTTCAATTTTGAAAAGGAGGAGGGGTGACCAGAAAAACGGTTTATTCGATTTTCTGGCCAATTTCTTAATATTTTTCTGCAAAATTCTGGAAAAGTTTAGAAAAAATCTAGAACTATAGACAACTTTCAAAATTTTTGAATTTCTAAAAACGAGGCCTTACTGAAATTTCAGACCAACTAGAACAACCTGAAACAACTGTCGAAATTTCGAATTTTGAAAAGGAGGGGGAGGGGTGACCAGAAAAACGGTTTATTCGATTTTTCTGGCCGAATTTTCTTAATATTTTTCTGCAAAATTCTGGAAAAGTTTAGAAAAAAACTAGAACAACCTGGAACAACTTTCAAAATTTTGAATTTCCAAAAACGAGGCCTTACTGAAATTTCAGACCGCTAGAACAACCTGAAAGAACTGTCCAAAATTTCAATTTTTGAAAAGGGAGGAAATTTGACCAGAAAAACGGTTTGTTCGATTTTTCTGGGCAATTTTTTAATATTTTTTCTGCAAAATTCTGGAACAATGTAGAACAAATCTAGAACAACCTGGAACAACTTTCAAAATGTTGAATTTCGGAAAACGGGGGAGTTAACTTTACCGCAGGCAAGGGGTCGACCAATACATAGCTCCTCAGTTTTTTTGTTCTTATTTCTTTATTTTGTGTAATAATACATGTAAAAAATAAATTAACTTGTTTATAATGGATCTTCCAATAAAGCGTTTCATTTTCAATAACCCACCATTTTAACAGTTGTCATGACTCAACCGGTAACTACTTGACAGATGCCAAGTAAAAATTACGCCATTAATGTATAAGGAACGATGCTTATACGCTTCAACAACGCATTGAAATTATTAAAATTCACTAACAAAAATGGTGAAAATTTCACGGTGCAGGGTTCACAAAACTAAAGAACTTTTCAGTCGTCGTGAAGCACCTTCTCGGCCAGCAATTGTGAAATTGTGATGTGAAGAATCGAACTCGTCCACGTCGCTCAAGAACAAGTAAAAATATTGCGGTTGTAGCCTATAGTGTTGAGGAGAACCAGGTTTCTCCATTTCCTCGTCGATCTTGCCAAATTGGGCATTCCACGCCCATAAAGACTTATGTAGGTTTTAAGGCTTTTTAAAGTTCAGTTAACACAACAACTCACGCCTATCGACCATCCACAACGTTGTGTTTTGCTGATTGGGACCTTGAAATGCATCAAACTGATCCGGAATTTCCCAATTTCACCTCGGAGACTACTTAAATAAGCAGAATTGTCGCATTTTGGGGCTCAAGTTTAAGAATGATTGTTGAAAAGTTTCTTCATCCTCAATGTATGACTGTTTGGTGCGGTTTTGGTCTGGTGCATAAGGAAAAGTGTTTTCTAAGGCCAAGAAAGTTGACTTTCTTGGTCATTTTCTTCAGAAATGCGGATTTTCTTGGAACAAGAATACTTATTTGACACAAGACGATGAGTTTCTTCACAACAGTAAATGGTTTCTTAAAAAATCTCTAAGGTCAAGCAAAAAATGTGCGAATTGGTGATGGAAAATTTTATGAAAAGAATATGGTCCTGCAGGCGTTGCCGTGGCGACTATTTGGCTGATATTGTTTTCCATTATTAATGGCATTACATTTAAATAAACGTCGATGATTTCGCTTAAAAATACAATTTTTTTTACATATCAAAATAAAACCTCTTATTAGAAGACCCTATAGTTATTGTATCCTATCCTGTATAAATGTCGAGAAAATGAGACTTCATATTTTCAAAACAATAATAATAAATGTCAAAGTAAATTGCGACCATCATCAATACAAAACTACTTTCATTGATACAGAAGCGATAGATTCTCACATAATTTTTTAATGTGTGGTGGATGCTTAGTTGCAGTGACTCCGTAAGCTGTATTACTTGTCCAGCTATCCTGCAACTCTTGCGGTGTAGTTTAGTGTGTGTGGATGCGTTTAAATGGCTTTGTGACAGCATCATATCGCCTTTTATGATGCCGCGCTGTTAATCACTTTGCTCCCAACAGCGAATGGCAAGTCGAGCCGGGATTAAACTCTCTGAAAAAATGTCACCGTCCCTCCAGAGAATTGAACCCCGGCACCTATCATTCTCTCACAACAATAGTCAGCCGCCTAACCACCGGCCATCGACCCGTTAAAATCTGTATTTACACTGTTAATTTGTTGCATTTGTATATGTAATTGAGTATTAGAACATTAATAAATTATGTATTGTTTAGTATTACTTTCAACTTATATTCTTCAATAGAATTAAAATTATCATACAACACATTAATTTCTCATGTATTACTAATAAAAAGTTATTCTATTTAAATGTAATTATTGATACTTTATTGATAAATACAGTAATTATCGTAGGTTTCAATTTCAATAAAAACAGCATGACATGAGCCTTAATAAGGTCTCGAATCCATTGCTCTATGGAATATGAACGAGAGCAACTTAAGTATAGGTCCCAGAATGCCTAAAATGAGGAGCGTAAAACGTAAAAAAAAATGTTCAAAGTAATTGTCATTTATAATAATACACCATTCTCTCCTTCCATAGTTTAAAAGCGTTCAACCAGCTGTCTTTAAAAATACTATTAAAAAAAAACTTAAAGACGATGTCAATATCTTCTTCTGACTGGAACCTTTTCCCTCTCAAACGTTTTTTGAGCTCAAAAAATAGCCTGAAGTCACACATTGCCAAATCCAGTGGTGAATGAAAGAGGATGTTCAGTAATTCAGTAAGTAATAGTAAGCATCCCGATCGATCTGTGCTCCGTTTGAAACTGATGCAGACTTCTTAAGCCGTATTATTGCTATGGATAAAATTTGGCTATAGTTCTACGTACCAAAAACAGCAACAATCGATGGAATAGAGGCACTCTGGTTGAAGTTTTGCTTCAATTTTTCAGGATTGTCATGATTGACTTTCTGGATATGAGTGCGAGGAAAAATTATGGAAAGGAAACGCAACTATGTTTATTTTTGCAGGACAATGCTCCAGCACACAATCCCTTAAAAACAATTCGTGATCAGACTATCATGTCTTTCCTCAACTGAAAAAAAAAAATTTTTAATCGTAAATTTTCTTTCAACAAAGTTATAGAAACTGTGAAGGCCTGCTTTGCAGAGCAAGGTAAAAATGTTTTTTCTTCTAGAAGCGTTGCAGATTCGTTTTAATAAATGTGTCTAATTAAGGAGAGTGTGTTGAATAATAAAATATTTTGACTTTCAAATTTTATTAAGTATTTATTACATTTCTGAAATTGACGTTCAAAATTGATTAACAAATATGTATGTGTACCTACAATAATAAAGATCACTTTTTAAATGTCAGTAAACAACCTTAAAAAAAAATTTCCCATACGTCTTGTTCGCTCAAACATATTACTTCATAACTTATGCCATATTGATTTTGTGAAGGCGCATTCAATTTGTGACTTTTTACTAATTCGTGACCATAAGGAATGTTTACGATTTTCCTAACTCGATTTGAATGTCATGAACGTGTTCCCATCCATTTATATCTTATGGTTTATTTGATCTTGGTATTATGTTTAATGTATTCCTCTAAGCAGAAATCGGTCATTTAAGTGTATTAGACAGTAATTATATGCTTGGTAGACGTTTCTTATTAGAAAGAGTTCATATTCATAAAAGTTGGAGGGCATCTCATATTCGAAATTTTGTTTTTAATTAAATCTTCCATGAGCAATAATATTATGAAAAATGCCACAACAAATTAATGAAGTAAACTTCTAAGAAATGGTCTCGCAAAAGATATCAAACCAATAAAAATCAAAGATTACATCGGATGAAAAGGACTAGGATCTTCGTCCTGTACTCTGTTTTTTTGTTACGAAGCTTTGATTTGGAAAGCTTATTAGATGTCATCAGCATAATGGTTTGGCAGGTAGCTATTAATTAATGCATTAAGAAAACTATTTTAATTAATTTTTTTTAATGCTCTTCCTGTTTGTATGTTGTCGAAGCAGATGATAATAAATGCTTACAAACAAATCATATTATGTATTTTTCTTAATTAGTATTGCGACTAGAAATCTAAATGTTACACACATGAAAAGATCACTATAGCATCAAACTTCAGTATAAATTTGAACTTTGAAATTGAACTCGAAATTAGAATTGAGTAAAAATTTCACCTAGTCCAGCAAAATCGCATATCCAAGAGGCTCAACGGTTTACAAAACAGGGTGCTAGGCAATATTTTCAATGCAGCCTGGTTCATGACACACGAACAACTTCACAGAGACCTCCAAATTCCGATCCTCTAATCCTCTAATTTTTCACGTGAAAATTATGACACTAAAGAACAACTGACTTTACTATTTTATGTTACAAATATTTTAGTAATGGAAAAATCTTTATTATTTATCGAGATATATAAATGTTTAAAGTTTCGTTTTTCAGCGCTTTTATGAAGATGCGGCCAACTATTGAAGTACAAAGACTACTGACGCCATGCAATACCATAGGTGGTTGTGTTGGCTTCATTGCAATTTCGATGAATATTTCTTTTTAGTTATTGGCTACCATGAAAATATATCTGACGTGACAATCGATGATGACAATCAAGATATTATTTACAATAATATTCAGCTTCTCTAATTTAGGTTTGTCACTGACAGCTGTCACAATTTGAAGTGCAATTTAAAACTATCACCAGTGTCGTCAATCTTACTAAAAAAATTACACGTTAAAATTTTATGTTGACAATATTACCTGATTTTTTAATTCAAATGTGTCAAAGTCATTGATTGATTTAAGCAATTCTAACCTAAACATTTTGCAGGGTTCCCATAAAATTAAATTCTATTAACTGTATAACCTTTATAGTCATTCGGTAGCTATAATCTTTTTACGATAAGAGACGAGGCACGTCATAAACAGTAAAAATTATTTTCAAAGAATAGTTTCT
Source organism: Holotrichia oblita (assembly GCA_023690525.1). Lineage (NCBI taxonomy): Eukaryota > Metazoa > Arthropoda > Insecta > Coleoptera > Scarabaeidae > Holotrichia > Holotrichia oblita. The sequence goes on along the minus strand of CM043019.1, from coordinate 16,165,192 downwards.
TAAGTGAAGTATAGATGTCGCCGATAGTAGAACGTTGATGATGCATATGACCAGACAAATATTAGCTATCGATTGTAGCTGTCAATTAATTTGATAGTCGACGTGATATCTGACAGGTGTCATAGAAGCAATAATTTGTCTGGCCTGATCTGTTTACGAACGTCCTTGCTCCTCTACTTTAAAGCTCTCACCGTTCTGAATATGCTGTGGCGTGCTCTATGTTTCAGTAATGGAACTAACACATCTTTGACCATATTAAGAGGGTCGTCTACCAGCTGATTATTTTACAGCGGTGCCATATCACCACATAATTCTATAAATCGTTTGCTTGATTTTTATTTCAATATAATTTGAAAATTGGGCTTCATATACATATTTCTACAAATGTTTTACATCCTACATATACAATTTTGTCTATTAATATTCGGTATTAACTTCACAATCTCTTTTCCCGTTATAGGCCGTGACCTTGATACGGGAATCAAGTTACTCTATTAATTTTTAGATTTAATTACTGAAATTTGCTATGAGCATTCAAAATACGTCTACACATGTGTGTATGAAGCCCGATTTAAATACGTTTTAAATAAATTATAAAAAACATTATATTATAAAAAAATTTAACTGTGGCAACATCGCCAACTGTCAAACGGTAGTCGCGCCTCTTAATACTAATAGTATTATATTTGACAATACTAAATATCCAAAAGAACTACTTCTTCTATAGTATACATAGGAATTTTTCTATACAAACGTTGCCTGTCTTGGGTATGTAGCCATCTCCAATTTTAGCTGCTGTCATTCGTAATATGTCATTTTGAGTGTTTTCTTGCTATGTTAATATATTTTGTATGTTTTTATTGAAATAAACCATCCATAGCATGTCTTTTTTAATAAAATTTGTATTATAATTTACAACACTTATGATTACACAAAATTATAGTTTTGCATAGGACCTGTTAACGAATCATATGCCAGTTGACTTTTAAATAAATAACCTATATGTGAAATGTAAACAAGAGATTTGGCGACACTGCGAACATGACGTGTATTGATGACGTACCTCGTGTCGTTGTCCTAAAGAACTCTACCACACTCTCACAACTGTTAATAACAAAATATTCGTATTTTAGAGTAGTAACGTAAAAATGGCGCGATTATTCTTCCGTTTGAAATTGTGAAAAGTTTTAATCGAACAGTTTTGTGAAATGGCATAACGGAGAGGCACAGTTACGGATTGTGGTGCAGGTGTTGCTATAATTCACGATGGTATTATCACATTTTGGTTTTGCAACATGTTTTATTAGGCGCTCATGCAGAAATGATTTTATCTTTTATAAACGTTATTAGGAACAATTTTATATCTGAAATATACAAAATTTTGTATCAAGCAATCTGCAAGGATTCTTCTCGGGTTCAAGTACTATGATTGCATCTTGCTGTGCATTTTGGCGTGGGTAGATATGCTTTATGGCCTTGTTGCAACCATAAGTTGTATGTATGTTGTGCTATTTAATTATGTCCCAATGTGTTGAATGCAATGCAGTTTATTTGATAAGGACAATACAGTACTGGTAATTGAAAAGTCTGGAACAACTTACCAAGCGGAAATAAAAACAGTATAGTAGACAAGGTAGTGTGAACCGAAAAAAACATAGATTGTTTAATTTATCGAAGTTTATACACGTTAACGAAGGTGATATCGAATATATAATTAGAAAAGTAATACATAAACAAAATACAAACACTTATTAAAAAGTAGTAACAAATTTAAAAAGTTATAAATAATTTTTTGCCGAAAAATTCTAAAATATTTGTTTTATTTGCCCGTTCTTTATTTTTTGCATAGCTGCATTTTCTCTTAGCTTTTTATAACTATAAAGTCGGTATACCTAGTCCTCATCTAGTCTCCTCTACCAATTGAGCTACTAGTTTTAAAGCGTTTATAGCACTATCTAATGAAATTTTGTTTAATGATTCAAGATATTTTCCGACGGCCTCCATCATCATGGCATTCTTCAATGTCATCATTTCAAAGTCGTTGTCACGTTGGTTCCGCTCTGACACATAGATTCTTCAAATGCAGCCTATAATTCTCATCTGTCAATTCTTCAAGAGTAAGACATTTTGGTTTCTTAAATGACATTTTATTTATATCTATATGTCTACATACTGAAATCATTTAGGCCGCATGCGAAATGTAACATGCAACGTTACCAACACAACCATGCCGAATTCATTGTGAATACAACGACTTCACCGGGAAGCACCATAATATGTAGATATTTACAAATTTTACAAAATTAATAAATTCTTTCCATAAACGAAGATGCAAGTTTACAGTTTGTTCACGGTATACGGTATACATAAATATTTTGTTGTTGGTTTCCGTTATGCGATGTTCATATCGCGTGTCTACTATGTTAGATCTAAAACAAAAATGGCCACACAATTTTTTAGCCGGACACAATAGCTGCTTTTTATTAGTAAAATTTCTGGATCATGATTTACCAAAGCGTGATCAAATGATTATTAGGAACATGTTCAGCAACTAGCATTGCGAAAGAACGCATAAAAGAAGAAGGGGATTTGATTACCACAACCATCACATAACGCGTACTTAAGTGAGGTTATGTTCGTTTTAAACATACTGAACTTAAAAAATATATTATGTTCGGCAGGGAAAGGGGATTACAAATCGTGATCACAAATCTTGTTGTAGTGGGGATGAATCACAATTTCAAATTTTTGGATAGGAACATGATCCGTTCGAACAAAACCGGTTTTTGTTCGCTGATCAGTGTTAAAACACGGTGTTTCATTTATAGAAAGGAAAAATGTCTTTAAGAACAAAAACAAGAACAAAATTGGCAACAACTACCGTAAAATGGGGCTAATTCAACACATAGGATATCTTTGGCGGCGTGTAGTTATAATAGTCATTCGCTGAGAGTTGTTCAGATGACTCAGCACACATCGTTGCATAAAATCAAGGCTCCCTAAAAATTACACTGAACAAGATTTAGCTAATACAGTCCAAGCTGTTAGAATGGGGAGAATGTCACAAGCATAAGCTTCCAAACGTTGGAAAATGCCTGAGAAACTATTCAAAATAAGCTATTTAAGAGGCATGAGAGACGTGTAGGTCATCTACCGTCCTACCCAACAGGAGGAGACGCTAATATCGGAGACCATCAGCCAGGTGACAAAAGAAGGCAAAATTATTGCTAGGTGTTAAATTGGTGCCAAAAATAATTCCACGATAGGTCTACTTAATTTTGGTTGCCAATATAACCCCAAAGACTTCGTTTTCTTTTTCTCCAAAACGATTTATCGTAAAAAACCTATCTTATGGCAGATTATGGGTATTACCTATGTTGCCACCCCTGTTTTTTCAGTGCGATTCGATTATAAATACCGCGTCTAGGATAAAAAAATTTCCAATAATGAACTTGATTGTCCAAATTCAGAGAATTCCAAGATTAAAAACCTATCAACAATTATCAGATTTCTTTATAAAGATCATAAATAATAAATTAATGGGTTAAAATTTAAATCACGTAGAGGTCGTTTCAGAACAAAACATCACGACAGTTTACGGGAGTGTGACAGAAAGAATCAGAGACATCAATTCGTCATCTTGGCTAAAAATTGGACATCACACTCTCAAAACACATTCTTCATTTATATACTAAAGATTTGCATCTTCACATTTGAAAGTCCCATTGACAAGAAATATCTGCCAACAGACCATGCATAGCGAAGGGAGTTCACCAACTGGATCTCAGGGCCCTCTGAGACTCAGAAATTCCACACTCAACGTGTCACTGTTTGATGTGCATTGTGGTCTTTAAAGATAAGGAAGGAAACATTGACTGTCTTGCACAAATTTGGTCCTGGTCGTCTTATCTCCCGTTTGGTACCAAGTGCATTCTTGCAATTTAACGTCTTTGGACTTCTGGCTGTGGAATTATCTGAAATTACAGGTTTATGCCGATGAGTCGGCTCTTAAAGCATTGAAGACAGAAATTGGACGCGCCTGTCAATGAAATACCACCACATTTAGTTGGCCTTGCTTAAAAGATTTATTCGATTTATTCATAAATTTGCTAAGAAACTAGTACTGGTTCCAAGCAAACTAAATCATCAATCCTTCAATAGAAAGATATGATTGCAAAAATTACGATAAATAAATACTCAAAAGGGAATCCTCGAAGAAATGAAAGGTCCAACAGAGAGATCGCCATCACCACAGCGAAAGCAACGGCCTCAACAAATTACGATTGTTATTATTAAAGATACCAATTAGTAAGAGGTGCTACGCTATTACGAACATATACAAATAACACTCGGTGCACTCAAGACCGAGAGATATGGTGAGGACATCCTCCCGTGTGTAGAGAAAAAAAAATAAACGAGGAGTAGAAAGAGCTATTCGGCCCGAAAGTGTATAAACGTTGTGAGGGATACTATAGAGGAGATGAAGGTAATGTCACGCCGTATTAAAGTAATAAATGGTAGGCGGAGCAGATAGAATCGTTACGCCCCTTAGAAACATAGTAACTTGAATCTGGTCCCGAGCATATCAGTCTCCTACAACCGAGCAAAGTTAGTGTACACGTTCGATAAGCGAGTAGCGTTTAAAAAAAGATTTCCCCAACATTAATTTTTGTGCTTCATCGTATTAATTTTAGTGTTAGTGGGTGTTATATTTGAATTAAAAAAAGTAGTGACTTAAATGTGGTAATCGAGGAACAACCATGGAAGAGACGAAATCAGAACTGAATTTAAAAACGAAAATTTCGTTCAGTGTCGAATCTTTACTCTCGAACAAACCCTTATCTTTACCATCGCCGAAATACGAAAGGAATGAAGATTCAGCGCTCGATAACGAAGATCACCATCTCAGTGAGAGTAGCGATAGACTAGACGTAAAAATTTCGGACAGCAGTTTGTGCGACGACGACATTGAAGATGAAAACATCACCGTCGATGAGGATACGGACGATCTGGAAAGTCGCGAGTCTAAGTCGAATTCTTCGGCCCATACCGTTATAGTTCCTCAACCGTTGCATCCTTCATTGCCTAGGATAATGACGCAAGGACCTCCACCTCATTGGTCTTTTCCATGGGTCGGTCATGGTGCTATACTTAGGTCGGCGGCATCACCTCAAAGTATATGGGGTGAATTATGTTTATTCAGGTTTAAAATTAAAATTGCTCGAAATTTGCAAACTCGTTTGATGCAGACGAGCTTTTCTTCAAAATTAAATATTATATCACGTGCTATAATATGGTGTTTGGCAAGGCTGCAATCTAAGACCTATTCTATTTAATATCGTTTAAAAACAGCTCAATTGCACGAAGAAGTTCTTGAAGGTTTGTGTCTCAATTAGATCCTCTGAAATCAATTGTTTCCATTTCCTTTCTTTAGTAGAATTGGGCTCCAGGTTGTTTGAAGAACAACATGTTGGAAAGCATCTGCATGTATTTTCCCCAATGTGGATTTTGACCACGTTTCCCAATTTAATAAACAGTCCCAATATGAAAACGTTAATTTTGCTTCAGCCAGTTAATCTCACCACAGTAGAGTTCTAGCGAATCATAACTGTCCACTTCTAAAAATTTTATAAAATTTCATAGATCTGGATAACCAAGAATTTCAAGTCAATTCAGGCCATACTAATTCGTTCCACGTGGATAAAATTATAAACGTGATAAAGCGATAACCAGGGTTTTCAAACTTCGTCGGCACTATTGCTAACTTTGTTATTATTGGAGCTACAAAGTTGGTTAAATAGGCAAACTAGTGTAACTTTTCAAGCAAATTACAATGGCATTTAAAAAAAAATAATTGACGTACTGGGTCATATTGTGAAAAATGTAATTTTTTTAAATGGGACACCAATATACAGTTCTCGCGGTCGACAGAAAATTTAATTCTGAACAAAAACTTTCCTATGAACTTTAATCCTAAAGTCAATAATAACAGAGTTAATTGATGATTTTCCAAATTTGCCAAGGTGGCTGTTATTTTATAAACAAAATTCGATTGTTTGCAAATGTCATCAACATTGAAATATTGCATTAAACATAATAAAATAAGCAATTAACATTTTGTGTTTATTGATGAAAAAATGCAACACGCATTTAGAAAAATGTGATATGATGGAATGTTACATCGTTTGTAATAAAAAATTCCTGCAAGCTCGTAGACATTAGGTGTTTTATTTCGTACGCGCAACTTGCCAGATCGAAGGTGCACACTTTTGTACCGGAAGTTTCGATGAAATGAAAATGTGTTCCAAGAAAAACTGAACAAAAACAATTTATATCAGTGAGCAACTGAAATTAACGTCTTGCTGGAAGCTAATCCTCCCAGAGCGGCATTTTTAGTCGTTGCTACGTCCCAGCGACTGTTGTTGGGAATTGTAAAGTTGTGGTTACTAATGATTAGAACGTTATTGCCACGTTTCCATTACGTTCTTAACGACCAAAATGGGGAACATTTTGAAAGTGATAGCTACGTAAAAATTACTACCCCGCTCCTTATACCGCTACGTCGCACTTACGTTCCAGCTAAGTGACGGGACGTAACGGCGTGGTCATCGCTACTTTATAAGGTTTCGTTTCTTTGCTTGTAGTTTTCGCCTTGTCTTTCTCTTACATATTTAAAAAGAGCTTTTAAGCATCTCCATCATTATTCAGCCGCGACAACCATAATAGAAATAATATTTGTATGTTTAAGGAAATATATCGCTTGTAGGGGTTCGCACAACTTTGCTGATTTACGAGTTTCGAGTACAAAGAAATTCAAATCGCTTAAAAAAAAATTCTGTATTAAATCTGATGTTGATAGATTGAAAAATTAAACGCCATCTCAAAATATATGTTTTACAATTATTTTTCGGGAAGACATCAAATGCATGAAATTGGTGAAAGGTGTTTAAAAATGTTTTCTAACCTTTCTCCTAATTATAGGAATTGAGTTTCGCTTTAATTTATCTTTTTCTTATGATATTTTGAGGATACTGTAATTGTTGTACAATAAGGAAATTGAAATTAATGTAATGGCGTCCTACAGTTTGTCAGTAAATGGCGCACTTTACAGAAATTACTGCAAAGTACTATTGGCGGAGTGGAAAGTAAAAATTACTGTTAAGTAGGTAGTTTTGGTGAGTAGCGAGATCATTAATTTCACCTTAAATATTACTATACGGTTCACCATAACTTTGAAGGAATTTCAAGAGCAAGAAACGGCGTCATGGTGCTCATTATAGGTAGCTGAAACTTTGAAGGAGTGAAATGTTGTTTGTTTAAATGGCATTACATGACTGTCAAATATCTTTAAAGTTTCTGCATAAAGTTATTTTATATAGTAACAGTCCCATTCCAGAAACTTCAAAAGCTACCTAGAAGTACTGAAACTATTAAGTTCCAAATTGTAGTAATAATAACTACGCCCCATTACCACAAAGGTTTAAATAAAGTAGGAAAAACTGAAAGTCGTTTTTTTGATATTAACGTAACAACGACTTGTCTGAAGAAGTTCCGATCTCGGTTACCGATACTTTGATGCTGCTTGGGCTAATGATACAATTAATGATTTAAAGGAAGAAAGTGGACCCTCTTTGGGAACTATTCACAATATTCTAAAAAAAGATAAGTTTGTGCCGTTCAGATACAAACCTATTCAGACGCTGGTATCGGGAGATCAAGAAAGACGGACTCAAAAAAGAAGAAAACTACACTAGTTTGCCTATTTAACCAACACATGGCTCAATAATAACAAAGTTAGCAATGAGTGCCGACTTAGTTTGAAAACCCTGTATAACATCAACCTGACTCTGAATGTCCGAGAGCTGAGAAACATACTGAGAAAAGTTACAGAGGTTGGTAACAGTGGAACGCTTAGAGACGAAACCATGTTGTTCTGGAGCAATAAGGTGCGATATGGAGGAGTAAATATATTTGTACATAATCGACTCAAGCTTTGGCAACATTAGACAGTATTGAAACAGGTCTGTAATTATATATTTCATTTGGATTGCCTTTTTTAAAAACGGAATAATCAGGCGAATTTCACCTTGATGGAAGAGTGGCTGTGCGTAGTGAATACAAAAAGCAGTAGCTTAGATAGGACGAAACGACAATCTCTCAACAGAAAACTTGGAATTTTATCAGGGTCCGGTAGTTAATTTATTTTTCTGCGATTTTAGAACAAGCAGATATCATTTTCAGGAAAGGATATAATATTCACGGAAAGTTACGTTGCAAAATTGCAAGTATCCGTGGATTGAAATTTGGAGGAATCCAGGAAAACACTGGAGAAATGGCAGGCAAAGGCATCAACAATAGACGATGGTTCATTGTACGACACATTCCCCAAATTCATGATGCCCGAATTCGACTGTGACACTGTGAAATTTATCTTTAAGCTTGATATTTTTACAATAATTTCCCTAGAATACCACCTAGGATAATAGGAATTATTAACTTTACGAATCTTGTATATAGAGATATGTCTATCGAAAAGCTCATAGAGAATAGCATAAAATACGTCACGAAAGCTTCATTAACGTCAGTACTATGGATTCTAGGGGGCTCCAATCAACAAGACTTAAATCACGATATAACGATATAAAATCGGTTCGGCGAAAGTTATACGATTTTTGTATATAATTCACTGGAAAAATTGATAAGGTTATCGAGAAAGTACATTTAGAAATATTCAGCATGGATGAAACATAGGTCCTCGGAACAAGCGGTAAATCATCGCGTTCTACAAGACGTCCAAAATTAGCAAATACAAGATTAAAACTTTACCTTGTGGGTTGAGTATTCTGTTAAACTGTCGCAAATTAAGTAAATCGCTATATGTTCGTTGATAACTCACCTTCATTACATCTTCAGTACCTTCTTCATCTGCTGTATCTTCTAAGGTCATTATTTTATAAAATGCTTTTTTAATGTTAGCCTCTTTCACTTCACTCAAGCGCGAATACAGCATAAGTGCTTCTTTCACATTCATACGTTTCCAAAATCCCATAAGGTCACTTTCTCCCTTCAATTGAAACAACATAAGGTCTTTCTATAAAGCCTTTTCTTGGTCTCCTATAACACCTTGCTCCATTGGCTAGGCAATAGATGTCACATTTGGAGGAAAATATGTCGCGAATCTGCTGACCTTAGTTGTTCTGCATCAGGGATGAAACAGGCATTATCCAGTAACAATTCTGATTTTGAATGGAGGATTGCATTTTCTGCAGAAAAGTTTGCTTATGGTATAAATTTCTCCGAAAAAAATCGCTCACTACATTTTTAAAAGCCCTCAGATTTTTGATTCTCCAATGACAGCTAACCTAAACCTGGGTTCCTGATGCATTAACACAGCACTTAGCACTATTAAACGGTCTTTGTTTGCAACCAAACCTAATTAAAAAATTATAAAAAATACAGAACAGAAATATGTAAAGCTAACCTGGTTTTGCTAATTTGCAGGTGCAGCAAGTGTTCTTTTCGGCATTGCTTACCAATAAAGCCCAGTTTCGTCTGCGTTATACACTTGTTCGGGTTTTTAGGTCATTGTTTTTGATTATCAAGATTTTAATTATAACGAATTCCACCATAGCTACATCATCGGCACTTAGTTTCTCCGTTTCTTAAATCTGTGTAGCCAACCGGAGGATGCAGAGAAGTTTCCTTTAATTATTAGCTGTTCGTGAAACTTTAGGCTTGCCCCATAAATCTAATGTTAGAACCTCTTCGACCTTTTCTCTGTAAGAACCCTTGGTAATAACATCATCAAGTTCTCGAAAAGTAGATCCTTTTAGAGGCTTTCTCTCAGAAATAGTTTTTGCACTGTCAGCTTTAGCTACAAAGCTATGTAATTCAGTTTTCTTCTTCACCAATGTCATGAGCCGTTGTTTTCTCAATGTTATGTTTCAAACCAGTACGCAACGCTTTTGTTTTTCAAATTGTTTTAAGATTTACATTCTTTGTTCTCAATTCAAAAACATTAGCGTTATCGGTACGCTACATTTGTGCGTTTGTTTATGATCGCTAATGAGCCGGTCGATAGATGACGAAACACATAAATTGGGGATTCCCCGAGACGGACGTCTGCACGGGTTCGCGCCAGCCTCGACCAACAGTCCCGGATAATCCTCGCCCAGGATAAAGCGCCTACGGATAATCAGGGGTTCTACAGTTAGCATTTATTTCATCATGATAATCAGTGATTTTCTTTCTTTCAAATAATAATAAGTCATCGCACACCATTGCATCTAACAAATATATAACAAAATAAGACGACGTTCTTTTCCAGCTGGATTTTGTAATCCAGTTGCAAGTCTTCGTTAAGGAAACGTCTACGACTGTGAATACTTGTGTCAGTCCACTTTCTGTGCTGTATGACGCTCATTCACCCAAGTTTCACCCAAATAGAAAATGGATCTGTCCTGAGCTCTATATTGTGAAATATCTCTGAGATATTGTCGCCTCCATCTTGCAATCTCATCTCTTCAGATAAAATGTTGTTTCTGCTCCTTTTTAAGTATCTAAGTTGTAGCACAATTCTATAAGTACATGTATATCTATATAATAAATAATTCTCTTACTTAATTTCATTCGCTTCATTAGCAAGTACAATGTTGATCGACTCATGTTAAGAGCAAATCTTATTTATTTTTTACTTTTTAGCATCATATCTAATGTCAGGTTCGTTTTGAAACATATTGTGAACTATTTGCCGTATAGCAGTTTTCACGGTTTCATCAAAAAGTTTCAGTAAAAATGGCTTACCAGTAATCTTTTTAGGATGCACACATTTTCCAGACTTTTCCAGAACTTTTAATTGTATTTATTTCGATATATTGCTTGTATATTACTTACGAATATATCTGGTAACTATTACTGTAGAGGCTCTGAAAAGAACCCAATCGAGTAGATAATGTAATAACGGAGAAATAATAGAAACAAGAACAAGACTTAACCATAAACAGTGTCGGGTGGAGAATCAGAACAAGATCGATATCGTGTAATTTGGCCTTGCTTTCAACTAATGAGAATTCACTGTGAAGTAATCTGTTAAGAAATTCGTCTCTCGACTTGTATTTGTGTATTTTTGTGTGTGTAATTGTGTTCAATGGCCTTGTGACAGTACTATTTAGCCGTTTATAATGCCGTGCTTTGCTCCCAGAGCCTTGCGGTAGATCGATCGAGTTAAATTTTTCGAGAAAAATGTTACCCTCCTCTTGAAAAATTGAACCCCGGCTCTCAGCGTTCTGCTACAACATGAAGCACCCGCCTAAGTGTTGTGGTTATCGATTGATTTTATAAATCGTAAATTCGGATCATCTGGTGTGATTTTCTTCTTGCTCTTGATCTTTAAGTTTCTTCTCTTCTTTTTGAGCTCTTTCTACTTTCTTTTCTTTGGTCTAACTAAGCTTACTGGAACTAAATTGAAAAACTAACTTCACATTGTTAACATTTTACACAGTTTTGATTTTTTCTGAATTTTTAGGTTATCTATGAAGCTTTGCTATCCCAGACTGTCCTCTGGTGAAGAAGGCAGGTGTGGAAACCATATAACCTTCAACCTTTCAACAGAAAGTTGTCAAGCCGTCAAAAAGCTGTATTGTTACAGTTGCTAAATTGTAAAAACAGTATTTTGTTTTCAAATTTGACAGTGGTTATCAGAAGTATATAACTATCAGATTGTCAGCTATGAAAATTATATATATTATTAGATATGTATTTCTTTCTTGTATCAGCAAATGTGACATCTATCAAACTGTAAAAAGCTGTCAACATATTTTTGACAGCTGTCAAATGTCGTCATTGTTGTTTTTGTTGAAACTATGAAAACACTTATTTTCTTGAGTTTGGCGGTGTAAGATTCGGATTTATCAACGTTTCTTTTTAACATTTGTGTGTCAAAAAACCGCCAAACTATGTTCATTTAAACATTTAGACATGGGTTGCGAAGGCAATGCTGTAACCTGTAAAATCTATTGTAGTTATTCTTAATCTTTTAATTCCAATTGATCTTCAATTCCAATTGATCTTCAATAGATCTCTTCCTTTTCTTGGAGTCTATAAGGGCCTTTTCGGACCGCCTCCCAATCGCTCTTATATTGTGTTCGGTCATCTCCGTGTGCTCCGAACAGAATCGGCATTAGCCAAATCCCACCTTGCTCATCTTCTTCAGGTGACTCCTCGGAAGACCGTGGTCAATCCAAGCAGAAAGTTTGCCTTGATGGCTGAAAATGTAATAAACTTGTTTGTTTGTCTTAATTTTGGAGTGTTAGTCCAGTACGAGATTTTTGTTCACTTTCCCACTGTTCGAGATGAGCTCTTATATGGTTTTTGATGAGACCACAACATGGTTCTGGTCCATCGCCAGTGTCGTTGCCCTCACACCTCCAGTGAGCTGGTATCCACATCAGTGTGACTGTGTTTCTTTGTTCACGTGTAGTCATTAAAATTATTTTAAAAATTAAATTGTATTAAATTTGCCTGACAACTTTGCAAAAATAAAAATTAGAAACGTTTTTTTCCATAAAAAAAAATTATTAATTCCATTTCTTGCATTGAGCTCTTTCGACGGGTACCATTGACATAAATCGGAGATAGAGATTTGACGTGTTGTGACTGATATGTTATTGCTCGCTATATCAGCTCCGCAAATTATAATCTTGCAGAAAAAGATGAGTGATTTCTATTTTGATAACCTTAAACAATTGGTTTCAAAAAAAAGTTATAAAATAATGAAATGCAAAACCGAAGGGGAAATGCAGAGAATTATTTAAAATTTTCTGGACATATTTGTTTATATTACAGCTTACAATCTAGGTATATAAATCATTGAGAGTAAATTGTAATTGGCATTCAATAAGTTCCTCGGACGGATACAAACAACTTTGACTATAGCAAGGTGGATAAACCGAAAGCAGTAATATAAAATAATTATGGATTATTTACTGCAAATTAGCGATAAACATTGACATCAATAGGTTGCGTGTAGTAGCGGTGCGTTTTAGTTTTAGAAACTATCTAAATTGACGTATTTAATGTCTGTTGTAAGCAGAATGGGCGCGTTTATGCGCTTTTGTAGTGCGCAGTCGTTGGGGGCTGTTTATAAAATAAAACGCAAATTAGATAGATAACGACTCGAGTATGGGCGCATTAGCGTGACGTTTTGATTGGATCTATTGATGCTTTAGTTTTTCTTATCCATTACTGTATATAATCATTCTAAAATCGCGGAGTAATACTATGTAATGGCAGGTGAGGTATTGCATTATTTTTATTTCATAAAGAAGATTAAGATAATTGTACAAAATGTGTATATTTCGAATTTAACTATCTCTCTCATATTTGTAAGTTGCTAATAGTTAATATCATGCACAGAGCTTATCAACCTCTCCTGACATATGAGCCATCTAACGTTTCAAATTTGAATCAGGTATCCGATCAACACAATTATCAGAATGTACGTACTTTTTCGATTGCTTGACAACTTTGATTGCGTGTTTCAGCCTTCAATCGTTTCTCCTCACAAAATGAAGAGTACAACGGGCTCAAATCACAGCTTCGAGGCGGCTAATTGATATCAGAATTTCAGCTGATGTTTCGATTTTTGAAAACGGTGCCCAAAAGTTCAATTGTGATGGCAATAAGTGGAATTCCTGTTGAAACCAAACATCGTCCATGTTATCCTCTTCAATTTTGTGGAAACGAAAACTTGTCGAGCATGGCATGGTAATGGTCGCCATTGGCCGTAACGCCGACTTCTTGTTCATTTTGAGAGAGAAAAATGGCTCGATGATGCCATGGTGTAAAACAATCGCTCCTTTGGGTGCATCGGTTTCTCAATAATAACGTTTGGATTTTCTGAGCCCTTAAAGCGACAATTTTGCTTATTGACATATAGCTTCCGATGTGGAAATGGAATTCATCTCAAAAGATGATTTTTTATCTTCGGCCAAGCGATTCCCAGCCCATTAATCGAACCGAAAACGAATCAGATAATCATGGGGCTTGATTCTTGGACCAAGTAATTAAACTTTTAAACTGATAAAATCAAAATAACCGATTAATAAATATTATTTTAGAGTTTGCTATTTATGTCTAAAATAGATGCCACATCGTTTACGATAGACTACTCTGCTTTTAGACATGTGTTTATTTGAGTAAGAGAAATAAGATATTTAAAGAGTATATCTAACAGCTTTTAACATGTCAATCAACACCAATTATTCTAGGGACAATCACTATGGTATATCTCTTGTAATTTATGAACAAAAAGGCAAACGAAAATGTCAAAATTTCATTGATGACTTGACTTAGTGAGGAGACGGAAGAATCGATTGTTACATCGAAAGAACGACCCGAAAGATACGAATTCATGAGGTATATTATATTGGGATTGATCCCAGCCAAATGCATTTTGAATTTGACAATACTAAATATCCAAAAAGAACTACTTCTTCTATAGTATACATAAGAATTTTTTTCTATACAAACGTTGCCTGTCTTGGGCTATGTAGCCACCTCCAATTTTAGCTGCTGTCATTCGTAATCTGTCATTTGAGTGTTTTCTTGCTATGTTAATATATTTTGTATGTTTTTATTGAAATAAACCATCCTTTTTTATGAAAATTTGTAATTATAATTTACAATACTTATAATTATACAAAGTTATAGTTTTGAATAGGGGCTGTTAACGAGAATCATGTCAGTTGACTTTTAATGAATAACCTATATATATATATGTGAATAAATGCAAACAAGAGATTTGGCGACACTGCAAACATAACGTGTATTGATGACGTGCCTCGTCTGTTATCGTAAAAAGACTATAGCAGTAAATCTAACCTACCACACTCTCCCCAACTGTTAATAACAAAATATTCCCATGGTTTTAGACTAGCGACGTAAAAATGGCGCGATTATTCTACCGTTTGAAATTGTGAAAAGTTTTAATCGAACAGTTTTGTGAAATGGCATAACGGAGAAATACAATTTACGGATTAATAGATAAGGTGTTGCCTATATAATTCACGATGGTACTATCACAGTTTGATTTTGCAACGTATGTTTTTGTTATTTGACAGCTGTCACAGAAATGATTTTATCTTTTATAAACGTTATTAGAGACACTTTTAATTATTAATTTTGTATCAAGCAATCTGCAGGATTCTTCTCGGGTTCAGTACTACCGTTGCAACTCTTGCTGTGCATTTTGGCGTGGGTAGATATGCTTTATGGCCTTGTTGCAGCCATAAGTTGTATGTATGTTGTGCTGTTAATTATGTCCCAATGTGTTGAATGCAATGCAGTTTATTTGATAAGGACAATACAGTGCTGAGTAATTAGAAAAGTCGGAGATAACTTCAAACAGGAAATAAAAAACAGTATAGTAGACAAGCGATAGTGTGAACCGAAAAAAACATAGATTGTTTACATTATCGATTTATACACGTTAACGGCGATATCGCATATATAATTAAGAAAAGTAATACATAAAGCAATATAAACACTTATTAAAAAATAGTAAGAAATTTAAAAAGTTATAAATAATAATTTTTTGCCGAAAAATTCTAAAATATTTGTTTTTTTTGCCCGTTCTTTATTTTTTGCATAACTGCTTTTTCTCTTAGATTTTTTATAACTATAAAGTCGGTATAGTCTACATCAGTCTCCTCTACTAATTGAGCTACTAGATTCAAAGCGTTTATAGCACTATCTAATGAAATTTTGTTTAATGGTTCAAGATATTTTCCGACGGCCTCATCATCATGGCATTCTTCAATATCATCATTTTCAAAGTCGTTGTCACGTTGATTCCGCTCTAATACATCGCAACCTATAATTCTCATCTGTCAATTCTTGAGGAGTAAGACATTTTAGTTTCTAAAATGACATTTTATTTATATCTAATGTCTACATACTGAAATCATTTAGGCCGCATACGGAGATAACAACAACTAACAACGAAGCACCAACACAACCAACTGTGAATTCATTGTGAATACAACAGCTTCACCGGGGAAGCACCATAATATGTATCAGATATTTACAAATTTTACAAATTAATAAAATTCCTTTCCATAAACGAAGATGCAGTTTACAGTTTGTTCACGGTATACGGTGGCCTTGCATAAATATTTTGTTGTTGGTTTCCGTTATGCGATGTTCACACTATCGCGTGTCTACTATGTTAGATCTAAAACAAAAATGGCCACACAATTTTTTAGCCGGACACAATAGCTGCTTTTTATTAGTAAAATTTCTGGATCATGATTTGCAAAGCGTGATCAAATGTTTATTAGGAACATGTTCAGCAACTACCATTGCGAAAAGAACGCACAAAAGAAGAAGGGGATTTGATTACACCACAACCATCACATAACGCTTACTTAGAAGTGAGGTTATGTTCGTTTTAAACATACTGAACCGAAAAATATGTTCCGAGGTGAAAGGGGATTACAAATCGTGATCACAAATCTTGTTGTAGTGGGGATGAATCACAATTTCAATTTTTTTTAATAGAACATGATTTGTTCGAACAAAACCGGTTTTGTTCGCTGATCAGTGTTAAAAACACGGTGTTTCATTTATAGAAAGGAAAAATGTCTCTAAGAACAAAAACAAGAACAAAATTGGCAACAACTACCGTAAAATGGGGCTAATTCAACACATAGGATATCTTTGGCAGCGTGTAGTTATAATAGTCATTCGCTGAGAGTTGTTCAGATGACTCAGCACACATCGCTGCATAAAATCAAGGCTCCCTAAAAATTACACTGAACAAGATTTAGCTAATACAGTCCAAGCTGTTAGAATGGGGAGGATGTCACAAGCATAAGCTTCCAAACGTTGGAAAATGCCTGAGGAAGCTATTCAAAATAAGCTATTTGAGAGCCATGAGAGACGTGTAGGTCATCCTACCGTCCCTACCCAACAGGAGGAGACGCTAATATCGGAGACCATCAACCAGGTGACAAAAGAAGGCAAAATTATTGCTAGGTGTTAAATTGGTGCCAAAATAATTCCACGATGGGTCTACTTAATTTTTTTGGTTGCCAATATAACCCCAAAGACTTCGTTTTCTTTTTTCTCCAAAACGATTTATCGTAAAAAAACCTATCTTATGGCAGATTATGGGTATGACCTATGTTGCCACCCCTGTTTTTTTTTCAAGTCGATTCGATTATAAATACCGCGTCTAGGATAAACAAATTTCCAATAATGAACTTGATTGTCCAAATTCAGAGAATTCAAGATTAAAAACCTATCAACAATTATCCAGATTTCTTTATAAAGATCATAAATAATAAATTAATGGGTTAAAATTTAAATCACGTAGAGGTCGTTCAGAACAAAACATCACGACAGTTTACGGGAGTGTGGCAGAAAGATCAGAGACATCAATTCGTCATCTTGTACAAGAATTGGACATCACACTCTCAAAACACATTCTTCAGCGTATACTCACTAAAGATTTGCATCTTCACGTTTAGAAAGTCCAATTGACTTAAAAATATCTGCCAACAGACCATGCATAGCGAAGGGAGTTCACCAACTGGATCCCTCGAGGCCCCTCTGGGGCTCAGAAATTCCACTCAACGTGTCACTGTTTGATGTGCATTGTGGTCTTTAAAGATAAGGAAGGAAACATTGACTGTCTTGCACAAATTTGGTCCTGGTCGTCTTATCTCCCGTTTGGTACCAGAATTGCATTCTTGCAATTTAACGTCTTTGGACTTCTGGCTGTGGAATTATCTAAAATTACAGGTTTATGCCGATAAGTCCACGACTACCAAAGCATTGAAGACAGAAATTGGACGCGCCTGTCAATGAAATACCACCACATTTAGTAGGCATTGCTTAGGATTATTCGATTTATTCATAATTTTCTAAGAAACTAGTACTGGTTCCAAGCAAACTAAATCATCAATCCTTCCAATAGAAAATAAGATGTGAGCGAAAATTGCGATATTAAAATACTCAAAAGGGAATCCTCGAAAAAATGAAAGGTCCAACAAGAGAAGATCGCCATCACCACAGCGAAAGCAACAGCCTCAACAAATTACGATTGTTATTATTAAAGATACCAATTAGTAAGAGGTGCTATGGTATTACAAGAACTATATACAAATAACACTCGGTGCGCACTCCAAGACCGAGAGATATGGTGGGGACATCCCCCCGTGTGTAGAGAGAAAAAAAAATAAACGAGGTAGAAAGAGCTATTCGGCCCGAAAGTGTATAAACGTTGTAGAGGGATACTATAGAGGAGATGAAGGTAATGTCACGCCGTATTAAAGTAATAAATGGTAGGCGGAGCTTAGATAGAATCGTTACGCCCCTTAGAAGGCATGGTAACTTGAATCTGGTCCCGAGCATATCAGTCTCCTACAACCGAGCAAAGTTAGTGTACACGTTCGATAAGCGAGGTAGCGTTTAAAAAAAAAGATTTCCCCAACATTAATTTTTGTGCTTCATCGTATTAATTTTCGTGTTAGTGGGTGTTATATTTGAATTAAAAGAAAATTTGTGATTTAAATGTGGTAATCGAGGAGACAACCATGGAAGAGACGAAATCAGAACTGAATTTAAAAACGAAAATTTCGTTCAGTGTCGAATCTTTACTCTCGAACAAACCCTTATCTTTACCATCGCCGAAATACGAAAGGAATGAAGATTCAGCGCTCGATAACGAAGATCACCATCTCAGTGAGAGTAGCGATAGACTAGACGTAAAAATTTCGGACAGCAGTTTGTGCGACGACGACGACGAAGATGAAAACATCACCGTCGATGAGGATACGGACGATCTGGAAAGTCGCGAGAGTCTAAGTCCGAATTCTTCGGCCCATACCGTTATAGTTCCTCAACCGTTGCATCCTTCATTGCCTAGGATAATGACGCAAGGACCTCCACCTCATTGGTCTTTTCCGTGGGTCGGTCATGGTGCTATACTTAGGTCGGCATCACCTCAAAGTATGTAAGATGAATTATGTTTATTCAGGTTTAAAATTAAAATTGCTCGAAATTTGCAAACTCGTTTGATGCAGACGAGCTTTTCTTCAAAATTAAATATTATATCATGTGCTATAATATGGTGTTTGGCAAGGCTGCAATCTAAGACCTGTACTATTTAATATCGTTTAAAAACAGCTCAATTGCATGAAGAAGTTCTTGAAGGTTTGTGTCTCAATTAGATCCTCTGAAATCAATTGCTTCCATTTCCTTTCTTTAGTAGAATTGGGCTCGGGTTGTTTGAAGAACAACATGTTAGAAAGCATCTGCATGTATTTTCCTCAATGTGGATTTTGACCACGTTTTCCAATTTTAATAAACAGTCCCAATATGAAAAAGTTATTTTGCTTCAATGATTAATCTCTACCACAGTAGAGTTCTAGCGAATCATAACTGTCCACTTCTAAAAATTTTATAAAATTTCATAGATCTGGATAACCAAAATTTCAAGTCAATTCAGGCCATACTAATTCGTTCCACGTGGATAAAATTATAAACGTGATAAAAAAACTGATAACCAGGGTTTTCAAACTTCGTCGGCACTATTGCTAACTTTGTTATTATTGGAGCTACAAAGTTGGTTAAATAGGCAAACTGGTGTAGCTTTTCAAGCAAATTACAATGGCATTTAAAAAAAAATAATTGACGTACTGGGTCATATTGTGAAAAATGTAATTTTTTTAAATGGGACACCCAGTATACAGTTCTCGCGGTCGACAGAAAATTTAATCCTGAACAAAAACTTTCCTATGAACTTTTATCCTAAAGTCAATAATAACAGAGTTATTGATGATTTTTCAAATTTGCCAAGGTCGCTGTTATTTCATAAACAAAATTCGATTGTTTTGCAAATGTCATCAACATTGAAATATTGCATTAAACCTCTGTCAGTAAGCAATTAACATTTTGTGTTTATTGATGAAAAAATGCCTTTCACGCATTTAGAAAAATGTGATATGATGAAATGTTACATCGTTTGTAATAAAAATTCCCTGCAAGCTCGTGAACGTTACGGTGTTTTATTTCCTACGCGCAACTTGCCAAATCGAAGGTACTTTTTACTTTTGTACCGTAAGTTTCGATCAAATGAAAATGTGTTCAAGAAAACTAGAACCAAAAAACAATTTATAATAAGTGAAGCAACTGAAATTAACGTCTTAGCTTTCTTTGAAGCTAATCCTCCCAAGCAGCATTTTTAGTCGTTGCTACGTCCCAGCGACTGTTGTTGGGAATTGTAAAGTTGTGGTTACTAATGACGGGAACGTTATTGCCACGTTTCCATTACGTGCCAACGACCAAAATGGGGAACATTTTGAAAGTGATAGCTACGTAAAAATTACTACCCCGCTCCTTATACCGCTACGTCGCACTTACGTTCCAGCTAAGTGACGGGACGTAACGGTGTGGTCATCGCTACTTTATAAGGTTTCGTTTCTTTGCTTGTAGTTTTCGCCTTGTCTTTCTCTTACATATTTAAAAAGAGCTTTTAAGCATCTCCCGTCATTATTCAGCCCCGACAACCATAATAGAAATAATATTTGTATGTTTAAGGAAATATATCGCTTGTAGGGGTTCGCACAACTTTGCTGATTTACGAGTTTCGAGTACAAAGAAATTCAAAACGCTTAAAAAAATTCTGTCAAATGTGATGTTGATAGATTGAAAAATTAAACGCGCCATCAAAAAATATATGTTTTACAATTTTTTTTTTCGGGAAGACAAAAAAATGCATGAAATTGGTGAAAGGTGTTTAAATGTTTTTCTAACCTTTCTCCTAATTATAGGAATTCAGTTTCGCTTTAATTTATCTTTTTCTTATGATATTTTGAGGATACTGTAATTGTTGTACAATAAGGAAATTGAAATTAATGTAATGGCGTCCTACAGTTTGTCAGTAAATATGGCGCACTTTACAGAAATTACTGCAAAGTACGATTGGCGGAGTGGGAAGTAAAAATTACTGTTAAGTAGTTTTGGTGAGTAGCGAGAGCATTAATTTCACCTTAAATATGACTACACAGTTCCATAACTTTGAAGGAATTTCAAAAGTAGAAACGACGTCGTAGTTACTTTCAATGCATAAAGTAATAAAAACTTTGAAGAAGTGAAATATTAGTAACAAAACAACGTTACAGTGACTATCAAATATCACTTTAAAGTTTCTGCCACCTTAAAGTTATTTTATATAGTAACAGTCCCATTCCAGAAACTTCAAAAGCTACCTAGAAGTACTGAAACTATTAAGTTCCAAATTGTAGTAATAATAACTACATCATTACCACAAAAGTTTAAATAAAAGTAGGAAAAACTAGAAAGTCGTTTTTTTAGTGATATTAACGTAACAACGACTTGTCTGAAGTTCCGATCTCGGTTACCGATACTTTGATGCTGCTTGGGCTAATAATGCAATTAATGATTTAAAGGAAGAAAGTGGACTATCTTTGGGAACTATTCACAATATTCTAAAAAAACATAAGTTTGTGCCGTTCAGATACAGACCTATTCAGACGCTGGTATCGGGAGATCAAGAAAGACGGACTCAAAAAAACTACACTAGTTTGCCTATTTAACCAACTTTATAGCTCCAATAATAACAAAGTTAGCAATAGTGCCGACTTAAGTTTGAAAACCCTGTATAACATCAACCTGACTCTGAATGTCGAGAGCTTCAGAAACATACTGAGAAAAGTTACAGAGGTTGGTAACAGTGGAACGCTTAGAGACGAAACCATGTTGTTCTGGAGCAATAAGGTGCGATATGGAGGAGTAAATATATTTGTACATAATCGACTCAAAAACTTTGGCAACATTAGACAGTATTGAAACAGGTCTGTAATTAGATATTTCATTTGGATTGCCTTTTTTAAAGGCAGGGCATATTCGGGCCAATTTCCACCTTGATGGAAAGGTAGCTGTGCGTAGTATCAAGGTGAATACAAAAAGCAGTGGCTTAGATAGGACGAAACGACAATCTCTCAACAGAAAAATTTGGAATTTTATCAGGTCCGGTAGTTAATTTATTTTTCTGCGATTTTAGAGCCAAGCAGATATCATTTTCAGTAAACGATATAATATTCACGGAAGGTGCGTTCACAAAATTGCAAGTATCCGTGGATTGAAATTTGGAGGAATCGAGGAAAATACTGGAGAAATGGCAGGCAAAGGCATCAACAATAGACGATGGTTCATTGTACGACACATTCCCCAAATTCATGATACCCGGAATTCGACTGTTTGATGAACTTGAGCGACAGATAACGACGACAAGATTTGAAGTTGTACAGGTCAATTTCAGAACGTGTTTTCTTGTAGGTGTGGTGGAGTTTATCTTTAAGCTTGATATTTGCAATAATTTCCCTAGAATACCACCTAGGATAATAGGAATTATTAACTTTATACGAATCTTGTATACCGGAATATGTCTATCGAAAAGCTCATATATAATAGCATAAAATATGTCACAAGCTTCATTAACGTCAGTACTGGATTCTAGGGGGCTCCAATCAACAAGACTTAAATCACGATATAACGATATAAAATCGGCTCGGCGAAAGTTATACGATTTTTGTATATAATTCACTGGAAAATTGATAAGGTTATCAGAAAGTACATTTAGGGAAATATTCAGCGCAGGATGAAACATAAGGTTCTCAGGAACAAGCGGTAAATCATCGCGTTCTACAAGACATTCAAAATTAGCAAATACAAGGTCTAAAACTTTGCCTTGTGTGTTGAGTATTCTGTTAAACTGTCGCAAATTAAGTAAATCGCTATATGTTCGATTGATAACTCACCTTCATTACCATCTTCAGTACCTTCTTCATCTGCTGTATCTTCTAAGGTCATTATTTTATAAAATGCTTTTTTAATGTTAGCCTCTTCCACTTCACTCCAAGCGCGAGCTACAGCATAAATTCCTTCTTTCACATTCATACGTTTCCAAAATCCCATAAGGTCACTTTCTCCCAACAATTTAAGCATAAGGTTTTTCCTATAAAGCCTTTTCATGGTCTCTATAACACCTTGGTCCATTGGCTAGGCAATAGATGTCACATTTGGGGGAAAATATGTCGCGAATCTGTTGACCTGGAGCATTATCCAGTAACAGTACAGCCTTGAATGGAAGATTATTTTCTTGCAGAAAAGTTTTAACTTGTGGTATAAATTTTTCGAAAAATCGCTTGATCCATCCAAGCACCCTTTTGATTATAATAAACTGTGAGTGTGTTTTTACATTTTTAAAAGCCCTCGGATTTTTTGATTCTCCAATGACAGCTAACCTAAGCATATGGGTTCCTGATGCATTAGCACAGCATAGCACTATTAAACTTTGCTTACCTTAAAACCTAATTAAAAAATTATAAAAAAACAGTACAAAAATATGTAAAGCTAATCTGGTGCACTAGTTTCTGAGAGAGCAGCAAGTGTTCTTTTCGGCATTGCTTTCCGATAAAGCCCAGTTTCGTCTGCGTTATACACTTGTTCAGGTTTTAGGTCGTGGCCCGTTATAAGATTTTCTAAATTATAACAGAATTTCACCATAGCTACAACATCGGCACCTAGTTTCTCCCGTTTCTTAAATCTGTGTAGCCAACCGGAGGATGCAGAGAAGTTTCCTTTAATTTTTAGCTGTTCGTGAAACTTTTGGGCTTGCCTAGCACACATAGATCCTGATATTGGAACCTCTTCCGACTTTTTCTCTATAAGAACCACTTGGTCATAGCATCATCAAGTTCTCGAAAAGTAGATCCTTTTAGAGACTTTCTCTCAGAAATAGCTTTTGCACTGTCAGCTTTAGCTACAAAGCTATGTAATTCGGTTTTCTTCTTCACAATGTCGCGAACCGTTTATTTTCCAATGTTATATGTTTCAGCCAATACTGCAACGCTTTTGTTTTTCTCAAATTGTTTTAAGATTTACATTCTTTGTTCTATAGTTAAAACAGTAGCGTTAGCATCGGTACGCTGCATTTTGTGCGTTTGTTTATGATCAACTAATGAGCCGGTCGATAGATGACGAAACACATAAATTGGAGATTCCCCGAGACGGACGTCTGCACGGGTTCACGCGCCAGCCTCTGACCAACAGTCACGGATAATCCTCGCCCCGGATAAAGCGCCCACGGATAATCGGGGTTCTACAGTAGCATTTATTTCATCATGATAATCAGTGATTTTCTTTCTTTCAAATAATAATAAGTCATCTTTTAGAAAGCCATCACAACTTTCAATATATAACAAAATAAGACGACGTCCTTTTCCAGCTGGATTTTTTAATCCAGTTGTAAGTCCTTCGTTAAAGGCTTGTCTACGACTGTGAATACTTGTGTCATTCCACACTTCCTGTGCTGTATGACCCTCATTCACCCAAGTTTCACCCAAATAGAAAATTGATCTGTCCTGAGCTCTAGATTGTGAAATATCTTTGAGATATTGTCGCCTCCATCTTACAATCTCATCTCTTTCGGTCAAAATGCTGTTTCTGCTCCTTTTTAAGTATCTAAATGACATAGCACAATTATATAGATACTTCTATATCTATATAATAAATAATTCTTACTCTAAGTTCATTTACTTCATATTAGCAAATACAATGTTGATCGACTCATGTTTGGCAAATCTTCATTATTTTTTACTTGCACCAGCACCTTATCTAATGTCGGAGGTTCATTTTGCCGAAACATATTGTGAACTATTTGCCGTATAGCAGTTTTCACAGTTTCATCAAAGGATTTCAGTAAAAATGGCTTACCAGTAATCTTTTTAGGATGCACACATTTTCCAGACTTTTCCAGAACTTTTAATTGTATTTATTTCGATATATTGCTTGTATATTACTTACGAATATATCTGGTAACTATTACTGTAGAGCTCTGAAAAGAACTGATAGAGTAGATAATGTAATAACGGAGAAATAATAGAAACAAGAACAAGACTTAACCGTAAACAGTGTCAGGTGAGAGAATCTGAACAAGATCGATATAGTGTAATTTGGCCTTGCTTTCAACTAATGAGAATTCACTGTCAAAGTAGTCTATTCAGAAATTCGTCTCTCGACTTGTATTTGTGTATTTTTGTGTGTGTAATTGTGTTCAATGGCCTTGTGACAGTACTATTTAGCCGTTTATAATGCCGTGCTTTGCTCCCAAGAGCGCACGGTAGATCGATCGGGTTCAAATTTTCGAGAAAATGTTACCCTCCTCTTGAAAAAATTGAACCCCGGCTCTCAGAGTTCTGCTACAACATGAAGCACCCGCCTAAGTATTGTGGTTATCGATTGATTTTATAAATCAATAAATTCGGATCATCTGGTGTGATTTTCTTCTTGCTTTCTTGATCTTTAAGTTTCTTCTCTTCTTTTTTGAGCTCTTTCTACTTTCTCCTTTTCTTTGGTCTAACTAAACTTACTGGAACTAAATTGAAAAACTAACTTCACAACATTGTTAACATTTTACACAAAGTTTTGATTTTTTTCTGAATTTTTGGGTTATCTATGAAGCTTGCTATCCCAGACTGTCCTCTGGTGAGAAGCTGGTGAGAGACTGGTGTGAAACTTCCTTATAACCTTCAACCTTTCAACAGAAAGTTGTCAAACCGTCAAAAAACTAACTGTTATTGTTACAGTTGCTAAATTGTAAAAACAGTATTTTGTTTTCAAATTTGACAATTGAGTTTATCGAAATTGTATAACTGTCAGTTGTCAGCTATAAAATTATATATATTATTAGATATGTATTTCCTTTCTTGTATCAGCAGATGTGACATCTATCAAACTGTAAAAAGCTGTCAACATATTTTTGACAGCTGTCAAATTGTAAAATTAATTGTTGTTTTGCAATTCTATCGTCCATCCTCAATGAAACTATGAAAACACTTATTTTCTTACAGTTTTGGCGAGTGTAAGATTCGGATCGTATACAGCGTTATCCAACGTTTTATCTTTTAACATTTGTGTGTCAAAAAACCGCCAAACTATGTTCATTTAAACATTTAGACATGGGTTGCGAAGGCAATGCTGCAACCTGTAAAATCTATTGTAGTTATTCTTAATCTTTTAATTCCAATTGATCTTCTTGGAGTCTATAAGGCCTTTTCCGGACCACCGCCTCCCAATCGCTCATATAATGTGTTCGGTCGTCTCCGTGTGCTCCGAACAGAATCGGCATTTATCAAATCCCACCTTGCTCATCTTCTTCAGGTGATTCCTCAGAGGGCCGTGGTCAGCTCCAGCAGAAAGTTTGCCTTGATGGCTGAAAATGTAATAAACTTGTTTGTTTGTCTTAATTTTGGAGTGTTAGTCCAGTACGAGATTTTTTGTTCACTTTCCCACTGTTCGAGATGAGCTCTTATATGGTTTTTGATGAGACCACAACATGGTTCTGGTCCATCGCCAGTGTCGTTGCCCTCACACCTCCAGTGAGCTGGTATCCACATCAGTGTGACTGTGTTTCTTTGTTCACGTGTAGTCATTAAAATTATTTTAAAAATTAAATTGTATTAAATTTGCCTGACAACTTTGCAAAAATAAAAATTAGAAACGTTTTTTTTTCCATAAAAAAAAATTATTAATTCCATTTCTTGCATTGAGCTCTTTCGACGAGAATTATGGCAACCTTAATCAGAATGAAGATTTGAAGAAATGCAAAACCTAGGCAAATGCAGAGAATTATTTAAAATTTTTCTGGACATATTTGTTTATATTACAGCTTACAATCTAGGTATATAAATCATTAGAGTAAATTGTAATTGGCATTCAATAAGTTCCTCGGACGGATACAAACAACTTTGACTATAGCAAGGTGGATAAACCGAAAGCAGTAATATAAAATAATTATGGATTATTTACTGCAAATTAGCGATAAACATTGACATCAATAGGTTGCGTGTGGTAAGCGGTGCGTTTTAGTTTTTCAGAAACTATCTAAATTGACGTATTTAATGTCTGTTGTAAGCAGAATGGGCGCGTTTATGCGCTTTATGTGCGCAGTCGTTAGGGAGCTGTTTATAAAATAAAACGCAAAATTAGATAGATAACGACTCCGAGTATGGGCGCATTAGCGTGACGTTTTGATTGGATCTATTGATGCTTTTCCGGATTATTCTTATCCATTACTGTATATAATCATTCTAAAATCGCGGAGTAATATAATAATATATGTAATAGCGAGTGAGGTATTGCATTATTTTTATTTTATAAAGTTGAAGATTAAGATTAAGATCTCTCCATATTTGTAAGTTGCTAATAGTTAATATCATGCACAGGCTTATCAACCTCTCCTGACGTATGAGCCATCTAACGTTTCAAATTTGAATCAGGTATCCGATCAACACAATTATCAAGAATGTACGTACTTTTTCGATTGCTTGACAACTTTGATTGCGTATTTCAAGCCTTCAATCGTTTCTCCTCACAAAATGAAGAGTACAACGGGCTCAAATCACAGCTTCGAGGCGGCCAATTGATATCAGAATTTCAGCTGATGTTTCGATTTTTGAAAACGGTGCCCAAAAGTTCAATTGTGATGTTGACTGTGTGGCAATAGGGCCGTTCTGTTGAAACCAAACATCGTCCATGTTATCCTCTTCAATTTGTGGAAACGAAAACTTGTCGAGCATGGCATGGTAATGGTCGCCATTGGCCGTAACGCCGACTTCTTGTTCATTTTTGAAGAGAAAAATGGCTCGATGATGCCATGGTGCCAAAAACCGTCGCTCCTTTTGGGTGCATCGGTTTCTCAATAATAACGTTTGGATTTTCTGAGCCCTTAAAAGCGACAATTTTGCTTATTGACATATAGCTTCCGATGTGGAAATGGAATTCATCTCAAAAGATGATTTTTTATCTTCGGCCAAGCGATTCCCAGCCCATTAATCGAACCGAAAACGAATCAGATAATCATGAGGCTTCAGTTCTTGGACTAAGTAATTAAACTTTTTAAACTGATAAAATCAAAATAACCGATTAATAAATATTATTTTAGAGTTTGCTATTTATGTCTAAAATAGATGCCACATCGTTTACGATAGACTACTCTGCTTTTAGACATGTGTTTATTTGAGTAAGAGAAATAAGATATTTAAAGTATATCTAACAGCTTTTAACATGTCAATCAACACCAATTATTCTAGGGACAATCACTATGGTATATCTCTTGTAATTTATGAACAAAAAAGGCAAACGAACATGTCAAAATTTCATTATTGACTTGACTTAGTGATATGTATAAGAGAATTTAACTCATTCAAGACTCTGCCTCCTTTAGAAGCAATCTTTTCTTTCTATGTTTTACAGAAAACCGTGCAAAGCTTCTGGTGCTTATCTTGTATTAAAAAAAAATGTTTGAGATGCCCAATTCAATGTTTGAAAAGACAGGATTGATTGAGGGAAGTTTTTCTGGCCACCACCTCGATTTGTATTATTTTGATTTTATCTGTGTTTAATCCTTTCAACAGTTACTCTTCTTTTCCTGCAATATTATCTACTTTCTCTGCTACTTCCATTCTTCACAAATTCCATATTTTTTTCTCTTTAACCATCTAGGTAGTATACTTTGAAAATATTCCTGCAATCTTTTTTTTACAATAACTTCTATTGACAAGAAAGTTATAAATGTCAAAAATCATCAATGAAAGATATTAAGATTGACGCAAAATTGTCAATTTGGTCTTATATTTTGGTCAGACTGCAATCTGTATAAGGTTTTCATCGTCTACAGTATTGATTTCTTCAATTTTTGGCCTTTTTTGTTTCGTTCTCTTTGATCATTTAGTATATTTTAGAAGAAGTACTCCTGTCGTATTTTTTGTAATAATTTTAATAACTTCTAAGAGATAAGGCTAAAAACTAGCATACAGGAGGCCCTTCTCATTGGGATTATTAAAAGACTCTCAGAAACTTAACTACATCGTCTTTTAATCGTGAAAAAAGCATATTTTAACTATATATCTCCATATTTAGACTTCAATAATCGCTCCTCTCAACCTTTACCACAAAATCTCTCTGATGTTGATGTAATTAACATCTTCTTTATTAATAGCCTGCCTACACCCTCTATATCGAGCTTGTGTTTCGACAGTTCGGATTCCAATTCTCACTTATCGTTTGTAGATACAATATTAGTCTTTAGCATTATCAATGGTATTCAGTCAACTTCAACTGGTGCCGATATATTAATATAATAATGATTAAAATGTGCTGCCTTCACCTAATTTCGTTAATAACACATATATTATTAACTGTTGCATTGAGAAATCGGTTGTTCCTGATTCCTGGATGTTCGCTTTAGTTAGACCCCTTCCTGAAATTCAAAATCCTTTGGGTTTCGGTGATCTCCGTCCAATTAGTGTGCTCCCTGCACTATCGAAGATATTTGAAAAAGTTGTGTACATTCAATTATCCAATTTCGTTGAGGCTAACAATATACTACCTCTCACTCAGTCGGGATTCAGAAGAAGAGAGTTTGGTACTGTTTGTCATGCCACTCTGTGCTCTCTTCTTCACCATTTAGGATTAGATTTAGAATCTACGGATTTGATTAGAAATTATTTTTAACTAATCGTTTTCAATCTGTTTCTGTGGACTCGAAGGTGTCACATCCACTGAAGTTAACTCCTGACGTTCCCCTGAGATCCATTTTAGAGACAATACTTTTTTCAATATATACGTCTCAATTTATTAAATGTGCAAAATTTTGTAAGATGATTGGCAATCTGCTATGGAGAGAATGGATACCGAACTTAACTTCCATTCAGTACAATCTTAAGCTCAATCTATTGAAGACACAGCTGTTGCCTTTTTGGAGATCAAAAACATACTGCAACATGCATTTCACGTCACTATTGGAGGTGTTGTAGTCTCATTGGTGCGGTGTACTACTTCCCACCTTCCTCACTAGAGGGCATGAGGTTGGAATTAGTCCATTATTCATTATACAAATAAGTTGAGAGGTGAAAGGCGATGAAATTAGATCTTGCATTCGGAGTTGCGCTGATGAAGCCTGGAAGGTCGAAACCACGTGGTCCGCTTCTAATGTTTGATCTATTTTCATTGCATTCGTCCGCAGAGTGAATTCCAACAACATACCATGAGCGGCTATTACAGGCACTTTGGTGTTCTATCTTAGTTGACGCAAAATCTTTATAAAGTTGTCATCGTCTACGGTGTTCATATCTTCAAATTTTCCTTCTTTTTTCTCTTTGGTCATTTAGTGTAGTTTTCTTCTTAACACCCTGTAGGTCTATCCAGTTGCAGTTATCACGAGGCTGCACTGCATAGCTCACACAATTATTACACCTCTACGATATTGTAATTGTCAATATCTTTTCAACTATCTTCCGTTTGACATGGCTTGGCTATGACCTTACGAAGTTCATTTATTAAAACTTAACTGAGATGTTCTTGTAATAAAAGTTCTAATTTTCAAAATTTGACATCATTTATAAAATGATTACTTGCGCGACCACTAAATGCTAAATTATGACAAACCAGAAACTATATTGGTCAGAAATCTTTCCAAAATATCTAGCTAGGAAATGGTTTGGAAAAGACATTGTAATAAACATATTTTCTCTTTCTGTTACAGCCAGTCTAGCGAATATGCCACAAAACGCTGGTCCACCTATAGTCAGATGTGCACTTAGGAAGCACAAACCCAATAGGAAACCTAGGACACCATTCACAACTCAACAACTACTAGCATTAGAAAAGAAATTTAGGGATAAGCAATATCTTAGTATAGCTGAGAG
The DNA here is from genome assembly GCA_023690525.1 of Holotrichia oblita. NCBI lineage: Eukaryota > Metazoa > Arthropoda > Insecta > Coleoptera > Scarabaeidae > Holotrichia > Holotrichia oblita. The sequence continues at coordinate 16,134,398 of CM043019.1, read as the reverse complement.
AGCGGAATTTTCTAGTTCTTTAAGGCTAACAGAAACACAGGTGAGTTAATTCTATTCAAATATAGATCAATCAAGAATTAAAATTGGTATCATATTATTTAATAATCACGTAGAATTAACAGCAATTACGTTTGATATCCTAATTGAATATAATACTCTGCACGTTAATGTCTAACTACGCACTTCAATTAAAAAAAAAAATAGATAATTTGATGATTAAATTGTACATGTTCACTCATAAAATTGACATGATGAAATGCTTCTGCGCATGCGCAACTAGAATCTAGCGGATAAATGAATTCGTTTCTTATATGGGTATAAATTAGATAAATACACTATTTATAATAAACGAGCTATTATTTGCGATGGACATTAACATGTCTAAAAGCTCTTACTTAATTATTAATATTGGATATTATGTACTTACCTATTCAAATGCACATTCAATGTCAAATACTACAAAAACTGCTATTCAACAGCCAATCAAACGGAATCTTATTTATAAAACTAATTTGCAATTAATGTATTATACTTCAATGTTACTTGTGCAAAAAATATTATAACTTATGGTCATAACTTATACATTGAAACAAATTTATAATCGAAGGTGTTAATTGAGTTTGGTTTTTTTCATTTCTACTTAAATGCTCTCGCTTAAGTCATCAGAAAGTTGGCGGTTTTAAAGATAGTTTTTTGGTTTACACCACTTTTATTATTATGTACAATCAATTAAATTAACAATATGCGAAGACAGTTCACTACTTACTGTTTCTAATATAGAAGAAACCAACTTGGAAGACTTGGAAACCTTTCTTGTTTCAATTTTTAAATGTCAAGATTGCTTCGGAAAAAGATTCTTTATTTTCTTGCATCAGCCATCGGTCATTTACCACTTCTTCATCGTCTGAAAGATCGTTTCCTCAAAAATGCTTTTTTAATTTTTTATTTATAGTTCATGGTTGAAGTTATGGTCATTGGTGCCGATGCTTGATCACGAGATTTTGACAGATTTGTAATGACATTTACGTCAAAATTGCGTACTATAGCATCAGCACAATCTCTAGCACGAATTATAAATATGACCCTAGATGCAAAGATCGTCAGAAGAGGGGGGATGAAGAGTTCAAAAATTTTTGAGACAGCAGTGTAAATGGCGATCACAAAAATTGTAGTCATGATTTTTCCAGCAGATGAACTGTAACCATTCCATATCTTACCTTTTTTTGATTCTGGGTCAAAATGATTGACCCAAGTTTCATCTATTGTATCGATATTTTGCAAAAAATCATCTGAGGCTAACCAACACCTGGTTTATCTTTACCAACCCCTCTGCCCAGTTTAAAATCACGTGACTAATTTGTAATTACTTGATATGAAGGCACTAACTCACCTAATACTTTGGTCATATCGGTATAAAGTCCTTATGGTGACAACACTTCTGCATTGAAGTCTCCCTCGTCTTGTCATGTAGATAAGTTTCCACTTGACGTCTCTAAAGAAAACTTGACAGCATAATCAGTGAAAGACCCGGAAGACTTCAACGCAATAAACGACGGTCGTGAAAACCTACGATTAACTATTGTGACAACACTTCTTTACAGAGAGATTTTATCACAGCTCTTGCGCTTCAATTTTATCAATTTTAATTAAATTATGAACATGAACTAATATTTCGCATATTCGAAGAAACTTAGAAACGACTTTGAATGAGACCAGTTTTTGATATGTTATAACCAACGCCAACTATGCTAAAGTCAATAAATACTGTGCCTGCCTCATAGTTTATGAACAAGAACGTAGATCCCTTTAACACTAACAAGTCTTCATGCCGTCTTCTTTTATCTCCTTGTCCCAAATTTACCACAAGCATGCTTTATCCAGGATCTATATTTATTTGATTTCCTTTCTTTACGCCTCTATTATGGTCAACTTGTAATTGACTTAAGTGATCTTGAGTGGGTAGTAGGGATCATTGAACACCCCCTTCTAATTTAGAGGATTTTTTTTTCTCTCAATTCTTTGAAGAAAAGCATCAGAACTGAAAGGTACGAAGCAGTATGCTTTAAATCAAGCTTTCGCATTATCAACTATACGATCTTAGCCAACTGGACCTAAACTAATTCAACATTCTGAAGCATGCTTAACTACTTTCAGAACAAGAGTCATCAAGGCTTTCACTCCTACAGCAAGGAATGCTTGCTATTATATTGATCCACTGTTCTGTTGCTGGTCTCATGATAAAAATTTTCATGGCATATTGAGCCCAATATTTGAGACAACAACATTTTTCGAAGGAATTTGTTCTGGTCATCACATCCATCTTGATTTGTATTATTTTGGTCTTATCTGTGTTTATTCCTTTCTGCAGTTACTCTTCAGTTTCTGCAATATTGTCTGCAAATCCTTCTTCTGCTACTTCCATTCTGCAATTTATTTTAGACATTTTTGGAAATACTTCTGTCGTCTGTTTTATTTTTTCAACTTTTATTGACAAGAAGCGATTAAAAGTAAATCGAAATTGTAAATTTGGTCCTCCATCTTGGTTGGTGTGTTCATATCTTTATTTTTTAGCTAAGTATGGGTAATATGCCAACATACTGAATCCCAGGTTTGAGAAGACAGTATTTATTGAGAAAATTTGTTCTGGTCGCCATCTTGATTTACATTATTTTGGTTAGGATACAAACTCTATAAGATTTTGCCCCAACCAAAAGAGAGGTTGGGGCTAAATCTTTGTATAGTTTTGGACTAGTAAAAATATATTTCTTATATTTCATATTTGTCTTCCACTCGTTGATCAAAGATTGAACTATATTTTCGTTTTGTTCTTATTGAAACTTTCTGGCTTATCTTAAATAATCTTGCTTTTTCCTCTTCTTGTGCAAGTCTTTCCAACACCTGGTTGTTGGATGTTGCTACTTTTGAAAAGACCACTTCAAATTATCTGGTACAGTGGATGTTCCAGCTACATATGTTAGCATTTTTGACATTTTTTATCTGTTTAAGACTTCTGTATCAAGCTTGTTTATGTCTTCATTTAATAAGTGAACTTCCAATTTTGAGGATCTGAAGATCCAACTCCTTTCAATTTTTTTTTTTTTTAGTTTTTCAACATCCCAAACTATAATGGTGTCGTTGACTGGCCTTGTTGGTCCTAATACAGGAAATAAAATTTTCTAAAAATATATCTGTGTCGAACCATTGAGGTTTGTTGCTCAAAAAGCTCCAGATATGGAATTTTTTTTTTCATCGAGCAGCCACGAATCCCACGCATTTTCTCCTTGTATACAATCAGGGAGAGGGCTTTCAAAACTACTATCTAGTCCAGAAATTATCCTGATTTTATGTTTTTATTGTGACTATTTTGCTTTATCTTTATAATATTATGCTTTATAAAAACAATTCTTTCGATTTACAGGTGAAAATATGGTTCCAAAATCGACGCGCAAAAGCGAAACGTCTACAAGAAGCCGAACTAGAAAAATTACGATTATCGGCGAGACCTCTCCTCCCTCCAACCTTCGGTTTATTCCCAGGTGGACCCGGCCCTATAATTTCGCCGTTTTTAGCGGCGATGGCCCACAGACCGCCACATTTCGCCACTTTTCCAGGCGCCCACGGTCCCATTCTAAACATACCCCAGTGATAATAGTGTTTCTTTTTTTTAATTCATTAATAAAGGAATTATTTTTAGAGAGCGGTAAAAAATTTTACAACGCATCGCAGCAAATTGTTCACTAACATTTGATCGTGTAAACATTTTTTACCGCGTAACAAGTGCAAATTCTTTTGTAAATATTTTTGAAGAAGACTGATGTATATTGTTTTATATATATATATATATTATATAATATATCTAAATACATATTTGTTTTTATTATTATTATTATTTGAAGATGTTTCTGTGCATAATGTGAATAGACGAAGATGAAACTATTGTGTAAAAGTGTATAAATGTATATTCTATTTTTTTTTTTTTTGATTATTAGTTAATTTTTCCTGCTTGTTTTATTGTATAATTGTTTATTTACTTGTGTACATAGTGCTTATTTAAAATTATCTATTGTAAATATGGAGAAATTAAATTATCTTAATAGAAAGAATTGTTGCGTTTTTTTATCATTTCCTCAAACTGTCCTTGAGCTACCTAATGTGTTTACTAGAATTTCGAAAGTATGGAATAAATTATTTTAGCATATTTAATGAATCTAACAAACGAAGAAGCAATTCACACATATTTCAGTTACTTTAAAAATAACAATGACAGTGACACCTTATGGAAATTTTCTGAACCAATTGGATACAAATAGAACTTACCAAGTTGCAAACATAGTGACATCTAGTTGTAAGATGTTTAAGCTGTCAAACAAAATAGCAAATTAGCACGTGAAACCATTTTTAAAACAATATATCGCTTCTAAAACGAAAAATAAAACTCAAAATTTCATTTAAAATTATTTTTATTTTATATTTTTAATTTCGACAGTCAAGCACTTCTTTTGACATCGTTACTATCAGTTTGTTTTAGTTGTTATGGCCACGAAAGTCAGTCCGAACGATCTCAACGAAGAAGCTGAAGACAATTTTGTAGTAATACTTGAGTGACCTGCACATTTAACCTTGTTACTACAGCTTTTGAATAGATCATGTTTTAAGGTCATTAAGGGAAAATGGGATACTATTTTAAGCAAATAATATCAGATATGGCATATCATGTCATGGTGCCCATTACTTGCCATAGTGTGGTTAACATAATTTTAATAACCTCTTGTTCCGAAACACCATTTTTGTTGTCAAATTTGACATGTTGTCGTAACTCTAACTGTCCAGTCTTAAGTCCATTACTAAATTCAAAAAAATTTTTGATACAATAAATGCATTCTGTTTAAATTGTCTTCATCAGCACTACTGCTGCTGCTGGTAACTATCCTCTTCTTTTTTCAACATCAATTACAATCAATTAAAATCGTTTTTTTCACTAATCGTGATTCGAAGGATATATTCAAACAACATATTCAATTTTTTTCAAATATTCTGGAACTGATTTGTCTTGGCACCATTATAATCGACTCCAACCATTATGCCGAAGAAAACAACAATAATTTAGAGTTGACTCTAGAAGAATTCAAAGCTTTTCTTGGGCTGCTCGTTGTAATGGGGTGATGGCTTCCTCATTTGACGAAAATCTCTGTCCTCCGAATGCAATTTTTAAATTAGGAAACAAAAAGAAAGCGCTTGGAGCTAGATCCGGTGAGTAAGGAGGGTAATTAAGTAGTTCAAACCGTAATTCGTGGATTTTCACCATGGCAGCCGCTGTGGTGTGAGACGGCGCATTATCTTGGTGAAACAACATATTTTTCTGCAAGTATAGCCGTTTTTCTGCCAATTTTTCCAGTTTGAAGATAATCGATTAAGATAACTCCATGACTATCCCATCGCCGTCAGTTTCCCAAACCGAAAATACAGCTTTTGCTTTTTTTTGGAACCGATTCCCTCTTGACACTCCACTCTCCAAAATAAGTGAAACTTTAGTGAGTACCTGTCATGCGTAACCACATCACCCTGCTTTTATTGACGAATGCTGACATGTTCACGTTAAGGTTGGAAATATTTCAGACCACCCTCGTACCCCATTAAAAGACTGACTAAAATATGGACTTTAGCCTGCCCTTCGATCGGCTATTTACTGAATTTTTCTGTATTTTCCGAAAAAAACAGCGCCAGCCAGATTAACTCCTTCAACCAAGGACATTTTATTATTGTCAGTATTAATAGAATTAGAATTAGGAGTCCGTAAATGGAAGGAAAAAAAGTGTACTAGTTGCTTCTACTATACATTCAGTAACAGACGAATCAGGAAATGATAAAGAAAGGAGTTAATCTTACAGTGGAATGTCCAAAACTAATGGTGACAAATACATCTTAAAATGTAGCTGGGACGTTCGAAAATGCTGACTGAAGCTCTTTCACTACCTACTCAGTCTCAATTCAAGCCAAACTTACAGCTTCTGTATAGAAATATACTTGCATACCAGCTTACAGGAGTATTTTCGACAATAAGATCACAAGGACCATGACTGGTAGTCAAAAAGAACAAAATGAAACATAAAATTGACAGTCCTCACTTCTTTTTTCAAGATACGCAATGTTTAGCATTGATTTCTAAAATAAGTTCGATTTTATCAAACATAAAACTTTCTGGCACATCTTACATGAATGCAGAATTCCTAAGAAATTGATCATTACGATCAAACTATACTATACCACAATTATGGAATAATTATGGATATAAAACGAAAATAGATTGACGTGGAGACTTGGCAAATACTTATAGAAGACCTTAAGTTTGTGAATGACGTAGCCTTAATAACAAAAAAATTAAACATGTGCAAAGCAAGTAATAGATCTGCAAATAAATCTCAATAAAGCCAAAACGATTTGACTAATTGATCACCAACTAATAACGGAAGTATATTTGACATATGTACCTAGGAAGTATAAGAACTTGCCATAAAGACATCAAAAACAGAACAAACACGTCACAAATACTAACATGCTAGATTTGAGTCTAAGAGCTTTAATAAACTGCAATAACCGTAATGGTTTCACAAGAGGTATTTGTTCTTCGTCTATGACAACTTTGATGAGATAATTGGCTCGGGATTCCGTGATAACCGTACAGTTAGGTCATGTGTTCACCAAGGTGACAATGCCCTTTAAGAAAACCTGTGAGGATGGGTAGTCTGTTTCTAATTAGTTCTAACAAGATTTTTACTCTATGATTGTTGTAGTTTCCAAGTAATATGTTGGAGTGTGTCAAACCAGTGAGGGATGCCCTGAGTATCCCCTCTCTATCTCTGAGTTTTTTTTTGTAGGTACTCATCCCAGTACTGCAAAACGGTTCCGCTCCCACAAACGAAGTTGTAGCTGCCTTCCTTGGTAATACGAGGGCGGGTCAATATGTCCGTGACTAAGTCTACTACTACTACTAAGTCCAAAAACTTTTCGATGCATTAAGTGCTGCTGCTAACTATCTTCTTCCATAAAGGATTATTTTCCTTTTTTCTCAATTGCCCTTCACAACTTTTCCCCTTTTTTCAAGATCAGTTTTTCTATTTAAAAGCGGTGTTTACTTCATGCATTAACCAAATCACCTCTACCCATCTTTCTTGTACCTAAAATTCTAGCAAGCGAGCCACATGTTCAAATTTTCTCAAATATCCTGGAACTCTGAAACACCATTATAAACGAGTCCAACCATTGTGCAGAAGAAAAAACAATAAATCTCTGGAGTTATCTCTATGAACTACTATCATGCTGGTATCGTCAGCCTAAATGTTGACGTTTGTTGCAGATCTGCAGACTGAAGGTAAGTCCTTTGTCATGATGCAAAATAACAGCGGTCCCAGTAGTGTGCCTTGTGGTACGCCTTTATCTACATGACGCTTCTTTGACAGATTTCCTCCCACATTAACAACCTCCAACACTATTTAATTTGCTGATGAGTCAAAAGCGCGACTCATGTCAAAAAACAACCCAGGTGCCTGGGTTTGACAAATTGTTTTGAGTTAAGGACGTCGCACACTAAAGAAATTCTATTTTCTACAGCCATAATTGTGGTCTTTGTCTTCCTGTATCCATATTAATAACCACTTAATACATTGTGCTTCTCCATAAATCTATACAGTCTAGTTTGTGGGATTGTGATTGTGTGGGATATCAATCTTTGTACTACGATTGTGGAGATGTTCATTGTTAACCCAGTTATAATGACGAGGAACCAGTCAGACACCCAAATAGAGTGGACGATGTCCCCCTTTTCCAGAAAGAGGAACTCCTGAGGGCGGTAGCAAAATCTAAGATAGGTAAAGCGCCGGGTCCAGATGGGATCTCTGCAGAAGCCGTCAGACTAATTTCTAAGACGGTACCGGATCTGTTATTGGAGTTCCTTCTCCCTAGCCTCCACCAAATGGCAGGAAGCTAGGGTAGTGCTAATCTGGAAAGGGAAATCAATAGAGGAGTCCTCAGCGTTTAGACCCATATGTCTTCTAAGTATCTTGGGAAAACTATATGAACGTATGATAAAGGAAAGACTGGAGCAAGAAATAGAAAGCAGAAGTGGACTGTCAGAAAGACAGTTTGGCTTCGTAAAGGGGAAGTCGACGGTACATGCCGTTAGGTTCCTGGTAGACTTGGTTACGAAGACAAGAGAGCGATGGAATACTCTGACTAAGTGGCAAACTGCATGGGCCGAGCAGGCGGGGACAGCGGAATGGACTAGAGAATTAATACCAGATTTGATACCTTGGGTTCAATGCCAGCACAGAAGGTTGAACTATTATTTAACACAGTTCCTCTCAGGCCATGGCAACTTTCGTACCTACCTCAAGAGGATAGGAAAATTCGATGACGACGCCTGTCCTCACTGCGGAAAACTCGACACTCCCGGACATGCCATATTAAAATGTGACAGATGGGCTAGAAGTAGAAACCAGCTTATCATAGAACTCGAAGCAGAACTCGCAACAAACAACATTGTGAACGAGATGATGGAGAGCCTAACGAAGTGGAATAAAATAGCTAAGTTCATTACCACGGTTATGTCCAGCAAAGAAGAAGATGAAAGAACCCGGAACAGAGAATAATACAAGAAATAGAGTTTGTAGACAAACTAGCGCGACTGATGATATGCGTTTTCCTAATGCGGTTCCAGCGCGCTGAGTGTGACGACGAAGTAGGGGGTTTTAGTCGGTAAGAGTCCGGCACTCTCTGGCGAGGCCAGGAGTCCATGAGGATTTCCTCCTACTATAAAACAAAAAAAAAAACCAGTTATAATATTCGGCACTTAAATTTGGACGAAGTAGTATTAGGGAGATAATATTCACCAAAAACCGATTTTATATGTATTTTCCCTATGTCCCACTCAGCCGTGGAAACCCTGTATAATAAATAATTCTTATTTAAAATTAATTAGCTTCATTAGCAAATACAATGTTGATCGACTCATGTTTGGCAAATCTTCATTATTTTTTACTTGCACCAGCACCTTATCTAATGTCGGAAGTTCATTTTGCCGAAACATATTGTGAACTATTTGCCGTATAGCAATTTTCACAGTCTCATCAAAGGATTTCAGTAAAGATGGCCTCCCAGTAGTCTTTTTGGGATCCACACATTTTTCAGAGGATGTATACTCTTTAATTACCTTTTATACTGTTGCTCTTGAAACTCCTGTAAGTATACTCTGTAAAATATAGATCATATGTAATAAATTGAAAACACTTGCCTACTACATCAGAAATTTGTTTTATCATGTCCAGTTTTCACCATAAACAGTATCAGGTGACAGAATCTGAGAAAGATCCATGCAGTGTAATTTGGTCTTGCTTTCAACCAATGAGAATGTACTGTCAAAGTGATCTGTTCAGAAATTCGTCTCTCTACTTTAAAAATACTTCAAAATTATTTTTACACTATTTTACATTAAATATTTTACTCAAGCATTACCCAACGTCATCAGAATAACATTTGGAAGAGAAATTCACACATATTTCCAAAAACTTAGATACAAAATTAATTGTTCCACAATTAGAACCGACCTTATTCGCTATAAAGTTAAGAACCGTTGCATTATATCCACCGTTCCGTTTAAGGGACCTTTCAAGCCTTAAGAAGTTAAAGGCATCGGAGCAGCGGTAACGAGATCTCTCTACCCGAGTTACTACCAACCGTTCTTCTAATTTATGACGTCCAGGTATGCCGGCCATTAATAATTTAAATGTTAATTTGTTAATTAATGATACAAATTGCTTTTCTCAAACGTATTTTACGATTTCTCTCCGCTATAATTGTATCTCTGCCTATACTGACGTCCTTTTTTTTTCTTCCTGCATACATCCAGTTCTTCCCATCCTCTCTCGATCTCGCTTATCGAGGATATCGATCCTATAGATATAAAAAGAGATTATATGTAGATGGTTGAGATGCTTGTCTTCCACCGTAATGTTTAATGTCGATGTCCAAATTATAATTTTTTTCCTAATTATATTTTATTCGTGTCCGCTAGAAATGTCGATGTGTTCGATTTAATATATAAATACTGTGCGTGCACGGTGTGTTTTCCATTTAACCATTTCTGAACCAGATCAATGTCAATGGCGGTCGTAATGAACGTGTTCAGAGGCTGAACGTACTGCATCTAAATTCGCTCATTTAAGTCAATAAATCACTGCATTTTCAATCGTTTCTTCTATTTCTATGTTTGCTCTCTGTTACGTTAAATACGTACGCAAGATGAAACTTGATGCGTTCATTCTATCAATTCCAGTTTTCTTTTTATTTTTTTGCTATAATATTTAAATATAACCCCATCTTTATTCAAATTATTTCACGTTCCTTTAAGATCAGAAACAACTAATATAGAGTGGAATTTCCAGCTGGAAGTGGCCATTGTTCGCATTGTCCGCGAATCGTCGAGTTAACTCTGAAAGAAATCAAAGAAAACAAAAGATTATTTCTTCTCCTTCCCTTTCCATCATCTGTTCTTTCTCAGAATTTAATTAATTAGTTTTATCACACTTCAGAGATAACCGTGCAGATGGCGAAGACCGAGTCCTCGACCGCGTCGTCGGTCGCGTCCAGCGCGCTTATCTGCGATCTTAGATCGTCATTTTTGGTGAACTTTATGGACTGCCGCTATGATGGAAGAGTATCCTGGTTGGGTCCGGTCGCGTTCGTTTATTGTTTTTTGCACGCGTTCGGCGAGGCGATTTCGGGGAATCGAACTGGCGATGCGTACGAGCGATATCGGAATGACATTTTATTGTTGTTCTACACGATCGTTAGAAGAAGTTTAATGAACGAATGATCTGCGATTTGCGAATTGATGATGCCTAAACGGCGATCTTGTATCAATTAAAACTATCTATCCCCAATTCTGTACAACGGAAATCGATAATTACGAATTTCTGTGCATAAAAATCGATAACGAAGCTTTCACAAAGCAAGCGCTTCTTTCTACGAAAATATATCAATCTTTTTGGAATTTGACAGCTGTCAGAAGCATTGAGCCAGTGATAACTAACAACTACAAACAAAAACTACTATTCTTACAATTTGACAACTGTCAAAAAAGTATATAAAAAAATAGCGGAATTAATAGTTTGATAATCTTCGAAAAATGTATTTTTGTAATATTTTGACACTTACAGCTATAACAATTGTAAAAACTTATTTTACAATTTTATCGCTGTTTACGATAGTTGCACTCGTCAAAGAGTAATAAATTTCGTGCTTTTACAGTTTGGCAGCTGAGTATTTTGACAGGTTACATCTGTCAAATGTAAATGATAGTTGCCCTGCTCTTAGATTCATATTTTAACACTCACTTCTATTAAAATGATAAAATATAATTGTTTTTAACATGTAGCAGCTATTAGAGATATTTTAACTGTTACAGTCGTCAAAAAAATAGGCGCTTTTATAGTTTGACAGCTTTGAAAAAACACCTACAAGTGTTAAAACTGTGAAAAACAAGTGAATTTGCAATTTGACAGCTGCCAGAAATAGTTTGATACTTACAAGTACTAAATCACGGAAACAATGTAATTTTGACATTTACGACAATCAAGTTTGTAAAAGTAATCAGATATATTTAAACAATTACAGTTGTCAAATCTGAAAAAAAAAAATTCTAGCAATTTTGTGTTTATAAGAATTTTTTTTTCAAACTGTGCAAAAATACTATTTTTACAATATGACAGCTGTCAAATATTTAGATGACTGTAACTGTCAAAGTATGATAAAACTGTTTTACAATTTAGCAGTTTCCGGATACTATAGATCAGTTTTATTATCGCCTTGCTGTTAAAACGCGTCGGTTTGTACTAATTATTTATTTATTAATAATTAATATTTACTAATAATTTGACAGCTTTAAAATCCCGCCTCCGAGTGTTGAAACTGTAAACAATAACTGCATTTACAATTTGACAGCTGTCAGAAATATTTTTATACTTACAAGTACCAAATTATAGGAAAAATGTAATTTTTATAGTTACGACAATCAAGATTAAAACAAAAAGATAAACAAATAACTTCTTTTACAATAATCTAATGTATTTTGACAGTTACAGTTGTCAAATCTGAAAAACAATAGTATATTTTTCTTGCAATTTTGTTTTGATTATGACTCTATTGGCGTTTAAACTCTGAAAAAATACTATTTTTACAATATGACAGCTGTCAAATATTTAGATGGCTGTAACTGTAAGACAAAACTATTTGACAGTTTAGTACTTTTCGGAAAATTTTGCTTTACTTAGAAATATTTTGACAGTGGTTTATTTCTATCTATTTGTATAATTTGACAGCTTCGAAAAAACGCCTTCAATTTGACAGCTGTCAGAGATATTTCAATTTTTAAAGTATTTACAAATGTCAAAACACGAGAAGGCGTTTTGTTTTTACGGTTATGTCAATGAAGGTTGTAAAATGAAATAACTTCTATTACAGTTATCAGATAGATACAGATATAGATTTTGACAGTAACAGAGAATCATTTTAGTGCTTACAATACTATCACCATTGACACTGTAAAAAATTACAATGTGATTGCTGTAATAAAATTAGATAGTTAGTACTGTTATACTCTATTTACAATTTGATAGCTGTCAAAAATATTTTGATAATTACAAGCGTCAAAAAAATAAAAAAATACGATTTTACAATTTTTACAAAATGTTACAGAAACAAAATAACTAGCGGCGAAATTAGTTATTTTCTGTTATAAATATTTTTGGTTTATTGCTCTGCAAAACCTCTCGAACATTTTTTGACAGATACAATTGTCAAATCTAAAAAAATTATTGCTTTTACAATCTGGCGGCTGTCAGAAATTATTTGAGACTGCGAGACTCAAAGGTATCAAAATAAGTAAGAAGCATTGAATGAAACGCAATTTGACGGGTGTCAAAATTGAAAAATTTAAAACGTATATATCGTTATAATCGTTTTACAACTTTGCATCTTATAAAAAATTGTATAATTTTCCTATCAGCTATGTCAAATATCTAGATTGATATTTTGAAAAATTACAACTTTATATCTGTCAAAAACAGTTGACAGTTATAACTACCCGAACTGATTTTATAATGTTGCCGCTATTACATGCAGTAAGTTTCTTCAAATTTGACAATTTAGGAACTGTCAGAAATATTTTAATGATTAATTTGACAGCTGTCAGAAGTATTTTTTTAATTACACCCATTAATATCGTAAAAAACGAGGGCTTCTATTATTTGACGTACATCGAAACATATATAATGCATGCAAGTGTTATTTCCGCGAAAATAAATCTTTCGTTTTCATAATTTGACAGCTGTTAAAATTGTATTGATACTTACAAGACCTTCAAACTTGTCAAAATTAAATTTATCGCATAAATTTTCCATTTTTGCAACTATCAGCGTCGAAACTGAAAAATCGGTTGCTGTCTGTTTTCATAATGTGACAGCTGTCATATATTTATACGGTTACAACTGTCAAAGTAGAAACGCCAGCTTTTATCATCTGTGAACTGGCAGAATTGTTTTGTATTGCACGTATTAGACATATTTTAACAGTTTTCTTTTGTTTTCACCATTAGGCAGTTGTTGAATGTATTTTGACAGTTCCAATTGTCAACTAAGCACCCACCACACATTAAAAAAAAAAATTTGCTTCATTTAATGATTATTTCTACAGTTTCTCGTTTTGCATTTTTTTCTTATATTATTTAACAGCAAATATTGAGTCATACTATAAAACTGAACCAATCGCAAGCTTCATTTAAACCTCGACTTCTCATTTTATGTAACATTCGTGCAACACTTGTGTGGCACATTTAATTTCATCCATTTCCAAGAAAGCTAAATTAGTATCCAGAAGCGCGAAATCCGTTAATACCCACAATACACCCGAAAACAATTACGATTACCTCATTTACGGTCAATTTTATGACGGATTTTGCGTGTCCAATTCGACTGACTTCTTTTCGGCGGAGTTTCCCGTCAGCTGTGGAAAATCCGCACCGCTCGAACGAGTCCCAACGCAACCTCGACTAAATCGTGTCCGCTGGCTGTGTCGCGAGAGCCGAGAAACCAGAATCTCGTGTGCTTTGGTGAGCGCACGCAAAACATGAAACCATCGGTACGTGATTCAGTCATGTTACGCGTATTTAACATTAACAAAATCCAACAGACCAAAGCTTATTACCATAAACTTAACACATAATAACTAATAGCCGCCTTTATAAATATACACAAATGGAAACAATATCCCTGCGCTGGGACCTTTTTTATGGTTAGAGGAATGAAATAAGTAGAAAATGAATATTTTGTTCGTCTTGTGCGCTTGTAAGGGTATTTTCATTGTGTCCGGCGAATAAAGCGGTTTGTTGTAGAATATGTTTGGTCGTAAACTTTTTATATAGTTTAATTGTTATAAATACAACAACTCGGAATGAGTTTGTAAACAAAGATTGAGAGAGAACACGGTTTCTCAAGGAGAAAAATATTTATATCTAAAATGGTTCATACTTACTTATGATTATTATTCAATAAACGCTCTGCGTTTTAATTGGTTGCTACACTAAAGGAAGGAATCAACCTAGCCGATGATCCATCTCAGTTGGGACTCCACACAAGACGAGGATGGAACCATTCATCTGAACCACATTCATCTGAACCACGACTACTTTTTCTTCTGCCGCTTTATTTAATGACCAATGTAGATTAATTAATTTCGTTGTTGAAGTTAATTGCTTCAATTATTATTAAAAGTGTAACTGTCTTCAATAAGATCGCAGCGCGGTTTTTTGCCGCTTTGTAATCTATGGATGTGTGCGTAGTGGATTCGATCGGATGATGTTATTGGAGAGGAATGGAGAATTAAATTAATTAAATAATGTTTGACGTGCCTGTTTATATTTCCGTTAATGGTTAATAATACCGTGAAGTTTAATATGATTCGAACACGTCGTTGTAATTAGAATTTTTCAAATTTATGGTAAATTCAAGGCAGATATAAAGTCGAATATCCAGAAGTATATAATTGAAAAATAGGCCAAAAAAGAACAGCTGCATGTCTGATGAGAATGATCAAGATGGAGCTTGTAGTCGTTTAAGACTTGAGTTTCTTACTAGAGGATCATTATTTATTAATTTATTAAAGTTATTCAAAAATATAGAACCGACATAATTAACACAATGAATATTTGTAGAATTCGAGAAGTAGGATATTTAGGATTTTTCAGTGGTGGTAGCAATGCGGAAAGTCCGAACCAGAACAGGAGATCCCTCAAGGTCAAGGTAAATCAATTCTAATCTAGCATATTGTTCAAAATTTAAATCTTGCTTTTTTTCTGCATAACCGAAATTGAGCATTCAAAAAAAGTAGGGGAATGTCGTCAGGGTTGTGGGCCATTGCTATTTCTCGTATATGTCACGTGCTGCCATCGGTGTTATAGGGTGGAATTATTATTCTCAATGACAGCAAACTTTTCAGAGCATTGCTTGTTACGGAGATTGTTTGCAAAAAGTTTTGTGTGTTCGTCTTGTTTTTGGTAGTACGAAAAGTTTTGCAATAACCGACAAACACGACTTAACACTTGGACAACAACGATGTTACTGTCAAAGTAAGTATATACTTCTATTATGAGGTCAACCATGAATAAGTTTCCAAACGGAAAATGTTATTCCCTAACCTGTTCGCCTATAGTGTCGTCTAGGTTGGGCCACTCATGCGGTCAGGGTTGGGTCACCTCATCTTTTGTTCCGATCAGTAAAATAAAAGTCAGTTTTTCCCACCGTAGAACATTGAAATAATTCATTATCGCAATAAAAGTAATGCTTTATTACTAAAAAATAAATAAATAATCGTTCATATAATGATAAATAATATAAAATTTTTTATTCAAAATTGCACATGCTTGTTTTCAGAACTTCTCGCAATAAGCGAACATCTAAAACGGACAATTTTAATGTTGAGGATGTTTCCTGGACTATCAAGTCTGTAATGTTAGAAAACGAATCCGTAAGAGCTGTGGCAGGGAGATATAGTGTGCCACGCTCAACTCTGACGCGATATATAGAAAAAAATATCGAACAAAATTTGCAGGAAACTATTCAACAAATTGGTTCATATGCTGCGTGTGCTGTGAAACAAGTAAGTGTAACGCGATAAGAAATTCTATGAAAATGAACTATTCGTTTGCTATTGTTTCTAGGTCTTTTCTGCTGAACAAGAAAAGGCGCTCGAATCAACTAGCGCAGCGTCGCGAATTAGCTACGCCAAAAAATGCAGCGACCATTACTACGGTCTCAATATCACGGAATTGAGAGAGCTGGCATACCAATTTGCTAAAAAATAGGAGTTCCATATCCGTCGAAGTGGGATGACGACAAAATGAGTGGACGTGATTGTTATTACGGGTTCATGCGACGTCACCAGGAACTTTCGTTGCGCACTCCAGAGCAGACAACTTTGCATCGTGTGAAATCGTTTTCCAAAGAGAATGTGAAGATGTTTTTTCGCAATTTAGATGCAGTTTTGTCTGCGTACATATATCAGGTGGGAGATATTTGGAATATGGACGAAACGGGATTGACCAAAATTGGAAAGGTTATTTCGATGCGAGGCACGAGAAGAGTGGGGCAAATTTCGGCTCAAGAACGAGGATCGATAATTATAATGGCTCTAGCGGTTAACGCTGAAGAAAGCTCTATCCCATCATTTTTTCTGTGTGGAAAAAAGAACATGCAGTCTACATTGTTGGAAGACGCATCTACTGGGGCAATTGGTTTTGCAAACGGATCCGTTTGGATGCAACAGACGGAATTTATTGAATACATCAAATTCTTCGTCGAAAGGACGAAAGCCTCGAAGCAATCGCCGAAATTGTTGCTGTTAGACAATCATTCCTCGCACCTTTCCGTCAAGGCTTTGGATTTTTCTGCTAAAAATAGCGTCACAATGCTCTCATTTCCCCCACACTGCAGCCATCGCTTGGAACCCTTATACGTCTCGATTTACGGTCCCGCTAAAGCCTACTACAAATCCCAGTGTAGTGCATGGCAGAAAAACCACGCCGGTAAAATTCTGGAAATTCGACACATCCCAGGTCTTGTGCGATCCACATTGGACTTGGCGCTAACACCTCGAAACGTGAAAGCTGGATTTCTTGCCACAAGAATTTGCCCATACAATCCTGATATTTTTGCGGATTCGTTCGAGCTGTTCTGGAAGCCGAAGTTACCGAAGGAGATTTGCAGCACTACATTACAGTTTTGGATACTCCCAGAGTTGACACTCACGGAAAGGTACCGAGTTGTATCGGCATGCAAAAGAAAGCAGCGAGTGAATTGAGTTCTTCCCTGTGCTCGACGTCTTCGTTTCATGAGTCCACACTTTCTACGATTTTGTCGTGTGTAATCGGGGACGCTCACCGATGAAAAGCACCGTTTTAACTTCTCCCGAAAACCGTGAAGAGTTGCGTCAAAAACAAAAAAAGCGCGACACCTCGAAGACGCCGCGAAAGCGTCCAATATCGAATGCAACAAAATCAGACACGAAAACACCTGCCAAACGAAGTCGCCTACCGAAAAAAGCGCAAAAACAACCCTCTTCGGATGACAGTGTCGATGAAGACTTCTGCATCATTTGCTTGGAACCAATGCCCTTGAAATTAAATCAAAACAATTCAATTTCATGCATTGAATGCAAGAGAGACGTGCACTCCAAGTGCGTTAAACCCTCAAAAAGTTACTTTATATGCCAAAATTGCGATTCTGATTGAAAATATTCCAATATAAGCAAAAGATACACAGCAAAGTTAAAAAGTGGCCCAACCCTGACGACTTTCCCCTAATAATAAAGTAAATATTGGCCTACGTGTAAATTAATACTTCAATTTTTAGTCGACTTTCTTCGCAGAAGAACAGGAAAAAGTAGAGTCCTTACATAGTCACGAATTTTGCAAACACCTCAACAAATCGTTAATTCAATCACCATTGAATCTGAAGGCTGGATGGGACATCCTTCATCCTTTTAATTTCTACTAGGAGCGGCTCAGTCTCGCCGCAGAGCTTGAGAAATTTATGGATGGATTTAGATCGTAACTTTACACTGATATTGCTCTTGTAGGATACGCCACGTTCTCACTAACGGTGAAGACCTGTCAGGATACAGCTTCCCAAGATGCTGGATGTGTGCGTTCTCAGACTGATGGGCCCTCTCTAGGGTGGATTGGTCCTAGCTAGATTGCTCTAAGTTGGGATATCCAAATCTCTAAGCCACTACTATGATACGTACGGCATGGTTCTGGAGCAAACGTGGTGTAAATAAATAAAAAATGACAAGACTAAATAAAAAATTATACTTCATCCACTACTCTTGGCAACCTTGTACAGATAATTGCATCAAACTGGGAGAAGATATCAACGGCAGTATCATCTGCGTACACTAAGAAGGTCAGATATAAAAATGAAACAAAACTCCAGGCTCAGGGAGCCCTGAGGTACGCTTATCAATAGGATGAAGAAATCACGTTTTCAGATTTTATAGCAAATAACCGATTCTGCAAAAAAAAGCTAACCTATCCTATAATAATTGAATTAAACCTTGAAGCTTGTTAACATATCACCCACGAGAAGAGTTTTTGTTCCTTGCAAACATCAAGAGAGTTGCAAGAAAAAAAGTTTTTATTGAATATTTTACCTCCTCCAACGAATACTGTAACCTTAGGGACATCTCAGAATATTTTAGAAAGTCCAACAAGCACGATGCCGATTTTGGTTACTCCAGCTGATTTAAGTCCAGTTCTAGTGGGACCATTTGTTTCCGACCAGGGAAAAAGAAAACCAAGAAATCGTCAAGGCACTTCTGTTCTACTCCAAATTTGGAAGAGGCAAAAGAAAAACGCAAACCGAAACTAAAGATTTCAGCAAAAAAGAAAAAGGGTGGTAACAAGGAAAATCCTACCAGAAGCCCAGTCAGAAGTACAACGAAAACCTTTTTCTGCAAACGAAGATTACAATTGTGTTTGCATTTATTGCACAGAACTTCGTCTCAAAAGTGGGCACATGCTGATTGTACCAGAGTAGATAAAAAGACAAAGATTGTTTTTTGTGAACTTTGTACCCAGTAAAATATATTAAGCAATATTGTTGTTGTCAGTTTAGCCTCCAGGTACAAAAACCTTATCTTATGTTTTTTTTTTTACGTTTTGCATAAATAAATACTATTTTTTAATAAAATTTTTCTGTTTTTATAAAATATATGTAATTTTGTACACCCTTCTCCTTCTACTAAACAAACTAGTGTATTATGAGGTTAGAGGTGCTGGGTTGGACTTCAAATCCTATCTGGCGAACTGAATACAGCGGGTTTATTTTGAAGGTACAGTCAGCGCAACCAAGGACAAATATGGAGTATTTCAAAGGCTCTATTTTGGAACCAGTGGTGATTATCATCTATGTCAAAAATTTGCCGAAATTATGTACGGATAATACAACTGATACTAGACTGATAGTCATTCTGATATTGATTACAATCCAGAAGAAGAAAAACTAACCGCTCTCCTTGAAGATTTTCATATTTTTTATAAATTTCAAAAGTTCGAGTTCCAAACAAAAGTGAACCTACAAAATCTTGTTTTCCGCAATTATTACAGCTAAACCTTTCGCACAGTGTTTCTAGCAACTAGAAAAACAAGAAACAACACACAACACACAAAAAGTAGCAATCAAAATATAATTTTTTGGGTTATCTATAACCTATTCGAATTTTGACTTCTAAATCCTGCAAAACCATTTCAAACAGCTACAATAACTTGCAACAATTTGCAGGATTTCAGGGAAAAAGGGCGAAGGTAAACTTAAAAGTGTTGTTTTTCATCATTAGCCATTCATTTTTTTTATGTGTGCTGGGTGCTTAGTTGCAGTGACTCCGTAAGCTGTATTACTTGTCTGGCTATCACTGCAACTCTTGCGGTGTAGTTTTGGTGTGTGTAAGTTGTGTTCAAATGGCTTTGTGACAGCATCATATCGCCTTTTATGATGCCGCGCTGTTAATCACTTTGCTCCCAACAGTGAATGGCAATTCGATCCGTGATTAAACTCTAAAATGTCACCGTCCCTCCAGAGAACTGAACCGCGGCACCTATCGACCTCTCACAACGATAGTCAGCCAAATAACCACTGCGGCCATGGACCCGATTAAACTACATTTGCAAGGGTCTATTTTTTTTAATTTAGACCATGAAATAGAAGAACTCACATACTGAATGAAATTCATGAACAGACAAAGTATCTTGCGAAGAAAGAACGTCCAGGAAATCATTCTAACATTGGAATCAATATCTTGCCAACTTCCAAACCCCCTCGATAGTGCCCTGGAAGCACATGTGATACAGGTTGGTCATAGCTTCAACCTGTATGTTATGCGGTTCCAGAATAAAACCCTTACAACAAAGATGTTTGGCTTAAATAAAAATGTAGAACCAGACACTTCAGGGTAGTAGTTCTAACTTCCATAGTAATATTTTGTTTTCGCAGCAATTATTAACATTTCAAATTGCAAAAATGTAAGATATGTAAATATGAAAGAAACCACACATAAAACTATACCATCACAAACCTGATGTTTGCCACCATTCGTCGTGTGTTGTCTAATTAAAATTTTCCAAATTAAGAAATTGTCCGGGAAAGGAAAGTGGACGAAATACGAACAAAAACCTTCAAGTTACGACCGCATTGCAGGAACACACGTACAACGTAATAGTAGTTGACCGAAAGACCGAAGACACGAAAAGGAATCGCTAGAAAAAAGTAGGTGGAAAAACGAAAACGACGATCGCGAAGGAGAAGAAGAAAGAAGCCAGAGACACACTGCGATATATCGATGATACGGTCTCCGTGTTAATTAGGAAAGACAAAAGACGCGACCGGGAGAGAATCAAAACTAATTTCTAGGGTGCAGCATAGCACGGCATTACACGACGCAATACGTATACACTCACGTACACGAAACACCACAACAGCACACAGTAGCCCCGGCAATAAATCCAGTCAAAGATGTATCGTTATCTCGGCCGTATGAGACCAATTGGTTAGAATGCCCCATTAGCGGCCTGTCCGTTGCCTCTCTCTGTGCTACTGCCTTTGAAGGCCGGCACCGTTCAGATAAAGTAAAACACATACCATAACTACTACGTGTACACCCTGGACTGTGAGCCCTTAGAGAAGGCGAACAATGCAAGAAAACTCAAAAGTAATCAATACTTAATTGACGATATATTATAGAATATTTCAAAACTCTAAATTTTATATACTGGGTGTCCCAATGTTAATGCTGAAGTGACTTCTGATGTTGAGTTCAGAAATATACTGGTCGAAAAGCTAAAGAGAATCGCGAAATAGCGAGGGAAAATTTGACACAGAGAAAGAACCAGAAGAAAACGAAAAAACATGAAGAATGGGCTGAAGAAAGAAATGAAAGAAAACTTTTAAACAGAAAACAACCAAAAACAAAGGAAAACAAAAATTAACAACGAAGAATAAGGTAAATGGATACAAAAAATGCAAAAGAAGAAGAAAGAAGTAGCCAAAAAAACAAGAAAGAGCAAAATAAAGAGGAAGAGGGAGAAATTTATTAACAAGAATAAAATGAAACAGAAAACACGAAAAAAGGGCAATCATAGATTAAGGTGACAAGAAACCGGAAGAAAAGAAGAAATGGAAATCCGAAAGTCCCTAAAGAAAAGAGAAAAAACGAAGAAAACCGGATGGTGCCAAAAAACAACAGAGATATAAAAGAAAAGAAGGGAAGAATCAATGAAGATACAGAAAAACATAAAGAAAAATTAATGAAGAATAACAACAAAAGGAGAGGTGAAATGGTACAAGAAAATTAAGGAAAACAAAAGAACTATGCAAAGACTAAGGACAGAAATAGCAAAAGAAATGACACGAGAAAGGAGTGAACAATATGGAAGGATGAAAAATAAAAATGCGAGAAACAATAGAAAATAAGAAGGCCAAACGCAGAATTAGGTGAGACTAAAAAGAGAGAGAGTGCTAGATTAAGAAGAAGAGACGAAAGAAGGCAAAAAAGAAACATATAAGAAAACACAAAGACGAACGAAAGTACAGGCGAAACAATTGCGGAAATGGTAAATGAAGAGAGACCAAAGGGTTATTGAAAAGAAAACACGATAAAGGAAGAGAGGAATAATCGACCAACAATAAGGTCGAGGAAAGGGAATATACAAAAAGAAAGGAAGAAAAGTATGAACTTGCAGCAAAAATATAGAGAAAAAGACGAAGAAGAGGAAGATGAAGAACAGGAAATAGAAAAAGGCAGACAAGAAGAAAATGGCAAGACATATAGAAAGAAAAACAAAACGAAAGATAAGATGTATTAGATAAAAGTGAAATGAAAAAGAACAAAAAGTCATTAAAAAGAAAACACGAAAAAGGAAGAGAGGAAAAATGAACAACAAATGAGGTTCGAAAAAAACGAATATGCAAAAAAGAAAGGAAGAAAAGATCAAGAAGAAGAAACACAAAGAAGCAAATGAGGAAGAAAAAGATAAGATAAGAAGAGAAAAGAAACCTTAAAAGAAAAATGTAAGATGTAGAAGAAGAGGCTAGAACGGAAAGCAAGAAAAATGGAAATAGTAAAAGACAAAAATGAGCAAGACAAGAAGAAATAATACAAAGATACAGAAAATTCAAAAATAAAGGAAGTAAAAATAAAAACAGGAGCTTGGAAAATCATGCAATAGAAATAAAAATAAAGATAAAGGAAGAGTACCACAAGAAAGAAAAAAATTAAGACGCAGGCGAACTAAAATAAAGGCAATCTGGATTAAAAGACAAACATTAGAAAAATGTAGAACAAGGAAAACACACAAGAAAATGAGATAGAAGAGGAAGATTATACAAAAAGACTAAAAAAATGACAATCATAGATTAAGGCGATAACAAACCTGAAGAAAAAGAAAAAAGAAGTCTGAAAGCTCCTAAAGAAAAAAAACAGTCGAAGAAAAGCGGATGGTGCCAGAAAAAGGACAACAATGAAACTAACAGAAATATCGAAAAAAAAGAAGAGAGAAAGCAATAAAAATAAAGAAAAACATAGAGAAAATTAATGAACAATAACAACAAAAGGAGAGGCGAAATGGTACAAGAAAACTAAGGAAAACAAAAGAACTATGTAAAGACGAAGGAAAGAAATAGGAAAAGAAATGAAAAGAGAAAGTGGTAAACAATATGGAAGGACGGAAAATAAAAATGCGAGAAACAATGCAAGATTAGGTGAGACTAAAAAAAGAGTGCTAGAAGAAGCGAAAGAATGCAAATATGAAACATATAAGAAAAAACGAAGACGAACGAAAGTACAGGCGAAAGAATTGCAGAAATGGTAAATGAAGAGAAATTTAGACAAGAAGTTATTAAAAACAAAACACGAAAAAGGAAGAGAAGAAAAAAAGGACCAACAATGTGGTCGAGGAGAGGGAATATTCGAAAAGAAAGGAAGAACAGTATGAACTTGCAACAACAACATGATGATCCAGAACAAGAAAAAGACAAACGAGAAGAACAAGACAAGACACGTAGAAGCAAGGTCAAAACAAACGAAAGGAAAGATAAGATGCATTTGAAGGACGGAAGGTTAGAAAGACGCAGGCGAACGAACATAAAGGCAATTAGAAAAATGTAGAAAAAAGAAAACAAAGTATAAGAAAAAAACTGGAGGCAAAAACAAAAAAAAAAGGCAATGAAGAAGAAAAGAAAATAAAACAACGAAAGCAAACCTATCCGATAAAAATAGGAAGCAGTCGAAACTTAATGGAAAAAAAAACAAGAAAACAAAACGAGCAAATATGGAAACTAAGAGAATTGCGGAAAAAAATGGAAGATAAAAAGAAACGTAAGCAAAAAATTAATGAAGAAGATCTAGAAATATGAAGAGGAAAGAAAAGAAAATATTTGAGGAATGAGTTTATAAAGAACATGAAGATGAAACAAGAAAACGTAAATCAATATTAGATCAAAATTGGAAGGGAAGTACGCAGACAATGGAAACTAAAGAGTGACGTAAGCAAGAAGTTAAAGACGACAAACAAGAAAGACGCGAGGAGAAAAAAAGGGAACATTAAAATAGAGAGAGAGAGAAGGATAGTATATACAAAGAGATAGATTTCTAATCAGAAAAATAAAAAAGAAAAACAAACGAGAAGAAAAAGGAAACATAGAAGATAAAAATGAAGACAAGCAAAAAATTAGAAGGGAAATCTTAGATAAGTGACAGTAAAATACCCGTTCACAATAGTAGGTACTTTGATAAAACTGCAATACTAGTTGTCTGGAATTTCATGTTTCCAACTGTACATCCTGTACAAGTATTAACGTGATTGTACTGTATGTTCCAGTATTGTGTATTCAAATATGGAGAGCTCATGCTTTGTCACAAGATCTTTGTTTTAAACTAGAAAGAATTAGGTATGAAACAGCTTGTTAAAATAAACTACCTCTTATGTTATTTTAATCGTCTTGCCAACTTGCTAATCATTAAATGCTTAACGTAATGGTATATAACAATAGTACAAACAGTTGAAGTGGCCGGTAACAAATGAAGATTAATGTTATGTCGTGTTCGTTCCCCAAAGGACTACGAGTGGCCTAGATTCGTAAAACCTTCCTATTACCATTTATTCTCGCTTTTTTTCCTGACAGATTTTCGGATTCTCTCGCTGAGCTTTTGTCGTATAATTCATGAATAGCGTACAAATAATACCGAGAAAAATGAATGAATAGAACCGTGGAATAATAGAAAAATGCAGATGCACTTGATTCACCAAAAAGAAAAAGAAAGAAACGAAGAACGAAACGAATGACTAGACGACCCTGCGAAGCCTTGAATGAACTTATAGAGTATATACATACACATACAACAACATATTTTTGTCCCCGTTTTTGTTGTACACACGTATTGTAGAACAGCTCTATTTACTGATAGTTAAACGCGAACTTTATAATGAACTCGTCCATTGTGGTGATCGTTTGAGGTTAGAAAATCGAGATCATAAATTTTCTCGCCCTTTTATACACTGAAAATGGCGTGTATTTACTGTGTAAAGCCGACGGACGACGACAACATTGCTAACTTTAGAAAGACTACTCCGGGTTAAATTGTGTGATTCTTCCACATTTTCGACTTTAATCAATGAGGCTGATGCTTGAATGAATACGAGCGATGGATGAAGACGGTCTTATTATACCGCAAATCGCCGTAAGATGTCTAAATATAATTTACTGGTGGAGTATTTTCATTTGTTCGACAGCTGCCTCGACTGAAGTGGGTATTGTGAGATTGTTGATTGATGTAGTTTTAATATTTGATGTTTCTTCTCCTTGAATGTGTTTAGAAAGCTTCATAGTTATAGAAAATTTAATTGCTTAGTCATTTGTAACACATTAACTGTTTAAAACTGTGTTCTTTTTACTGAAGAAAGTATCCCCCACCCCCTCCCCTCACCCTTTTGTTAACCATAAAGTCGAAGTTAAACTGATCCAAGTTAACTTTGATACCAAAAACAGCATAATCGCTATGTGTGGGTCTATAATCGCAGTGTGTAGTTGTAGTGGAACAATCGGAGCCGGGTTTCAATTCTCCGGAAGGTCGGTGACATTTCTCTAGAAGAATTGGATTTCTATCGATCTACCATTAGCTGTTAGAAGCACAGTGATTATCAGCGAGGAATTATAAAGGCTCCTCTCCTGGATCCTCTCGCTTTTTATGGGTCGAACTTGATGTCCTTTGTCCCTCTAACATTCAGTAGAATGGCCTCCTATGCCTTTTGATGTTTAAGAATGATTGGAATCGTCCATGAAAACTTGTTCTCAGCAAAAGGGAGTAGGACGGGAAAGAATAAAATGATGTGGACTACAGTTTTGCACGCGGGGTGGTTTTCGTATCTCAATATAGAGATTATCCAATTCATGAGTTTAGTTGCTGTACAACATCGATGGAGTGTCGGACCCTCACTCTGGGAGGTGGTCGGTCTTGGAGAATAACCACATTGAGCAGTATGGGGCTTGTAGTCCGCCTTACTCTGTCTAGGGAAGATCTTGCTGTTTCCCTCAAATGGTTTTCCAAGCTAGAGATCTGTAGATCTCTGCGCAGCTGGGTATTGCTAATAAAATAATGTGAATTGCACAGCATATGCAGAGTCTTATTCTGAAGGATCTCCATTTGATTCAGATTGGTCTTGGAGATGGTAGCCCAGATCAAACAGCCGTACGTTAGAACTGGCCTTAACATTGATTTGTTCAGGGTCATCTTATTTCGGAGGTTGAGCCTGTTTTCCCAACATGTCCCTGGCGGTGAAAAATCGTTCTTTAAGGAACTCGGTGTGACGTTTCCAGATTAGTTTTTGGTCGATGATCAGAGCTATATACCTTGTGTGGGGACTCTATGGGAGCACAGCTCTCCTCTCCCCCCAACCAACATCGCCAGAGTTGCAGTGATGGTCAAACCAGTGGTGCAACCACACAAAATAAAATTTGGAGTTTGGAGGTCAGACCATGTTTACTATATGTTTCTTGGGTTGCTGAATCCAAATCCGAGCTCAAAAAAGTCCCCAGCACGTCAGGATTTCGACATAACCTCAAAAAAAAACCTAATCTAAGCTATTTAACACTGTAACGTTTTGACTCAAGCCTTACACTAAAAAGACCAATCAGTGAAACTCCATAAACCCACAAACAAAGGTTATTAGTGATTAAAGCGTTATGGGGACCTTAACCCCATAACCTAACAACCTTGAAAACTCCCTTAATCTAAGCAATTAAACACTGAAACGTTTTGACTTAAGCCAAAAACTAAAAACCAACTTGATCAATAGCATAATCCCACTAATCCCATAAAACAACGGTGGAACCTCTCAAGAGGAGGTGCCCTGGATCCAGACATACATAAGAAGGATATATGGAATGAATGAAATCAATCAATTTCTTTAAAAATCGTATGAACTTGAGCTGTGTTTTCGAGCAGAATCTTTGAAGAAATGGGTATGATCAGGAATAGAATCTGGGATAGCGATACCCATTTTCTGAGACACAACCACAAATGGCGGATGAATACTTAGAACGATAAACCGAACTCCCCAAATCCTTACTTGCATGATCATAAAATTGTTTTTCTTTTATCGATTACTGGTTTATCAGATTAATATAGATAATGAGTTAAATAACTTAGATTATAACGGTTTTTGAGGTTATGCTGAAACCCTGATGTGATGGAGTGTTTTGGACCTCGGATTCGGATTCAGCAGCCGCAAAAGCATGTAGTAGACATAGTCTGACTCCCCAGGCACAAGATTTTTTTTGTGTTTGGCTATGTAATCGATCAGAAATAGCCAACAAGACTAAATTATCTCTTTCTCGCATTTCTTTCTTCTTCCTCAATATGTTCATATTTGTCTGCTTCATTTATCTCCTAATTCCATAACACTTTTCTTCAATTCCATTTTCTGGTTCTTTTTTCTTCGTGGTCACTTTTTTCTCATTCTTCATCTCCGATCTCCTCCCTTTTTATCTTATGTTTAATATTCTTTCTTTTTTTCATTATTTTCGTTTTGTTTCTCTCTATCATCATCCACTCTTCAATTCTTTACCGCACCCTAATTTTCCTCTTTTTTCTTATCCTCCTTCATTAGCTTTTGATTTTATATCTATTAATTTTGCTTCATCTTGTCTTTTGTCTTCGTCATTTCTTTCTGTTCTTCAAATTGAAATTTTATTTCAATTTAATTTTTTCTTTCTTCTGTTTTCGTTCGAGTAATTTTGTTCTGCTAAATGAGATATTTCTTCTAATGCATCCTGCCTTCATTTTCGTTGGCCTACATTGTCTTCTTAACCTTCCAGGTTCTTCTGTTTCTTTTTCTTTTATTATTTTTGTCTTATTTCGGAATTTTTCATGTTTTCTTACCATTCTGCTTTTTAATATACCAACAAATGATTGTAACAAATAACTAAAATAGATAAATATAAATAAATAGTAGAATTTCTGTCATCTAGATCACCAATCCGAATCTCCATATTCCACCAGTTTTCTTCCGATTATTTTTGTGGAAGTATTATGAGAACTACTATGAATTATTTTTGGTGTCATCCTGACGCTGCCAAACCATTCCAAAAATCCAGGGACCAACTATCTGATTGAACCAATGGAACAATTCTTCTTCTCATCAAACTTTCATCAATTTGAAGAATTTCCTCGAAACCGCCCATGGATTGTGCATCAGATGGGTTTTTTTCTTAGCCGATCAGATTGCCTGAATGTCAAAATTCAAATTGTTGGTCTCCAACAGAGAAAATTATTTCGACCAGCAGTACAAACTGGTTAATGAAATTTATATTGCCAAGTTTGTGTAGGATTTTTGGGCCGCTAAAATGGTGCCAAAAAAGATGTTGGCTGTTCTTGATCGTCTCCTTGAATCGTTCTATTGACAAGTGCGTTTTTAGCTGAACGAAATTTCTTGCAACCAGAACATCGAATTGCCCGTGCAATCTAAAAGACAATGTGTCTGTTGTTGCTGTTGTTGAAGTTGCTGATCAGAGAGAAAGAGAACACGTTGTTTACAAATGGACATGGTAAGCAGGTGGTGACTAGAACATTTTTTATCAACACTCAATCGTGAAATACAGGGAAAGAAGGCCTAATCTATTATGCATATTTTACATCAAACTTCAATTCAATCAAAATAAATTTCGCTAAAAAAAAAATTACCTTATCTAAACCGTGGACACTTAAATAATGACGTTGCTGTACCAGTTAACCCGAGCACCATTCTAGAGGACACGTCGGCCGTATAGACGCGGCGTTGTAGGTCGTGGATTCAATTAAAAAATAAATTTATGAATGGGAGATTGGTGGTAGAGATAGGACCGAAACTAAAAGGTATTAAGGAGTTCGAATTTTAAATTTGGAATAATTAAATTTGATAAAACAAGACCACGACCTGTTGGAATGTCAGTAGCTGGGATACGGTAGCCGTTTACTGCGGACCATATCGAGTAATGAGAAGACGACGTTCATCGGTCGCGCAGTCAATTTTTAGTTTTTCGTCGTTGATGGTACTGATTGGCTAAAACGCTGTATAACCGGGGGATATCTATACAAGTCCCGTTTCCGATCATTAAAATAGTTTGGCCGTGAGATATTTTTGGAATTTAATAATTGGTTTAATTTTTTACTACTTTACTATAAGAAAACTAATTATTTTAACTAAATATGGCTGGATCTCTCTCTTTCTCTTTCTATTTCCTTCTTGATCATTCCTAGTTGTTTCTTTTTTTCTGATCTTCCATGTTTTTGTTTGCTTCTTTTTTCTTCGATTTTTTTTATCTTTTTTCTCTTTCTTGTTTAATACATTCATTCAAATATGTTTTCTTCTAATCTATCTTCTATGTTGTTACACTTTCTTTTGTTTTGTTCCCTGTTTTTGTTGTTTCTTGTTCTTCCATGTTTTGCTTCGTTTCTCTTCTCAGTTCTTTCTCTCATTTGGCTTCATCTTCCATTTGTTCAGCTCCCTATTTTGATGACTTTGTTTCCTTCAGTTTTTTTTGTTCTTTTTTTCTTCTTATTATTCTCGCATTTCTTTCTTCTTTGTCGGTATTTTCATATCTTTCTGCGTCAAGTTTTTTTTGTCTCCGCTTCCTTCTTTTCTTTTTGCATAACACTTTTCTTCGATCACACCTTCTTGCTCAGTCTCTTTTTTCTTACGTCATTCTTCGTCTCCGATCTCCTCACTTTTTATCTTATTTCCCCATTTTTCTACTTTTGTTTCTTTACCCTATTTTTCATTTTTTTCTTATCCTCCTTCGTTAGGTTTTGATTTCATATCTATCTTGTTTTTTATTATCATCCCTTTTCTTCGTTGTTTCTGACTTTTCTTAAAATTAAAATTTTCTTGTTCTTCATTTTTTCCTTTGTGTACTCTGCTAAGAACATCTTCATTGGTCTACATTGTCTTTTTAACCTTCCAGTTTCATCTGCTTCTTTTTCTTTTATTATTTTTACCTTATTTCGGAATTTTTTCATGTTTTCTTCGTATTCTCCTTTCTCATTTTTTCCATTTTTATTGGATTCGTTCGCATAATCCTTCCAGTTCTATTTTTTCATTACTTCCATTTTGCTCTTCTTTCTATATTTTTATTTCTACTCATCTCTTTCATCTTTGCCCCTCATTGTTTCTACTTCTCGCCTGCGCTTAGCTTTTTCCCACTTCCGTTTCTTTATTATCTTTTTTCATCTGATTTTTTCATGGATTTCTCTCATTCTCTCACTTTCCTTTTTTTCGCTTCTTACTGGTTGTCTTGCCATCTTCTTCCTACATTATTTCCATTTTAATTATTATTTGTTGTAGTATTCATCTTTTTCTCTTCCTTCCATTCGCCTGCGTAGTCCTTTCGTATTCCTTATTTTCACCTTCGTCTGTCATACTAATTTCGCTCTTTCTGTTTCTTTGGTTATTTTCTTCTTGTCCATTAATCGTTTCACTTTGCTTTTTTGTCTTTGTTTATTTTCTGGCTTTTCCGGTCATTATTTTCGTTTTTGTCATACTACATATTTCGGAGTTTCTTCTTATACACCTTGGTATATTTTTTTGCCAGGGGAAAATGCTTTAAGCGCACCAAGTGCTTGGGTTGACCTCAGCTTAGCATGTGAGACTCTAACATCAGGTACCGACGGCTTCCCATTTCATTTCATCCGTCTCCTTCACCTGCCTCGATTTGCTGTCTTTGTCGTTTGCCCATTTCTTTCTTGTTCTCATTATCTTTCTGAACATGTTTTGATTAATTAGGTAGTTCTTCGTAGACTGCACCATCAGCCTGATTAATGTTTCTACGATTATTTGACATCCAGTCTTCAATTGAGCAACTCTTCTTGCTTCGTTCCAACTGCCACAGACGAAGATAGTATGCTCTGCCGTGTCTATCTGCCCACAATAGATGCAATCATCGTCCCCACCCTTTCCAAACTATATGCTGTTAGTACCTGCACCAGAAATATTTTGGATCAGACGTTTTGTCAATTGGTCTTTCTCCGTCTCATCATCCCAGTTATTTTGCCACTCTGTCAAGGTGTTTTCCTTGGCCCTTGTTATCATTTCGCTATGATAGATACTCGTTCGTGTGCAATAGGGTCTATGGATGTTGTACCAGTAATGACTCTCTTGCTGCAGCTGTCTTCATTTCTGCTTTTTTTATGCCAGTTCGACATCGAGCTTCCAGGGTAAAAGCGATGTGGTCAGGTTTCTTTTTTTCCCTTCATTATCATAGCCTCCGTTTTGTCTGGTGCAAGCTCCTATCCATGGTTGCGCATAATCATGGGTATCACCAAAAGTTTACTGTAAGCAAAGCATTATTTGTGTGCTCTTTTTCCTTCAATTTTGGTTTTTTAACTCATTGAAAATCAGTACAAGTCACTGCTTCGTACTTCAAGCTGGATATTTATGTTTTGGCGCATATTCAAACATAAAAAATTAAATTTGCAATAATGACACCCTCACTAACTATAAACAAGCTAAAATTACATTAAAAAAAAATAATTTAATTTAATTTATTTATAATATAACGAACGATTATCATCCATCGTGAAGATTCGACTTGGACGACTGCATCATGTTTGTGTGCGTATTTCAGAACAGATGCCATGAGACAAAAGACAATCAGCCTATTAAGGGCTGGACACCGTAGCAACAATTTATTGGTCCAATTAGCCAAATCGTGAAAATACGTGTTTCGGAAAGCCAATGCTGGCGAGCTTGTTAAAATGCCCCGGTATCTAGATGGACGTTGGACGTATCGAAAACGCAAAACAGAGACAACCCGACGACGAACAGTAGACGATCGAAAGAAACAACAGACGATATATGTATGTAACGTATAGAAGAAGAAGAGGATCGATCCAGAGCAAACGGCCAACCGAGACCAGTAGCAGTTGTTAGTGTTTTTTATATTCTCTTATAGTGGTTTTACCTCTTCTGATCTTCCGTTTCTTTTTCGCTTCACCTATTTCTCTTTCGATTTCGTCGTTCTTTTTCTACGTTTTTCCACGGTCTTCTCGTCGTTGTCGTCGTCGTCGTCATCATCATCGTCTTCTTCTTCTCCATCTCTCGGAGTGGTCTTTTTGTACCGTTTCCAGTAATCATTAAATGGTTTCAAGTGAACGTTTATTTGACTCTCGAACGTCGGGCTTAATTTAAAACACAAATTAAGACAGATAAGCAGGTATATACTCGGGGGCTGGAAATGAAGGAGTTAAGGACTTAATCCTAAGTTTAAGAGTCATTTCAGTGACGGTTTTATTTAATTAAAGTCGTTTGTATACAAATTAAATTAGTTGGGTTTAATTACGTATATCGAAGACGAGCTCGAAGTATCCATTGCTTAGTATGTACCATTAGTAGTATGTATGCGATGCATTTGCAGTATGCAATTAAATAAAATTCCTGTTATTGTATAAGATCGCAATTTTATCCTATAAGCAAGACAGAATTAAAATTTTATAAACAAGAACTGTTTCATATTTATGACATACCTTTCTGAACACGTTGTATAGAGAAAAAACTCAACTGGGTACTTTACACGTATTAACACTTTCGATGCGAAGGGAGAATCACTTACGATTACGCCTGGAAATCTTTATTTTATTATTATCATCCCCAGATAACAATATCTGTAATTATAATGAAGACAAATAGGCTCGGAATTGTTTTACGACCTCCTTTTAGACATTTATATGGGGCCACATATACGGTCATTTTCTTCTAGTTTCCTTTCCTCCTCTTTGATGCTCGACTGGTCGTACTAATAACGGCGGCGATGTTTCTTTTCTCCGTTATCGCGATTTAAAAGGAGAAGCCACCGTTTCGACGATACCGAACCAGTCCGATGCCGCCGACGGCTGGACCTGGGCACCGGGCGAGTGAAAAATAAAAATTTTAAATGCATTCTCGTACAAAAAGGTTTGATGATAAAAGTGTGGTAATTGTCCAGTTTCGTGGAGTATATTTAACGCCGTTAAAATGGGAACGTGATTACGATTTCTTCGACGGATAATCTAGTTACAGACTGTAACATTTTGATTCTTCTAATTACACTTAACTCAATTCGTTTACAATAACGTCTTAAAAGGATGAATAAAAAAAATTTGTAAGTACTTCCAAAATCTTCTGTTTAATTATTCATAAAAAAAATTTTCTTCTTTTTCTTTCTATGCTTTTTTCTGATCATTCATTCCTTATAAAATCTCCAGCTTTGGCTTCTACCTGTTTATAGAATTTTTCCTTTCCTATCCTTCAGTTTTTTCTACATAATCTCTATAAACTAGTTCTTCTGCGCCTATTTTCTATTTCCTAAGATTTTTCCTCAAATTCATCCGTTTTTGTTCTTTTCTAGATTTATTTTTTGATTCACCTTCGCCTGTTTCCTCCTTCTCAACCTCCTTTTTCTAATTTTTCTGCTTCGACTACTTCATCCTATTTTCCTACGTTTCCCTTTTCGTCAATTTGGTTTTCTCATTCCCTTGCACTTCTTCTACGCTTTTGTCCATCTTCTTCTTGTACTTTCCTTCCAAGTATTTTGTCTTCTTCTATTATGTTTTCCCAAAATTTCTCTGTTACTCCAATTTGCCATCACATTTGGTCTTCCTTGTTTTCTCATTTCTCTTTGTGTACTTTGACGTCATTTTCTTGTTCTCTTTCATTCTTGCATTCTTGTTTTTTTTTATTCCCTTTTTTACTTTCAACTTTCGTCCACTTTCCTTCAAGGATTCTCTCTTATTTTTTTGTTCTCCTAAACGGTTTTTTCTCTCTTCTCGGTTGCCTTCTCCTGGTTTCTCATCCTAAACCTTCCACTTTATTCTTCATATTGTCTAGTTCTTACTGTCATCTTATTTTTTTTTCTCGGGGATTTTTGTTTCGTTTCTCTTTAACCAACTTTTTGCTTCCTTCATCTATGTAGTTTTTTTCTCCTTGTCATCTAATGTCATCCATTGTTTTTCATCTATTCTCACCCCCCTCCTCTTCTCCACTACTCTCACCATCCCCCTCTTCTCCTCTATTCTCCTTTCCCCTTTTTCCTCCCCTCTCTTCTCCTCTATTGTCTTTCATCTATTGTCACCCTCCCCCTTTTCTCCTCTATTCTCACCCCCTCCTCTTCCTCCCTCTCTTCTGCTCTATTCTCACCCCCCTCCCTTCTTCCTCTACCCGCTTCTCCTAGTCTCGCTTTTTGCTTCCTTCCTCTTCATCGATATTCTCAAGTTTTTCTGCTTTGAATTCGTTTTCCCATTTTCCTTCGTTTCTCTTTAGATAATACTTTTCTCTGGCTTCATTTTCTGTTTAACTTCTTGTTTACGTCATTCTCTATCTACTATCTCTTCTGTTTGTGTCTAATATTCCATAAGTATTCGTTTTTCTTAGATTGTGTTTGTTCTTCTCTTTCTTTGTTCTGCTTCGAATTCTGTTTCCTGGTTTTTTCACATCTTGGATTTCCTTTTCTTCTTCGTGTTCTGTTCGACTTTTTTTTTGCTTTCTCGTGCTTTCCTTCAAGTATTTTTTTTCTTTTCTGCTGTTCCTACTTTTCTCCCCTAGTCGGTCTTGCCTTCACTTTCGTTCAACTTTCTGTCTGTCTTGTTTGCGCTCTTCTGTTTCGTGTCTTTAATCCCTCTTTCTTCGTTTATTTTTCTCTTAATTTTCTTTCTTTCGTTTCCCTTTCTTTCTCGTTGCATATTTCTTTTCTTGTTCTATTTTTCCCTGTCCTTCCGTTTCTCGTACCTTTCTTAGTCTTTCTTCTTGTATTCTTTTCGAGTTTGTTTTTTGTCATCATCTTCTTTCCTTTTTGGTTTCCCATTTTTCGTATCTTGTTTTTCGTTTTATTCGTTCGTTCGTTCTTCTAAGGTCTTTCTTCTGCTTTGCCTTCTTCTGTTTCTTCTGCTTGACATTCTCCCGTATGTGTTGTTCTTTCTCTCACTTTGGTATTTCCTACTTCTTTTTTTATTTGGTAGGTTTTCAAAATTCCTCTCTTGAATTTATTTTCTTCTTCTTCTTGCTTGTTTTCGCTATACGGATATTAGCAATCAAATCGATTGGTTGTTGAAAAAATTGGTCTCAAGAAGATAAACAACATTATAGAAAAGGTTGTGGTCGTCCTAGAAGGAGCACCGAATAGGAAAATAGAAGAACTTGAACTACAGTTTCGTACGCCAGCGTACATTTAAAATCCATCTATGGCATCATATCAAAGTCCGCGATTATTTTGAACGCTGGTGCTTTCCATAAAACCATTGCACACTATTAAGCTAAGTATGGTATGGTACGATCTGTACACGCGAGTATTGATGGACCGTTGGCATTTCTCAGACAAATCTATTGTTTTAAACTCCGAAACAAAGCAATAAATAACCGCGAAACCCGATTTAAATTGACAAGTGAAGCGAACTTGATGTTTTCAGAAGGTATGTACCTACATTCGAACAGCATCCACTATGAATTTACAGTAAATTGTTAGCGTTTCTTGCTGTCAGATGTGATGAGAGTACCACGTAAGCTGCTGACATTGTTGCCATTGCGTTACCTTTTTATCTTCCTGCATTAGGCTAATGTCGCGTTCGATAGCCACTTGTGTGTGTGTGTCTGTACTTGTTATCGATAGAAGCGACTCTCGCATCGACATAGCTCCAAAACATCGTCGTATCAATTATTTTTATTATTTTTAACCCTCAACTTCTCGTCATATTAATTTGACAGAATTGACGTTTGTGTAATAACCTCAAAATTGTCTAATATATGTGATTCGACGAATAAATCAGGCAAATACAACGCTGTAAAGCAATACCGACACATTAACAAACTCCTCACTAATTAGCCAACAAGGCATTTAAGCGAAATTCTACCAATTCCATCGTAATAATCCGGACGATATATCCGTTCTTCGAAATTTATAGTTGGCAGTACCTGAGCGCACGGGATCCTTCACTTTAAATTGAACCCGAAGTGGTGTGGTAGTATACAACGTAAAGCGACTTCTGCACACACACACATGTACATATTGAAAAGAGAAACGTCAGATGTTCCCTCTATACTCTAACTCTGTTTGTTGTGAAGTCAAGAACGAAGAGAAATACTAGTGTGGTACCTGCGCCATCTGATTTATTATCTAATTAGTTTCGACAGGTATATAGAGGGCAGGTACGTCGCGCGGTAGCCGAATGCAAAGACGAAGACGAGAGATACCTTCATACATATGGATTGTCGTTACCTTATGGTAAGTACAAGAGAGTGTTACAGTTGTTCCACTCAGAGACAAAGATGGAATTGTAAATAATCGAATTCGTTGTTCGTATCGATCCCGAATGATCGGGGAATAAATAAGAAAAAAAAAAGAGAGGAGACGGGCATCGATTCCCAAAGGAGGATCTCGTTCTCTGTACGGTTTAGCGTTATTTAATGGGCCAATTTAATACACGTTTATGGGATCGACAATTTTCGCTTTATTAGAAGGATAGTTTTCAGGTTACATCATCATTGTTAGCAATGTTACAATTCACAATGTAATCCATGCTGTTAAGCCTTTATTATTTTAGTAATTATGTGCAGGATTTGATTAATTTTGTTGCACTTTAATCCGCAACAGAGCAAGAAATTCTGAAATTAGAACGCAAATCGTTTCTATACTGGTCCGACACAGTTTCTATAGCTCCGACATAGTTTCTACAAAAACCCGACACCATTTTTGGATACATAAATAGACGAATTTATTGCTCCGATGTAATTTCTGTACTCATTCGACTATATCTAACTCCAACGTAGTTTCCATAGCTTCGATGTTGTTTCTGTATATCGGAAAGTGGAAGAGTTTATAGCTCTGGCGTAGTTTCTGGATAGATTCGACGCAGTTTCTAAATAAAGTAGAACCCCGATTATCCGAGTATAAATCGTCGGGGCCGTCGGGGAATCCCCTTGATCCGTGTGTGTGTGTGTGGTTCCCCTATTTATGTTTTTAGACTATTTTTAACATGCGAATTTGCATGAATGCAGTTCGTCCTTGCGTTTGCTATAGAGAACTATACGTACTCGCATAATTATTTCGTTGAAGATCCGGTTAAGTGTATACGAACTGCTTTGTTTCGGTATTCGTTTGCCGTCTTATAAAAAAGATCAAAATAAGCGTAAAAGAAAGGTCGTTCCCATTGAAGAAAAATTAAAAACCATCAAAAGAATTGAAGCAGGAGAGCCACTTAAAAATTTTGCACGAGATTATGGAGTCGGTGAGGTAACAGTTGGAGATTGGAAGAGAAACCGTACGAAAATAGAAGATTGGTGTATAAAAAGTCTGTTCTACACAGTACTGATTCGTCTTTTTTCCATACTAGTTTCTAGTAAATAGAAAAAAAAGTTGAAAATAGTATCGTGCAGAAGTTTTCATGCTATACTAGATACTATACCATTTTTAAAACTAGATCCTGTCCTACTTTTCATACTAAATCGAAACTAGAGCATGCGCAAAGAGAAGATTTGTCAGGTTAACCAACACAAATCTAGCGATCGTTAAACGTAGGTGCATTTTTTTAAAGGTGCGAATTTGAATATACTTTATCTCTGGGATCTACGGTTTTTAAATATATATGTGGACATGACTAGAAAGTGGTCCATGGATAAAACAAAAAGACGTTGTATTTCAACTACATTCTACACTTTAACATCAAATAACATAACCTAAAATCTAGACTTTCTAAACGGCAGATTTATAGTTGGTAGTACTGCAAAATTGTTCTCGAATATGCAACCTTTATTTCTAGATTTATTTTAAAATTTAAGGAATTATAAAATGCTCCCATCAAAAACACTGGCATCTCGACAGGAAAAATCAGCTCCTGGGCACAAACGCAGTAAGGAAAGATTAACAGTAATGGCATGTTCCAATGCATCTGGCAGGCACAAACTCCCACTGATGGTGATTGGCAAGTCAGCACGTCCAAAAGCTTTAAAAAACATCTTACCCAAAGCCCTACCAGTTTATTGCAAAAGTCAGAAGAGCACTTGGATGGATGCAACCTTATTTACTAACTGGTTTTAAGAGGAGTTCGTGCCATCTGTGACTAAATTTTTGAAGACAAACGGTCTCCCTATTAAAGCAATTTTGTTAGTGGACAATGCTCCCTCTCACCCTGGGGATGAACTTCACGTAGGCAAGATTGTTGTAAAATTTTTTCCTCCAAATATAACCAGCATAATGCAACCAATGGACCAAGGCGTCCTCGAAAACATTAAAAAAATTATAGGAGTTTATATCTTGAACATGTATTAGAATTCACAAAAAAAGAAGGGGATATTATCAGTGGGATAAGGAAGATTACACTGAAAACTGGAGTTGATATTCCGCTAAATGAAATAGCTTTGAAATGGAGAAACCGTGGAGAAATGTCCTCTTCAAATTTTGACAGCGAGACTGAAGATGAACAACAAAATTTATTTGAATTCATGCAAAACTTAAAAGATTGCGAAAATATCACAAGACAAGACGTTGATGAATGGGTTACAGCATATGATTTAAAAGAAGAAATGAGAAAATATTTATATCGAGGACGTTCGTTTATCATGGAGCAAATCTGTCAAATATTTGCGTATGACGTTGAACTGAAGACTAACTCTTGGCACCGTTTTGTCGCGGCATGGTCTGTGGTCTCCTAGCTGATGTGCCGTAAAAGTCAACTCAGCCTTAGGTTGAAACTGTTGGTCTAGACAACTTTCCTGAGACCTATTATTACTTATGGCTGCTTAGTCTGATCGAGCTCAGCAAAAGCACACAGAATGAAGTTCAGAATGCTTCAGAACAAGATCCTCGGGCAAATTACGAACGCTCCATGGTATGTTAGGAACGTCAAAACTCATCAGGACCTGGGAATTCCAATCCTTCTCCAGTACGCGGCCGAACTAGCGAAAAAACCCTGGAACGAGTCTCAAGATCTGAAAACCCACTCATCTGACCAAGGTTAATAAGATCACTACCTCCACCACCAAGCCCCTTTGAATCTACCGACATCATTCTCAGCGTCAACGCCACTGGATCCTGATGTACTGCTCTGTTTCATTTTATATTATATCTTCTTTATTAAATAAAGTGTACCTTCACAAAACTTCCAATCAGAGATGGCAACTAAATATTTTATCAGATTACATTGCAAAAAACATCGGGGATGGTCCCTCATATGAGAAGACCATAGGGTTTAGGGGTATAAATCCAACCCTGCAATGAGATTGAATGACCATAGTAGTAGTAGTAGATTACATCGTTTGGTCTCCTCTCTCTGACCTCTGTGATCTTCCTAGGCATGACATTAAAATTAATCGATCTAGTTTTACATACAGGGCTCCGTCGTGGTCTTGTGTTGCCAAATCTCACCTCAAAAGACTTTGAGGCGCAACAGCACAGAATTTTCTAAATCATAACGGACACCCCTTGCTATATCCGAAACCTCTATCGATGCCGCGAACTTGAGATTCCTTCCCTTGAAGAATACGCGTTTCAATTGGCAATTAAAACCTTGGAAAGGCTAGGAAATTCAACAAACCACCCTATTGTGACAAAGACAGTCGAGCTAGTCACAGATGGGCCACCCTTCACATCATCGCAATTCCAGGACTGACTCTTATACAGAAGTCTTCTTATCAGAAGTCATCTGCAACCCTAACTTTCCATACCATTCCGCAACCAGAAAGGACTGCATCACGGAGGACAAAAGGGCCAACAATAGAAAATATGGATCGCAGAAGAAGGTGGCTTTATAGCTCCGACATAGTTTCTGCACAACTCCATCGTGATTTCTGGTGATACCACGTAGATAAGTTTGACGTTTCGCTGATCACTCTGCCAATTTCTTTCAAAAATTTCTGGAAACAATCTTTAGTTTAAGCTTCAAAAACCTTCAGAAGCGGAGAGTATGGTTAATGAGAGGTCACATGTATACTTGTGTGCACGCCACCAACAGAAGAAATACCCTCTGGCGATAAGATGATTTGAAATCTAGTCTCCCAGTTTAAAAGAACTAGATTAGTCCGCGTTGTTTCAGAAAGGAGTTCGAGGTGATCATCCATCTACCTCCTTAACCAAGGATCGCCAGAACATCCTTCGAAAGGATTCTAACCTGCAGATTTTGGGGAACTAAGAGTCCTGATACTAGTCCTAGCATCCTCAAAAATATGCTAATTGGTCTGGGAATTGTGGCTAAATTAATAAAGTATTGGATTTAATTTCTAAAAATGATCATTTCTTTTGAACCCTCCTGTATAGATATATTAATGAAGTCTGGTGGTATAAAAACTATTTACCTGAATATACAAGATTGCACTTTCACATTTTAACGACATTCTTCTTCCTGTCCTCTTCCTTTCCGAAAACTTCGCGTTGGTCGATACATGTTGACAACTAAATCACTCCGTTGGCTCGATGATGGTCGATCCTAGTTGACAGTTTAATAAGCACCTAAAGTTATAACTTTGAAAGCTTTAAAATCAATTCGATTCCTTTTATATATCATGGAGTGTACATGGAAAGTATTCGGTACATCATTTTCCTATCTTACCATTTTCTTATTTAAATTACAGATCTAACCATATTAGAAACATAAAGGAGACAGACACTTCATGATTCTCACAATTTATTCGTAGTTAGAATAGATCGAAAGCGAAGAGGACAACTTGATCGATCTAATCGATACCGTACACATATACCGTTCCCAATCCAAACGATGTGAATCTTCCCTCGCCGTTTCGTTACCTCAGGCCTTATCGACGTCAGACGATCTCGATCTTGATTAAACGTTAGATTTACGTAATTGCGTCTCTCGGGTGTCTCGTTTTTTTTTTTTATGTAAAACATTAACGTGACGTCGTGGACGGGGTGTTATTATTTCGATTCGGACGGATATGTGGGCGAAATATAAGTGTCTAGATTTTGATGTAGTAGCAACGA
The DNA here is from genome assembly GCA_023690525.1 of Holotrichia oblita. NCBI lineage: Eukaryota > Metazoa > Arthropoda > Insecta > Coleoptera > Scarabaeidae > Holotrichia > Holotrichia oblita. Next base: position 16,093,317 of record CM043019.1, on the reverse strand, counting down.
TCTCTGCTTAAAAAAATCCTGAAGATGGTGGTTAAATCGTCGAAACCTACTAGAGGTGTGACGTAGAATAGTCGAAGATGGGATGGAACAGAAACATAAGCGTAACGATATATAATACGATCCGAAACAATAGAGTAACGCGAAACAATAGCACCTGAAAATGGCTGTGTTCATCATCAGCCAGTTATATAGTGTGAGTAGGAAAACAAACAACTGAACAACAACGTTGATATAACAGAGAGTGTGTGTATAGAGATGGAAATATATCGGTTTTAGCGTCGCGGCGTGGGTGGTTGTACGAAGAAGAGAGGCGGTAAGGGAATAACACCAATTCCACACCGTATGACATATAACGGGGTCCGATAACACGCTCCTCGCATAATAGTTCTATTGCATAATAGGTAGTCCGACGCCGCTGTGTGTTAGAACGTTCACGAACGATGAATGCGACCGTGTGGATGTGTGAGTTGGTCGGAGAGAGAACCTTATCAGAAAATGACTCATAACAACTGACAGACGCGAACGGGAAATTGGAATAAGAAATTTTCAGGCGTAAAATGAAAGATAGTAGTCCCGTAATTTCCTACCATCTGCGGAGGCATTCGTAGTACAGTAGTTGTAGTCGGGGTTTGCCTTTTATGGGGTGGGAATCACGATTGTCGACGCCGACGAAAGAGTGGTTTATACGCGGACAATGTTCGAACCCCTACGTTAGTCAAAAATATTGAATCGTGCAAACGTTGTGTAAACTAAAACGTATATTATTCATTGTAGGGAACCCCTTATATTGCACGAGTCTCTTGAATTATATAAATCGGTATATACCTACAATTTATGATATTCCATAAAGATGTATCTTTCGGGTATTGCCGTGGTTGTTGTAACAAACTTGACGTTTCGCTGATCATACTGTCAGCGTCAACGTCAAGAAACGCCAAGTTTGTTACAACAACCACTCCAATACCCGAAAGATACATCTTTATAGAACAGTGGCCGTGAAAGCCTACATTCGATTAATTTATGATATTGCTCGAACTAACTGTAGCATTCTCGTAGTACCAATTTCCAGCTAGCAGAGTGACGTCTTATTTACGTGTACAATAGGTGGCATATTTCGTAATCTTTACGTAAGATTGAAGGTAATATCCACGTAAAAACTACGTGTTAATGTCACATCGCAAAGACGTAACGTTTAGACGTAATTCAGACGTATAAAAACAACGTCCAAATGACTAAATTCCAGGACGTATTTATAACGTCATTTTTAAGGGATTGTTAATATGAAAAAGCTAAAAAAAATAAGACGACCCGAGGCCGGGCATGAGCATTGAGGTGACCACGCCAGCACTTATCCAAAAAGTTGAAAAAATTGTACTCGAAGATGCTTGACTAAAGAAGAAACAACTCGCAGAAATGGTTGGAGTATCCGATACAACAATTTTTAAAATCCTACACGATGATCTCGGCATGTCTAAGGTCAGCGCAAGATGGGTGCCGAGAATGCTCACGCCGCCGCAAAGACAACAACGCGTAGAGTGTTCGCGTGCATTTTTGGACCTCGGTAATGAAGACAAGGATGGTGTATTGAGTCGAATTGTTACTGGAGACGAAACTTGGGTTCATCATTATGAACCTGAGTCCAAACAAGACTCCATGCACTGGCATAAAAAGGGCACAGCACCTCCCATGAAATTTAAAGTGTCACAATCAGCTGGGAAACTCATGGCAACGGTATTTTGGGACTCGGAAGGAATATTGTTGATTGATTATAAAGATAAAGGTGTTTCTATAACCGGAGAATATTACGCTTCAATATTAGAGCGACTAAAAGAAGCCATTAAAGAGAAAAGACGGGGAAAATTGACGAAAGGTGTGCTGCTTTTGCACGACAACGCGCCCGTCCACAAGAGCCGCGTTGCGTTAGTTTCCCTGCATAAGGTGGGCTTCGAAATTGTGAATCACCCACCCTACAGCCCAGACCTGGCCCCGAGTGATTATTACCTGTTTCCGAAAATGAAAAAAGAGTTGCGGGGTAAAAAATTTACTTCCGATGAAGAAGTCAAGGAGGCAGTTTCGGCGTATTTTGCAGATAAAGAGAAATCATTTTTTTATGAGGGTATAAATAAATTAATTGAAAGATGTGAAAAATGTATCCGTCTTGCAGGTGAATATATTGAAAAAGAAAAATAATTTGGTTTTTTTATTTCCACCCCTTATCCCCCATTCCGCGAATATAAAAACGCTCCCTCGTATATTACTATAGTGACTGCATATAATAAACGTCATATTTGTCGACGTCATATGAGTAACTACTATTATTAGTAACTAGTTTGCGTATTTAAAATCACTATAGTTATACAGCTTCATAACATAGAGGTGTTGGATAAGGAGTATTATTACTTAATTGGAATTTTGAAAAAATCCCTAGGTAATGAATTTAGGTTATGTTTTATGTTCATAGTAAGAGAGATTATTATATTTACCTGCTTCATTTATTTTCCAAACAATTACCTAACTATATCTTTGAGACGGTTGAAGAGTAATATGGAATAATAATGGACTAATATTTTCAACGGAAATAGCGACCTTATTCTAGCAACCAAACTCTGACAGATATCATATATTAGGTCATACGGTGTCAAAAATACGTACCTACCTGTACCTACATTCAGAGATCATATGAAATAAAAATATTTAAGTAGACTATAGTTGTTGTATTATTTGTGGACGGGCACAAATCCCATTTGACATATAATTTAAACACTTTCTGCTCAGAGAAAAACATCATATTGATCAGCCTTTTACCCAATTCTACGCATGTTTTACAACCCATGGATGTTGGAGTGTTCTACCCTCTAAAAAGTGAGTGGCGTAATGAGAGTCACAAATGGAGACTGGAACATAAAAAGCAATACCTAAAAAAAGAAGATTTGCACCTCTTCTTCACAAAGTTTTGCATCAATCCCTTACTATTGGAGAAAACCAAATTCTAAAAAATGCATTTTTCCAAAGTACTGAAGACTGAAATGTCTTCAGACCTAACCAACAGCAAAAATACGGAAGTTTTGACAACAGAAAGAATAGTGAAAGATTGCAAACAGGCGAGAAATTGTATAGAATCATTTTTGGACGATAATGTATTAAAAGAGTTTCGAAGGTATGTTAATAATTCAGAATGGGGTGGAAGAAATACTAATTTATTCTTTCTATGGAAGAAACTGAAGCAGGACGAAAACGAAGATAAAATTCTTGAAGAAAATAGCCAGAAGGAACAGAATAACGTTCTTATTGAATTTGGGACCGGAGTAATATGCCATGCGAAGTCCTTAACACTGAACAACTAAACAGAGGCGAATATGAGAGAAATTCCTCGTCATATTGCGGAAAGGATGAACCGGAAATGAAAAATAAGGATCAGGAGAAAATAAAATAACCGAAAATCTAGAACAGAATTCCAGAGAGCATAAAACATCTGAAAATAAAGAAAGTGAGTCGAGGGCAAATGAACTTACTGAAAATAAAGAAGACGACTCAGAAAAGAATGAAATAACTGAAAATAAAACGAGGATCGAGTAAACGATGAAATATCCATAATCAAAAAACAAGAAGAACCAAAACAGAATGTATACAGATAAACGAATTCAGAGAAAGCGAAGAAGTAAGTGAATTGAAATCACCAGCAGGAAGTACATGAGGTTATGAAGTTCTTGTATTAGAATCAGAAAAACTTAAGACAAAAAATGTAACTTCTGAAACAATAATTCTACACCAACAATCCCTTCCCCATTTAAGTTTATTTTGTTTTGTCCATGTTCAGAAGAAAACTCAGGGAAAAAGACTACTAGAAGTAAAGAGGAAATTCCAAGTGTGTACTCTTCACATCAATGGAAAGAGTACTATTTAAAAACAGAGAATATTTAAGAATCAAAAGGAAAAGGCGATTTTAGATAAGAAGCGATAAAGACAGGAAAAGAAACAGCAAGAAGAGGAAAATAAAGAAAAGAAGATTATAAAAGAGAAGTGTAGCCTTAATTCAGTAGAAGGAGTGAAGAAAAATAATCTTTTCAGAACCCAATCTAGTTGGAAATCCATTAGATTCCACCAACGCAAAAGCAGTAACCCTTGATGGAATAAGTGTTAATGATTATGTAATAATAAAGTACGAAGAACAGAATTTTCCTGGGAAGGTAAAAAAAATTTCAAATCAAAAGAAATTGTTTCTTAGTGCTACGACGCTGAATGGCATTAACCATTGGAAATGGTCGTCGGAATCAGATGAATTATGGTACCCTTTAGAGGATATTGAGGAAAGGATCAATTCGCCAGCTCCAATGAACAATCGGGGTGTTTTTTCTGTCCCAGAGATGGAAAAAATTTCGCAATTTTCTTATGAATTAAATAATACAATAAGTCATCAGTAGTATGTAACTATTTTTAATGGAACCTATATTTTATGAGTTGCTTGTTTTTATAATAAAAAATTTTACAAACAAAGCAATCGGTGATTAATTAAGTATTGATTATGCTTGTTCTTAATAGGTACAACAAAGCATTTAACATAGCATTTAACGTTTAGTGAAATTTGAGTACATAATTCGTCAAATATTGGTACAGTGTCAGAAATAGGATGGAAATACGTGAAGATTAGTGTCAAATTTATGAGCAACTTGTCAATTATTTACATGTCAAATTGTGGTTCCTTCTATTAATATCATAGGATATAATAATATTGCCTCTTAATGTGTCAAATATGTAGACATTTGGGAAGGACGTATTATGCACGTGCTATTTTGGGACCAAAACGTCACAAGAGTACAGCAGGAGAAAAAAGTATCCTGCCAGTGCATGTAAGAAAGACGCCCTTCATTGAAAATGCACGGGTACTTTATTGACTTAGTATACCTACATGGACTGCCTGTGGCACAGAAATTATTTGTATGCACTCTAGGACAATAAAGTTCCAGTAGGGTTTGAGTAAGAAGCCTCCTTCTTTCGTGCACTGTCCGGATACTTTTTTCTCCTGCTGTACGTTTTAAAGACGTTACTCTGCTAGCTGGGAACTGTCAATCTTGTTTACCGATCATCCTGTATACTATCTTTTATCAAATTTAAATGTTACCGAAATGCTCAAAATCATCAAACAACTGAAACAACTTACTCATTACGTGACAACTATACGGATACGAGAACACAAAAGGTTTATAATATATATTTTAGAGGGTGTTGTATCGCGGCGACGGTACCGGGGAAATCCCCCGCACATCACGGGTCCGCCTTTATCTGTTCCATATTATTACATTATAACAAGTGGCTCGAAAACGGAAATTACACAAACTATTTTCGAATAGAGTCTCTCAGTCAGTGTTTTAGTAACGGCGGCGGGCGTGTTACAGATAACGGCGCCATTTCCTTTCCACGTTTTACACGGCGCTCCGCTGGAGGCACTAACGACGATAGTACAACGTAAAACCACCCAACCAACCAACCAACCCTCTCCATAAACTCCCCCCGTATAACCAGCTTCGAATTAGGGACGCTTCTCCGCAACGACACAATACACAAACGCGGCAATAATAGAGAAGAACGTTTTGTTTTGTGTACTAAAACGTCACGTAAAGTGTTTAAATGGAATCTACTAAATGTATTACAAGTAATTTAGATATTTGCAATAAGGGAGGCCGACTTTCTAACACGAAATCCTGAATATATTTCTATTGTACGAGATTACGTCAAGTTGACAGCTGTCAATTTGACATTTGAGTACTTAGTGCTAAAATGTCCAATTTGACAGAATAACGTTCGTTACAAATAAAATAATAATCTTGAATCCTCCGTAACATCGACATCGAGTAAAAATTATCATTTTATTTAATACCCGTCCAATATCTTTTCGGTACATAAAATAAAACCAGGGATAATGTTACATTTATTAGCGCCCTTAACAATCTAGGAGGTTCGTAAAAATCGAATATATTCAGAGACCCTTGACGACGCGAACATATCATTACCCGCAGGACATCAAACTTTATTTTTCCTGTAACGTTTTCTCGGATTGCCGTCGCGCAGTAGATAATCACAAATTGCCCGAAATTAACCTGCGTCTACCTCGTCTTCTGATATGCTGCGAGATCGAACTGCGATCCGTTCGTAGAACTCGATACGATCCAAGTGCCCAATAAAAATGAAGTGGCAATTTTTTTTTTCTGTTCTGCATGATATGAGTGACGAGAGTTGTAATACTAACGGTGAGCGAGAGCTGAATTATCGTCAAGATGACAACCATCGGTTTGCTGGTAGGAGCGGAGTGGGGCGAACGTGTTAAAAGTAGGTGTATATAATACGTAAGAGATCATCAGTGTGGTATAGGGAAGGGAGTAATGTAATATAATTCGTTAACGTTTTTATATCATATAAGATGTGTTAAGAGAACTAAATTGCTTGCCATATATTTAGTAGTATTACGAAATGGCAAATTTGACAGCTATCAAACTTTATTATTCATCATTTCCTCTGAATGTCTAGCAATAAATTTATTACACCGAATCTGCAACACCACAATTAGTGTGGGAAGCGATGCGATTCTTTAATGCAATTTTTACTTCCCGCACTAGTGACTACTGTTGAATGGATAAGTATAATTATTGAATGCTTAGTTGCGGTGGTAGTTCGACAGATAACAGAGCTTGAAAGGCACTGCAGCTGCACTCATCATCGCGTCTGGTTGACGAAATGCACATTTGTTTGCTTCGAGATGGTTATGGGATAAAAAAATGTTGAATTATTTTTTGAAATTCAATCTACCTCAGATAAACTGACAATTTCTCTAATGTTCATCTGTCCAAGGACACTATTCCTAAGCGTTGTAAAATTCTTAGCTAAAAATGAGTTTATGCAATGATTCTGTCCTCCATGCAAGTCCGTTATCAAACTATCAATGATGACTAACACTATTGACTCCAAAGTTGACTCTGGAGTTTATTTCAACTTCTTCATTTCATGTTTTGTTTAACTTTTTGCCTCATTAATTACCTATTGTTTAAAAACGTCGAGAAATGCCACAATATACAAAAAACAGAAAATGCCTGTAATAGAGGCTCATGTATGTATTTTTGGAATCGCCCTGCAAACGAGTGCAATGAAGAAACATGCTTAGACCACGTGGTTTCGACCTTTTCGATCTCGTCAGCGTTCCTCCAAATGCAAGACCTAATTTTTAAGGTCTGCTGATCCTCCAAGGCTGGGCGTTGGGCAAGGTGATGACGCCATAAACCAATATTGGTCGGAAAAACACCATTATACGAGGAAAAGTCAGTAAAAACAAGTTTTATTTTTCAACAAAATCTCCATCTACATTAATACAATTATCATCGTTGTCACCCTCGAAATGTTTGCCGCCAAGATGCCTTTTTGAGTGGGCCGAAGAGATGATCGCTTGAGGCCAGGTCGGAACTGCAATATTGCTCTCGTCAAAGGAGTGGACGTTTTCGTCGAATTGCATCCCGAAGCAACAACAAAACTCTAGAGTATGATTCAGCAGTCACGTTCTCATTTCTGTTATGGAAATGGGCTAGGAATACTGCTTGAGAATCCCAAAACACACGATAAACATAACCTTACCAGCTGAGGGCACAACCTTGAATTTCTTTGTTGACGACGATGAAGGACGTTTCCATTGCGTTGAAGCAGGCTTTGTTTCGGGTTGGTGACTCATCACCCGCAATAACAATCCTGATAAGCATGTTCTGCCCTTCCACTGTGTATCGACCGTGAGCAAACTTTTCGAAAATTCAAACGATCGTGCATTAGTTCGTAGGCTAAACCATGAGAACACTCTATTGCAGTTGCTATACTGTCTATTGTTACCCGCTGTCATCAGTTCGAATCATCTCTTCCACCCGTCGAAGTTTTGAGCGTCCTTGAGAGATTTTCTCGATTTTCACCGTAAAAAGGAGACATTTCCTTATGGATATCTTTTGCAGAAAGTCCTTTTGCCCAGAAAAAACAGCACACTCTTCCACAGTACACTCTTCGAACACGGTCGCTATTTTAACACTGCCTGTGTTCGCGCACAGCAACTGTCACTTGAGAATTATAAAGCTGGATTGTGGTAACACCTATTGACAAATAGGGAAACAACTCACTCCTATTTTTAGCTTTCCTACAGCAGTTTGTGACTTATTTAATGACTTTCCCTCGTAGATCATAATTTTGAGCTTTAAACTGAAGGAGCTCTTTGGACAAATTAGGGAAGCCAGAGCCTACCGCGCCTTCAGGAATCAAGAGGTGGTCCCATCGAGAAATGATCTTGAAAAGTCCATTTAGAAACGAGGTCCCATGCCCAGCCAGATGGTACTGGACCTTCGGACTCCATGGCAACACACGGCCTCCTAGCGTAAATTGTGAGCGAGGTGGGTTGCAAGACCTAACTAACAAAACCTTATTCCATCTAGTGGGCAAGGTAGGAAGTAGCGCCGCTGGATATTAAAACAACACACGTCAGAGTGACAGATTGAGCCAATAAGTTTGATGACAAATTGAATTTCCCGCCACTATTCATTTTTTTTAAATTGGTTAACCTGTCGTAAACTCATAGGCGTCTCGATGAACATTTCAAAACAGGTGCTAAGGTTACAGTATTAAGAAAATATTTAACTGGGCTATTCTTATATCACAACAGTAAAAATTCTATAAACAGTTTTGGTGTTATCTTAAAGAAACTATTTAGGGGTCTGTTTATATTGGACCATGTTCAATCCTCATTACGTACACCACTTCGATAATAAGCTTTCAAAATGAAAGCCTTTTGCTCCTCAGTTAAAGGCATGTTGTCCTACAATAAATAACATGGTAAGTATAATATAACCTCCAATGTTTGATTTTCCATTATTACTTTTCTTTCGACACGACTTGACTGTTTGTTTTGAAAAAAACAATTCTAATAAAATCTAACAAAACACTCAAAAAAACGTAGAAGAAACTGAAAGAAAAACCGGATAGAACAAAATTATTTATAACAACGCCGAACACGTCCAAATACGAGCGAACTATGACATAGGTTTTCGAATATTTTACAGTCATTGTGACCAACCTAAGATATCAAATAAAAAGCGGGAAATTCAAAAACTTATTGGCTCACTCTGTAAGCGAAATACTCTTACTTAATTTCCCGGAAAAGGTTCTCCCGCGGAAACATTTTCCAATCCCACGAAACTCTAGACTTGTACATTATCTCTTGAAACATATGTTTTTCAGTGTTTTCCCCTTTCGATTTCATCCAGCAATTTTTTCCATCACTCAACTAACCTCACAATATAAAGAAGTGGAAAGCTTTTGTACAAGACTCAGTGTTCATTTGCTCAACTTATCAAATCGTGCCTTGAAAACTTCCACAATTATTGTGAAACATTCTAGAAGCTTCCATGATGTACTATCCATATACATCTCATCCACAGGAATTGAACTGGGTAAAAAATATTTACATCTATAATAGTTATTATATAAATTTTATTTATAAAACATGTTCGCATTCTCTGCAAAAATGTCAATGCCGAAAAACATATTTTTTTTAATAAAACGTTATTAAATAAATAAAATTATATGTAGATTATAAAATTGAAAACTGTTTAATCTGTCCTTGCAAATAGAGCTAATCATGTCTATTTACCAAATTAATTTCTCGCGCAAACTTCAAAAAAAAAACATAATCGCTGCGTCAGCTGAACATAAACGGTCACTTTGCACTGCTGTATATATATATACTCCATTCCATTATTAATTACACGGCTTTATGAAGCTCGGAATTCTCTCGAAGAAGTTTTCATCTCCGTCACTTCCTTTATATCTTTCTCCGTGATTACCCGTCTCCTGAAACCAGATGCATACACTCTCTGATGAAATGGACGAGTAAAAGTTCATCAAAGGATCAAAAACTTTCCTCGCCTGACCGCGTAAGCAAACTGAAACTAATTACGAACTAATTAAGAAGTTGCGAAACAGACTTCAAGCTTGAAAGGCGAAACGCATAATGTATGTTCACAGCTGGAATAGAAGTAAAAGATTTAAAAAAGAACAAACAATGAACACTACCGTTTATTGCATTTTTTCGATCAAATTACAAACTCAATCTGTAAATGTTGCATATAAGAAATTAGATTAGATCTGAGAAGAGATGAAACAGCGAAAGAGGTGTCGAAATCATTTACTGTAAAGTCACATAATATCGTACTTCCTTTAACTCTCGGTGGCTTCTGTCATTGAATCGTTTAGTTGCTCCCCATTAATTAGGCATTAGACTGACAAACAGACGGCGACACACATGTGTGTTGGATGTTATTGTGCTGTGTGTATGTTATGTTGGTATGGAACACGGGCGCAAATATGCGTGGTATCAGACGCTTTGCGTCGGATAGATTTCATACAAATAGCCGAGCATAGTTGTACCCATACTCGATAATAATACTATTTTGTTTACAATCTTTGTTTTCATTTTCCCTTTTCTGTTTGCTTTAGAACTTCCTTCTAATTCCTATTTTTCCTTTTATATTCAAGAGTGGATTACAGCAACTTCTGGATGTCCTAAGTTGGCCACGCTGATTTTAATATGACAACCTTGTAATTGGCGAACACGACAGATAAAATAGTTAAGAATTGACAGATATTGATACTGTAGTTTTGACATTAGACATGTAAGTTCAGTATGGACAACTCACGAAACTAAAAAGTACACAGCGATCATTTTGAAGTGTCCTGAGTTGGCAACATAAAAGTCCCTGGATTCATGAAAATTGGGAATTCGTGAATTGTCCATACTGGATTTATATGTGAAATGTCAAAACGATAGTGTCAACACTTACTTATGTATTAGCTGTCATTTGTGTGTATTGTCTTGTTGTAGTGTCTTCATTTTCATATTTTCTTCGTGTTTTATTACCATTTTTCTGTCTTTTTCAAGACAATATACGATTTATAATAAAAAATAAAGTACAATTAGTAAATTCTTACAAAAATTCATTCAAATATTTGTCCAACCTATGAGTAACCTTACTAAGTTGACATTTGTTACAAGTAAAATGTAAATAACAAACCTAACCACAAAATATAGATAAACAGGTTCGCCAATTACTCAGTGTAACCATATTAAAATCCCCAAAATGCCCAACTGAGGACAATTCAAAATGATCACAGTGTATATCTTAGTTTTCAATTATCCAGGAACTTTTATACGCTGCGAGCATTCTCAAGTGAAGTGTAGTGGTAATGTTGAGGCACGCTAAATTTCAATGCACGTCATTGACGTGACGACAAACATATAATCAAATGTCATCATAAATATGCAATGTGACCACACAAAATAAATTCAAAGATTATTGCAATATACTGTTTTTTTAATACAAACAGTCGTTATTTCAAAGTTAAAACTGTAAAAAATTAAAATTAATTATTTCATTAATTACATTTTCAAAATTGTAGTACTTTTATGTTGCTGCCATTGGCTATTTGGAAACGTACTTCATAAAATGCTATGATGCCAATTGTCATTCGTCCAATCATTTTGAATGTTGACAGTTCGTAGAGTGTCAAGCGCTTTCGCTGTTTCTCCGTTTACGTCAGTTCGTTTAGTTTTCGTCGAATTTTTCTATTGCTTTGCATCCCCAAAAGTTCATTTTAGAACTAGTCGACGTATATTTACCAAAATGCCACATGCATTGTATCAACAGGCGAAAGATGTAATCAGTTCGCTGATTATATATATTTTGAACAAGAACGCGATAACAAACGCCCTTTGTTACCCTTGACTGCTGTCAGAGAAGTAGATTATCTTATATTTTACTTCTGCATACACGATTATAATGATTATATAGACACATCGAAAAAAATCATAATTAGAGTAGGCTATGTGAATGGATTGTTACTTTAGCCACTTTCACATAATGACATTTATTCCTTGACATTTAATTTGAGGTTATAAACTTTGGTCATTGGATATAATAAAATGTCAAATAATAAATGTCATTATGTGGTAGTGGCTAAAGCAACGATCAAAAACATTTACATAGCCTACACTAATTATGTTTTTTTTTTCGATGGCACGTTACATCATAGTAAGTAAATAATACATAGATATAGAAGTTAAGTTAGGTTTGAAGGGGAGTTTGTCAGTATATCCGGCAATTGTGTAAAATCTGACGTCACGATTTATTGATGACGTGCAGTGGAACTTATCGTGCCTCGACTATAGCATAAAAATCCCTGGTTCGATTGATTTTTACATTCTACAGTTAACTACACTGAACAAATATGTGCTTTCTGTCATTTGGTTGTTTTCGTTTGCTGTCATTTTGTTGTTATTTCTCTATTGCATTTATTACCGTCTACATACTGCTATTTACCTGCGGTTTTCATCGGGTTGCCGGCTTATTTGTAGATTACTGACGTAGTATAGATAACGTTAATAGAACAAACAAAACAATTTATATGCAAGTTCGTTCGCGCTATGATTGCTGTCAATTACTCAGTGTTCCCAACTGAAAATTTTAGATGATTCACTTGACTTTATGCACCCTGTATTATTACTAATCCAGGACGGTTCAAAATGTTCACTTCGTAAATATGTACAATAATAATAATGAATACAACCCTGTTATAATGACAACCAGAGACAGAAGTTCTGTCGCCGTGTATACTAACACTTACTTGAAAATTAAGCAATTAAATTATTACGGCGCTTGAAATATTTGCCCGCAACATCCCATCATGTTCGCTCAAGTGAGAAATGTCTACTGTAATAGTAAATAATAAAATAAATGACACGTGGCAAGAAAACATCAACGTTAAAATCTCTGTTTGATCTTTTCAATGTCAAACGAGTATTTTGAACTATTATATACATATATATAATATTCTAGGAAGCGAATCGATATTATAAACGTCAAAAAATACACGAAACGTCAAATGTTTATAACATGAATAAGAGAGCCAACTTAATAAACATAAAAATGCCTATAAACATAAAAGGAGAATTGCACTAGACGCGCCCGCTTAAAGTAAAAGAGGAACCTTTCGCTGATTAATTCGTTATTTTGACATGCGGCTTGTACTCCTTACATTAGCCGGGGTATCTGGCTTAATGAGGAGCTCGTGATGGCATATTACTGTCTCATCTCGGTAGAACGTCGTATCCGCGCCACATGTGTTCGCCTTTCTTCTTTCAACCAGAGGCGGTTAGTGCCGGCTGGGCACACAGACAATAATTTTGCTTAAAATAGAATCAGAAATATTGAGAGAAGCAAAACGCATTATTATGCATAATATCTACAATTATACGTGTGAAAATAAAATGCCAAATATACAACTGTCAAATTGACGTTTAACAAACAATAACTGTCAATTTGACGTTTATACAAGACGAAATTTAATATTAAATCATTTTAATTCGCGTTTTTTTTCTTGCAGCCGCCACTGTCTGCTGAGATTTTCGGAAAGACGAAAGGGCTATTATTAGCTCAGTTTTCGATTCGGTCGACGCATCAGGCATGCCAACATAACGCCGTACACGACGTTTAATACTCGGATAATGTAAACATACAAGCTAATACATTACGCGTATGTCATTTTGAACGGGCCAACGAAACATTAAACACCGTTTTTTTTTGTCGACAGTGGTAAACGCAGTGCTTATATTAGTAAAAAATATTCATGTCGTGTTTCTTTTATTTTTAAATTACTTTTCTAGTGTAACGGTTTTCAATGGTTATTGCTACGATGATAATAATGATAAAATTTGAATTTTTCTTTTTTATACAGATAACTAGATACTTAAAGAATACACCTTTATTTTTTGTTTCAAAATATATCCGAGTTTAGGTCGGTATTTCTTTATTTTTCGTCTCATCTTCAGTAATTTCTCTACGTCTGTCATTGAAACTGACAGACTGTTACGCTGACGTTACACCGGCTACAGTTACAAAGAAGAAACAAAAATTATAGCTTGTCAAGCGTCTTGAATTTTGAAATGAACGTCAACTTTGATCTTAAACTAAACGGGTAATTTATTAAGTGTTGCAAAATGTACTAAAAATATTACAAATAAAAAAACGTTTCCGAGGATTTTTTTTTCTAATAATATCTAATAATATCTTGATAACGGTAATATGTTATATACCTAGTTTAATTTAGCCTTTTCAATTCTTGTGGCGTCATCTATAAATAAATAGTTACACTACAAGCGCATCTAAGTGACAATTAAACGTAATAAAGTAGTACGCCATTCTCTAAAATTTGAATTTTATGGGTCAGTGCTGCCCTCTAACAATTAGACGAGTCTAGCATTGAAAATTTGTAGTATATTGATTTGTAGCGCGACTAAAAGGCGGGAATATTAAATCAACTTTAAAATAAAATGTTTCCTCTACCGAATTTTGTACATTTTCAAATGAGAAATATTCCATTAAAATATATAAAAAATTCATTCAAAATATGTATACTGTAAATACTGTTACATATTTGAACAGATTTTTAATATATTCCAGCGATGTATTTCCTACCATTTAAAATGTATAAAATTCAGTAATGTAAACTCACAAGACAAATCTGCTTATAAAATCACATTAAAGCTCTTTTTCTTTAATATAATGGCAAAAAGTTAAGAGAATAAAATTCCAAATTTATTTTACAAAGACTCCATCTACCGTGATAAATATCAACTATTCTGACTCCCTAAAATATAGAGGCTGCACTAACTCCATTTTAAATCTTGGGGTTAGTGCCAATGGTATGGTTCAGATATAAACTAATCTTGTATATCTGAAGGAGAAATAGATCAATATAAAGAATGTTTTTTTTTATAATTAATTAATTATTAACGATTTTAGAATTTCCATTCTAAATCGTGCCGCCCTCTACATCGAAATAGTTAAACTAGAAATATTTACATAATAAATATTTACATTTTAATTAATAAAATATTTACGTTTATTTGAATATGCCTTCATACTTGCTATGTAAATATTTATAATTATATAACATATTTCATAATACAAAACATTCTCCGATTAATTTTATCAACATTTTACCATTGTATAGGTACTATCATATTGCAATTTTATAAAAATATGCTC
The DNA here is from genome assembly GCA_023690525.1 of Holotrichia oblita. Lineage (NCBI taxonomy): Eukaryota > Metazoa > Arthropoda > Insecta > Coleoptera > Scarabaeidae > Holotrichia > Holotrichia oblita. The sequence continues at coordinate 16,078,201 of CM043019.1, read as the reverse complement.
TACGTACATTAAATAAATCTGCATTATAATAATGACTGCAATTACTCTGCATTATTTCGAATCAAATTAATTGATCTAATGCTGTATATTTTGAAGATTTATTTGAGATTTTTTACACAATTACGTGAGCTACACCATATCAAGTATCCTGTATTACCGACTTAATAAGATTTAATTCCTATTTAAAGTGATTCATAAATAAAAATAAACTATATATTATTCCGTTATAAGACTGTAACAATAATCAGTTACTTATTATTTAAAAATCAATAAATTAGGCTAAATTGCTTTAAAACTGTTTTATTCTAGTTAGCGCCATCTATTGGATAAATCATATACACCGAATTTCCATTAAAAAAAATTGACCCAATTATGGTAATTTATACAAACTCTTAAGAGGTTAATAGCTCTAGTCAACTTTTTTTTTCTCTTATTTTGGTGAATAAATAACTGTTAATAAATATCTTTTGCAACATATTTCCGTGAACTTTTAAGAAATTTGCAAGTTATATATATAACTACATTAATTAAACAAATAGAAGGACAATTATAATTAAATTTCACATATAATACAAGAATGACTAGCACTATTCCGCAATGTGATAAGTTTCATAGATAAATATCCAAGGTCATCACAAACTTGTATTTTCAACAATCACTGTATAAATCAGGTGATAGGTGCTAGTGTCCTGTATTATCGATAGAAGGAGCCGTCAATGTCATCTGTATAGTTATACTTTTTGCAAAACATTCAGTCAAAAATTCTCCGTGTTTTAAATATTGTTAAGTAAATACCTGCAATGAAATGTCGTTACGCGCCAAACTGTTAACTTTCGTCGAGATTGTTTTAAGAGTGCCACCGTTGTTCGTCATCGATGAAATCCTCAAACTGGGACTTGGTCTTTCGGACTTAACAGAGCACGATCTGTCTGGCTTCGACGAAAAATTGAACAAAGTCGAAGACACCACATATAATTATTCCATAAATATAGGATACGATCCTACGCTGTATAAATTTATAGTTATCTCTACTGTTAGGTTACTGTTAAGTACTTTCGGTGAGTTTCTAATGTTATACTTGTTTCTCTCGCCAATTAATTTTTGTTTTTTCAGGCTGTGTTATAGCGTTATGTTTATTCGTACTAAATACCAAACATTTGATTATCGTTTATATGTACCTCATGTCCGTTGGGGTAGTTTTCGTGTCATATTGGACTAATTTAAATATGGTCAAGCAAGTAATAAGCCTAACGGAAGAATTCAAAGTGGAAACGAGCATACTGGATGACGTTTTATCATTGAACTATAAGAATTTAACAGATCCGAATGGATGTGCTTTTATAGTTGTGCAAAATTTTGTGATACAATGTGTATTCTCTTTTATATTCCTGAACATACATCTGGGGCCAAGATATCCGATTATACAGAAGTTATTGCCAGTTTCTTTCCTAACGCCATCACTCCTTGCAGTATTACCGTTACCATCCGCAGTTTTGAATCATTCGCCTGTTTTCGCTGCGTTATTACCATTATCGTTGGTAAAATACGTGCTGTGGGCATCTATTGTTTCTGTAAGTATTTTTTTTTTAATCGGCTTAATTTATTTTAAAATTAAAATAAAATGCGTATGTATCGTATTATTTTAAAAAATGTTAATTTCTGTGGAATTGTCCTAGTTATGAAGGTGATTCATATTGGGGAATCTGTAATATGCATACTTTAAGTTTGAGGGGATTACCAAAGTGATTATTGCAGTTTGTAATCATATGTAGGTATTTTGTTTATGTGGCTTAAGGGAATTATCAGCATTAATCAAAAAAGGATGCATATATATTTTTCCACATTGTTTTATGTACAAAAACCCAAAATGATAGATAAGCATCTTGTTATGCAAAATTATAATTCAAAACAATAACATTTGAATTTCAATGTTGTGTGTACATAATTTTCGTTGTGATACATATATTTCAATAGATTATCTACAATTATCTACATTATATTTTAGAAAAAATGTCCAATATATTTATAGAAATATTGATTTGTATACAAATCACAAGCATCCCCTCAATAACACGTAATATAGCACTATATTTTGCTTCAAACCTGAAAATGTTATTTATTAATTTGATGTATACAGGCTGCGGGAGGGCGGCGGTGTAAAAAGAACATTCACATACAATATCATCTTCAATTCAGTGGATTTTACTGCAATCTTTTATCACCATTAGTTTCCGAGTAAACACATGGGCAAATACATACAAAGCACCCTACATATATCAGTCGTCGCAATTATAGACAAAACATTCGTCCAAGGAATATTAAGATTTAATTGTTTGTCAGTCTTAACCGTGAAAATAACTCGCTTATATTATAATCTATAAGTTGTATTCTGTGAGTATCTTGAGGTCAATTAAATGTTCTCATTACATTTGTTTTGTCTATATTCATTGTCATTGTTAATTTGCAAACGAGTACAGCATCTGTATCGTTCGCACATAATGTAGTCCGAGTCAATACATTTACGGGTAAATCTTTAATAAAAATAGAAAAGAAAATAGGGCCAAAAATAGAACCTTGTGGGATGCCAATATTATTTTAAATTTGATTAGAATGAAATAATTGTAATCTACCAACGGGTATTCACGGGTATCTCTGTATGCTGCATTCGTTATTCGTATTTTCGATTATACAGAGTGGTCCAAACATTATGCTGTCGTGACGATGACAGTTATTTACAGAAAACTCGTTTTATCAAGTATTACTGTAGCAATTTCTATTTCAAAATATTTCTAACAGCTGTCAAATTAGAGAGCTCTATCAGATTGTAAAAATACTAGAAAATAAATGTGCTAAATGTGTAATTTTTTCTACAATTTGAGCTGTCAAAATTTTTTGTCAAATATTTAGAAACATTTTAGACAGCTGTCAAAACGTTTTAAGTATACATTATTTTGCTACTATTTTTTTTTGACATCTAAAGCTATTTGGTTATGGTTTTAAATGTAGCATTTCTTGATAAACGTCAAATTAGAAGAATCCTATTTCTTAGATTTTATATTTTTCCTTTTACTGTATATTTTTGAAAACACTCACTGTCAAAACACATTTGAGAGCTGAGAATTGTAACTGTCAAAATATATCTCGCACCTGTCAAATTGTAAGAATACTAGAAAATAAATGTGTCATTTTTTTTCTACAATTTGGCAGCTGTCAAAACGTAGAGAAAATATTGCAAGTACATTTATTTTGCTACTATCAAGGAATAGAATGGTTAAAATACTTTTAAACATCTGTCAAAGCTATAAAAAAGAATTGGTTACGGTTTTAAGAGATGTAGCTGTCAAAATATGCTTGACAATTGTCAAATTAGAAGAATCCTTCTTCTTAGATTTTATATTTTTCCCACTGCTACAGGTTTTACTGAATATTTTTGAAAACACTCACTGTCAAAATACGTTTGAGAGCTAATAATTATTGTGACTATGAAAATATATCTCGCACCTGTCAGATTGTAAGAATACTAGATAATAAATGTGCTAAATGTGATTTTTTCTACAATTTGACAGCTGTCATTTTTTTTGACAAGTACGACGCTTAATATTGTAGAAACATTTCAGACATCTGTCAAAGCTATAAAAAAATTATTACGGTTTTAAGAGATGTAGCTGTCAAATTATAAGAATTCTTTTTCTTAGGTTTTATATTTTTTCTACTGCTACATGTCAGATTGTAAGAATACTAGAAGATAAATGTGCCATTTTTTTACAATTTGACAGCTGTCAGAAATTTTTTGACAATTTTCAGCCAGAATACAGTCACTGTCAAAATACGTCCGAGAGCTGTGAGATCAATATTTAATTATTTAAAATTTTTATAATTCTGATAATTGTGACTGTCAAAATATATCTCATACCTGTCAAATTATAAAAATACTGTAAAATAAATGGACTTTTTTCTATAATTTGACAGCTGTCAGATTTTTTTTATAATTACGATGCTTTTAAGAGATGTAGCTGTCAAAATATGCCTGACAACTGTCAAATTAGAAGTATCTTTTTTCCTAGATTTTATATTTTTTCCTACCGCTACAGCTTTTGCTGTATATTATTGAAAACACTCACTGTCAAAATACGTTTGAGAGCTGTAAGATTGTAAAATCAATTCTGTGTATGACTCGGATAATTGTGAATGTCAAAATACATCTCGCACGTGTCAGATTGTAAGAATACTAGAAAATAAATGTGCTAAATATGTCATTTTTTCTACAATTTGACAGCTGTCAGAAATTTTTTGACTATTACGACGCTTAATATTGTAAAAGAAATTCAGACTGATTACAAATATGACTGAATTTCAGACAGAATACAGTCACTGCCAAAATACGTCCGAGAACTGTAAGATCAATAATTTTTATAATTCTGATAATTGTGACTGTCAAAATATATCTCATACCTGTCAGATTATAAAAATACTGCAAAATAAATGGGCTTAAAATTTTTTCTACAATTTGACAGCTGTCAGAAATTTTTTGATAATCACGATGCTCAATATTATAAAAAAAATCTGACAGCTGTCAAATTGTGGAAAAAAAATACTTATTTTTTAACGAATTTAGTGTCGTAGCTGTCAAATTGGTGGCTTAATTTGTCAGATTTTTTTATTTGTGATGAGTGCAGCTGTAACAGCTTCCTAAGATATATTGCCTGGATGTTCATATTAAAATATTTTTTAATTTTTTTTTCAGATCTTCCACACGATATTCAGCGGTTACCTTCACACACGAAATTACGTCTCGACATTTGGTATGTCCGCCTTAATCGAATCCGAATGGGTCAGACTCAGCGTACCAGGAGTATTACGCACATTCTTTGTATATCTGAAGGAGAAATAGATCAATATAAAGAATGTTTTTTTATAATTAATTAATTATTAACGATTTTAAAACTTAACATAGGTTGAATTTCCAAATTCTAAATCGTGCCGCCCTCTACATCGAGATAGTTAAACTAGAAATATTTACATAATAAATATTTACATTTTAATTAATAAAATATTTACGTTTATTTGAATATGCCTTCATACTTGCTATGTAAATATTTATAATTATATAACATATTTCATAATACAAAACATTCTCCGATTAATTTTATCAACATTTTACCATTGTATAGATACTATCATATTGCAATTTTATAAAAATATGCTCTACGTACATTAAATAAATCTAATCATTATTTAGAATCAAATTAATTGATCTAATGCTGTATATTTTGAAGATTTATTTGAGATTTTTTACACAATTACGTGAGCTACACCATATCAAGTATCCTGTATTACCGACTTAATAAGATTTAATTCCTATTTAAAGTGATTCATAAATAAAAATAAACTATATATTATTCCGTTATAAGACTGTAACAATAATCAGTTACTTATTATTTAAAAATCAATAAATTAGGCTAAATTGCTTTAAAACTGTTTTATTCTAGTTAGCGCCATCTATTGGATAAATCATATACACCGAATTTCCATAAAAAAAATTGACCCAATTATGGTAATTTATACAAACTCTTAAGAGGTTAATAGCTCTAGTCAACTTTTTTTTCTCTTATTTTGGTGAATAAATAACTGTTAATAAATATCTTTTGCAACATATTTCCGTGAACTTTTAAGAAATTTGCAAGTTATATATATAACTACATTAATTAAACAAATAGAAGGACAATTATAATTAAATTTCACATATAATACAAGAATGACTAGCACTATTCCGCAATGTGATAAGTTTCATAGATAAATATCCAAGGTCATCACAAACTTGTATTTTCAACAATCACTGTATAAATCAGGTGATAGGTGCTAGTGTCCTGTATTATCGATAGAAGGAGCCGTCAATGTCATCTGTATAGTTATACTTTTTGCAAAACATTCAGTCAAAAATTCTCCGTGTTTTAAATATTGTTAAGTAAATACCTGCAATGAAATGTCGTTACGCGCCAAACTGTTAACTTTCGTCGAGATTGTTTTAAGAGTGCCACCGTTGTTTGTCATCGATGAAATCCTCAAACTGGGACTTGGTCTTTCGGACTTAACAGAGCACGATCTGTCTGGCTTCGACGAAAAATTGAACAAAGTCGAAGACACCACATATAATTATTCCATAAATATAGGATACGATCCTACGCTGTATAAATTTATAGTTATCTCTACTGTTAGGTTACTGTTAAGTACTTTCGGTGAGTTTCTAATGTTATACTTGTTTCTCTCGCCAATTAATTTTTGTTTTCAGGCTGTGTTATAGCGTTATGTTTATTCGTACTAAATACCAAACATTTGATTATCGTTTATATGTACCTCATGTCCGTTGGGGTAGTTTTCGTGTCATTGGACTAATTTAAATATGGTCAAGCAAGTAATAAGCCTAACGGAAGAATTCAAAGTGGAAACGAGCATACTGGATGACGTTTTATCATTGAACTATAAGAATTTAACAGATCCGAATGGATGTGCTTTTATAGTTGTGCAAAATTTTGTGATACAATGTGTATTCTCTTTTATATTCCTGAACATACATCTGGGGCCAAGATATCCGATTATACAGAAGTTATTGCCAGTTTCTTTCCTAACGCCATCACTCCTTGCAGTATTACCGTTACCATCCGCAGTTTTGAATCATTCGCCTGTTTTCGCTGCGTTATTACCATTATCGTTGGTAAAATATGTGCTGTGGGCATCTATTGTTTCTGTAAGTATTTTTTTTTAATCGGCTGAATTTATTTTAAAATTAAAATAAAATGCGTATGTATCGTATTATTTTAAAAAAATGTTAATTTCTGTGGAATTGTCCTAGTTATGAAGGTGATTCATATTGGGGAATCTGTAATATGCATACTTTAAGTTTGAGGGGATTACCAAAGTGATTATTGCAGTTTGTAATCATATGTAGGTATTTTGTTTATGTGGCTTAAGGGAATTATCAGCATTAATCAAAAAAGGATGCATATATATTTTTCCACATTGTTTTATGTACAAAAACCCAAAATGATAGATAAGCATCTTGTTATGCAAAATTATAATTTAAAACAATAATATTTGAATTTCAATGTTGTGTGTACATATAATTTTCGTTGTGATACATATATTTCAATAGATTATCTATAATTATCTACATTATATTTTAGAAAAAATGTCCAATATATTTATAGAAATATTGATTTGTATACAAATCACAAGCATCCCCTCAATAACACGTAATATAGCACTATATTTTGCTTCAAACCTGAAAATGTTATTTATTAATTTGATGTATACAGGCTGGGGGAGGGCGGCGGTGTAAAAAGAACATTCACATACAATATCATCTTCAATTCAGTGGATTTTACTGCAATCTTTTATCACCATTAGTTTCTGAGTAAACACATGGGCAAATACATAGAAGCACCCTACATATATCAGTCGTCGCAATTATAGACAAAACATTCGTCCAAAGAATATTAAGATTTAATTGTTTGTCAGTCTTAACCGTGAAAATAACTCGCTTATATTATAATCTATAAGTTGTATTCTGTGAGTATCTTGAGGTCAATTAAATGTTCTCATTACATTTGTTTTGTCTATATTCATTGTCATTGTTAATTTGCAAACGAGTACAGCATCTGTATCGTTCGCACATAATGTAGTCCGAGTCAATACATTTACGGGTAAATCTTTAATAAAAATAGAAAAGAAAATAGGGCCAAAAATAGAACCTTGTGGGATGCCAATATTATTTTAAATTTGATTAGAATGAAATAATTGTAATCTACCAACGGGTATTCACGGGTATCTCTGTATGCTGCATTCGTTATTCGTATTTTCGATTATACAGAGTGCTCCAAACATTATGCTGTCGTGACGATGACAGTTATTTACAGAAAACTCGTTTTATCAAGTATTACTGTAGCAATTTCTATTTCAAAATATTTCTAACAGCTGTCAAATTAGAGAGCTCTATCAGATTGTAAAAATACTAGAAAATAAATGTGCTAAATGTGTAATTTTTTCTACAATTTGAGAGCTGTCAAAATTTTTTTGGCAACTACGACGCTTAATATTGTAGAAACATTTCAGACAGCTGTCAAAACTTTTTTTAAGTATACATTATTTTGCTACTATTTTTTTTTGACATCTGTCAAAGCTATAAAAAAATTGGTTATGGTTTTACGAGATGTAGCTGTCAAAATATTCTTGACAAACGTCAAATTAGAAGAATCCTTTTTCTTAGATTTTATATTTTTCCTTTTTCTGTATATTTTTGAAAACACTCACTGTCAAAATACATTTGGTTTAACTGAATATTTTTCAGATTGAAAGCACTCAATTTGTCAAAATACGTTTGAGAGCTAATTTATTTTGTACTACTAGAATGAAAATATATCATCTGCACCTGTCAAAAAGATTGTTAAGAATGTACTGAAAATAAATATGCTAAATGTGATTTTTTTTTTCTGCTACAGGTTTTATTTATTTTTGAAAACACTCACTGTCAAAATACGTTTGAGAGCTAATAATTATTGTGACTATGAAAAACCTGTCAGATGCGCTTAATATTGTAGAAACATTTCAGACATCTGTCAAAGCTATAAAAAAATTATTACGGTTTTAAGAGATGTAGCTGTCAAATTATAAGAATTCTTTTTCTTAGGTTTTATATTTTTTCTACTGCTACATGTCAGATTGTAAGAATACTAGAAGATAAATGTGCCATTTTTTCTACAATTTGACAGCTGTCAGAAATTTTTTGACAATTTTCAGCCAGAATACAGTCACTGTCAAAATACGTCCGAGAGCTGTGAGATCAATATTTAATTATTTAAAATTTTTATAATTCTGATAATTGTGACTGTCAAAATATATCTCAAACCTGTCAGATTATAAAAATACTGTAAAATAAATGGACTTTTTTCTATAATTTGACAGCTGTCAGATTTTTTTTTTATAATTACGATGCTTTTAAGAGATGTAGCTGTCAAAATATGCCTGACAACTGTCAAATTAGAAGTATCTTTTTTCCTAGATTTTATATTTTTTCCTACCGCTACAGCTTTTGCTGTATATTATTGAAAACACTCACTGTCAAAATACGTTTGAGAGCTGTAAGATTGTAAAATCAATTCTGTGTATGACTCGGATAATTGTGAATGTCAAAATACATCTCGCACGTGTCAGATTGTAAGAATACTAGAAAATAAATGTGCTAAATATGTCATTTTTTCTACAATTTGACAGCTGTCAGAAATTTTTTGACTATTACGACGCTTAATATTGTAAAAGAAATTCAGACTGATTACAAATATGACTGAATTCAGACAGAATACAGTCACTGCCAAAATACGTCCGAGAACTGTAAGATCAATAATTTTTATAATTCTGATAATTGTGACTGTCAAAATATATCTCATACCTGTCAGATTATAAAAATACTGCAAAATAAATGGGCTTAAAATTTTTTCTACAATTTGACAGCTGTCAGAAATTTTTTGATAATCACGATGCTCAATATTATAAAAAAAATCTGACAGCTGTCAAATTGTGGGAAAAAAATACTTATTTTTTAACGAATTTAGTGTCGTAGCTGTCAAATAGGTGGCTTAATTTGTCAGATTTTTTTATTTGTGATGAGTGCAGCTGTAACAGCTTCCTAAGATATATTGCCTGGATGTTCATATATATTTTTTAATTTTTTTTTCAGATCTTCCACACGATATTCAGCGGTTACCTTCACACACGAAATTACGTCTCGACATTTGGTATGTCCGCCTTAATCGAATCCGAATGGGTCAGACTCAGCGTACCAGGAGTATTACGCACATTCTGGCTGGTTAGATTGTGTGAGCACGCCGGATTCTTCTTCCTGTCAGGCTTCTGGAGTCAAACGGACGGTTTAACTCCAGCTTTTAGGCTAGTGAAGACCCTTATGATTACCGGTTGTGATACACTGACGGCAGTTTTGGGTATTACAAGCATAGTATCCTTCATCTGTCACCACATCGGTCGGATTTTCCAATGGATCCTCCTCACCGAAGATGAAAACGATAAAAGTATCGGAACCGTATCGGCAATCTTATTTTATATACTCGCGTTGCAGACGGGTTTAACTGGTTTAGAACCCGAGAAGAGATTCGTTAGGTTGTGCCGCAATTTTTGCTTGTTATTCACGGCTCTCTTACATTTTATACATAATATAGTTAATCCTTTATTGATGAGCTTGTCAGCGTCGCATAATCCATCTTTAAGACGACATTTAAGGGCGTTAGGCGTATGCGCTTTCCTAGTATGGTTCCCTTCGTTCTTGTTATATTATTTATGGTCTCATTACACGGCTTCAACCTGGTTATTAGCAGTTTCCGCGTTTAGTATCGAAGTTATCGTAAAAGTAGCCGTCTCCCTCTGCATATATTCCTTATTCCTCTTAGACGCGGGCAGAGACACGTTCTGGGAACGCCTAGACGATTACGTCTATTACATCAGAGCGTTCGGCAACACCGTCGAATTCTGTTTCGGCATCTTCCTCTTCTTCAACGGTACCTGGATCCTTATCTTCGAGAGCGGCGGCGCAATCAGGGCCGTGATGATGTGCATCCACGCTTACTTCAATATTTGGTGCGACGCCAGAGCGGGTTGGTCGGTATTCATGAAACGTCGCACGGCCGTCAATAAAATCGACAGCTTACCCGAAGCTAGCGACGAACAATTGCGGAATCTGGACGATGTGTGCGCCATCTGTTATCAGGAGATGAAATCCGCGAAGATAACGCGCTGTAAACATTACTTCCATGGGGTGTGCCTCAGGAAATGGCTGTACGTTCAGGACCGTTGTCCTTTATGCCACGAGATTTTGCACAGCGTCGAAATCGAGGAGCATAAAGAGACGACGGTAGCGGAACGGGGGGTCATTCCACAAATACAAGCCGAGGATTTTAATTACAGGTGATAGGAAAGTAAAATGCGTAGCTGTGATCTATTTTTTTTTGTTTTGTTTTTTTTATTTTGTAAAATGGGCAAGCTCGTTTAAGCAGATGTGTTTGTTTTTTATTTTCTTGCGATTTTTTTTTGTCTTTTGTATAATAGTACGTAAATATTAATTTAAAGCTATATTTACTCTTTAAAACTATTAAATGGATAATAGTATAATTCTAGTGATTTTTTAAATTTGACGAAATAGGTACGTCTCTCGCTTTGTCGGGTAAATCTATTGATTTAATTTGTATTATTTTTTATTTTTATATTTTTTTATTGTTCCGTAAATAATGGTTTGTACAATTTTATTTAGAAATTAATTCTTCGTATCCAATTTTATTGAAGGACCACTGAAAATAACCCCTTCATACCTAATTATTTAAAAATATACTCAATTTTTGCCGTCCACTCAAATGGACATTTAGCACATTACAATTGTAACATTAAAAATAGTTATGGACATTTTCCAGGTATGTAATCCCCCCTCCGATTTCGATAAATGATTTTAATAGCGATGTAAAACGCATTTCTTTGAGTGTCCGGTTTTTAGTTTCTCGGAGTGTACTTTTTTCTTTTTTTTGACAATATTTCAGAAACGAGAAGAGAAAAGACCAAATCGTTCCTTATTAGCTCAATTTAGCTTAAAAAAAGATCAGTAGCGCAGACACGGCACGTTACAGGTTAAAAGAAACATGTATTATACAAGGTAACACAAAAAAACGAGAACTTTTTAATGATCCAATAAAACCAAGAGTGATGGAAGAAAAATAATTTATTCATAGTAATTGAAACATTAAAACTTGCTATTTAAGAACATTAATGAAATTTACCTTTTTTTTATAAATTACCTCCTCTTGTACGAATACATTTTTAATTCGTCCAGAATTCTTGGTCGAGTCGTGTACACTTTACTCTTGAGATAGCCCCCACAACAAAAAATCACAAACGGACAAATGTAGTGATCTAGGGGGCCAGGGAATGTTGCTAAATTTTAAGATCACACGGTTATTAAACAATTCTCGCATAGCTTCCATTGATTGCCGTGCAGTGCATGTCGCTCCATTCTATTGAAACCAGGACGCTCAGAAACTTCCTCAAGATTTGTGTCTGTCCAGTAACGATAGATCTCCTTATTCATGTACCCTGTGAGGTTAAAATGGGCCTCATTATGACATCCACAACTTGCTTAAAAATTCATCGTCGTTGTTTATGTTTGTTATCATTTGTTGTTGACAAAATTATAATCGCAACTCTTCCAGGACTTTCAACAACATCAATATTCTGTGGAGTACGAGTACGTCTTGGTCGTCCTGTTGGTTTCTTTTTTAGAGCAGATTCAATCGCTTCAAAGTTATTAATCCAACGTTCTATCGCGTGTTTAGACGAAACGACACCTTAACGTCCTAAGTTGTAAAAAAACATCTAAATTCCCTCTGCGCTCCTTGCAAACTATCACCGTTTTTATAAACGGTAACGCACGGCCGTTCCAATGATCCATGGTTACTAAATTGGTAGAGTGTTCACTTGCGTAAACTCACTAGCCCACAGTGCTGCCATCTGTTCATGACTGCCACTACGCAGAGTGATTTCAAGGACTGTGGACTCGTAATAAACAGATAAAACATCGATATCACCAAACACCACAACTTTGATTAATTACTCGGGACACGTGTTTCGAGAACGCATGTGTTTTCATCATCAATACCGGAAGTTAAGTTAAGTTTAAAAAAAAATCTGTTATTCTACATCATCTTGTATGATTGTATGTTAGATAACAATGGATACCATTACACCAGATGGTAAAAAAATAAAGTGTCAAATATTTGTCTACATCTATATTAAATTTGATCAAAATCGTAGGGGGATACTACTATCTGGAAGCTTGGATTAATGTCCAAGATCAGCTTTGGTTTCTTCTTTTTCAAGATGGCAGTTAGTGGAGTAGCTGATTTAATTCAACAAAGGGAGGTACCTTTGTTTTCGAATTTTCCCATGTTTATCAAGCATTAACCAAGACTTATCTTTGAGTTTCAAGTATCCATATCTATATTTCCTTGTCAAAATTCAGGAATTTATTATCACGTCTGGAAAATGCATGAATACTCTAATGTACCATCTCTTGTTTCGCTCTCTTAAAAGGTACAATGTGAGAAGTTGCATAGTTGCTTAACTTTTACACATGTTGAAGCAATATGTTGGCATTGCTATCTATCTGAAAATTACACAAGAATCGCCACTCTTTTGCTTTGTTTGTATCTTTATCCGACATTAAATACTGTTATGTTGGATGTCACTTCTCAGACCAAACAGAAACTGTATCTGAGCAGTAGCATGTGAGAAGTTTACTTTTGCTTTGTTTGTATCTTTATCCGACATTAAATACTGTTATGTTGGATGTCTTTAGATATCCAGTTTAAGGTAAAATGTGTTCAGTATACCTGGAGTTGAGTAAAATAAATGTTTGCTCATATTGTGTACAATCTCTGAGTTAGTCAGAATTTCATTTACATAATCTATGAACTTTTGGCTTAACGGAATGTCATGGTCAGCATCAAAGTCTTCCCGAAATACAACTTGAATATCATTCTGAACAAATCCTGCGTGGCGGAAATAATTCTGAATTCTTTCACCTGATATATTTATCCTTGCACTCCTCAATAAAGTTATCGCATCTAAAATTGAGATTGTTTGTTTGAACATTATTGTCCAGTTTTTGAATCATAGCGAGTAAGAGTTCCTTTCAAAAATTCTGTTTTAATGTCCAAATCATCCCTTGATCCATGGGTTACAGTATCAAGAAGTAAAATTTATATTTTAGCGATTTCTGATCACTTTTACTCATCGATCGCTCGATACTTTTCAAGTTCTCGTGCATTCAAATTTTGTTCTTTTGTCCTTCCGTTGTTTTAAGCAAAATCAACATATGAAATATATTTAGACGAAATAAAAATTGTACAATCCACATTTACATATTATTTATTTTATATATCGATTAGATTTACCCAATATAGCCATTTACTTCACACAATTTGCAACTATAAAGAAAGCAATATGCCACATAATAATTACTAAAAATTTTTACACACAATACTGCAAGCGTAACGAAAAGAGTTAGTTAGTAAAAGGCGGCCAAATTACAGAGGTGTTTTTTTTTTGTAAAAAAATTACTTACATATTATATAATTTTTCTTGTATATATATATAAGTAAATAATTAAAGTAAGAAAAAGTGAGAATTGCAGAAACTTAAACGAATATTTCCTTGTATTTATGTACATTATTAAAATCACTATTGCGATCATGATTTTTGTAAAATAAATTTAAAAAAAATAAGGAGATAACTAACGGATCTGTCCAGATATAATAATATAAATAATAACTGCGTTAATAAATTATTACTGAACTGTCTGATATATAAATTATCATACAAATCCTCAAGATGAACATTATTATCTCTTAATTTTCATTTCTAATGCTCTCATCTGATTATACTCTATTTCTTCCCCTTTTCTTTAATGCGCATTACATTATTTGTATATAGGTTTGATATTTGTTATAAATATACATACAGATATATAGGTATATAGTTAAAGCTAATGATGATTATAAGTTATAACGTGAATGTATTTTTTTACATTCCAAAAAAAATGGTTACAAATGGACACTTCTTGAAAATTAATTATAATGTAATAATAATTTATTGAATAAAAAGAATTATTTTAAGTTACAAATATGTGCGTTTTATTTCTAATTATCGCAGGTAGTAAAAAATAAAAACAAACGGCCTCTACATGACAGTTTTTCATGTTTTATCCAAACACTACAATCGATTTATCATCCGTATACTAAAAAACAAAACCGCAAGATCGTATATACCGACAGGCCATTGATAAATAATAAATATAGAATAAAAACTAAAAAATAATGGTCCCGAAATTGAGCCTTGTGGCACCCTTTCGTTTCGTATTAGTATTCGAGCACGTTTGAAAACTGAGATTCCAAGAAAGCACAGGAAGACGAGTTGGTACAGTTGGAGAAAAAAGTATCCTGTCAGTGCGCAAAAGAAGGAGTTTCTTACTCAAACCCTACGGGAACTTTATTGTCCTAGTTTGCATACAAAGAATGTGGTTCTTCTAACATACACTGGCAGAAAACTTTTTTCTCCAACTGTACGTTATTATTTTGTCACTGGTTACCTCATTATAATCTTCAAGTCTGACATCAAAATGATAAGTAGGATCATGTAAATCTAACTATTTTAAAACTCGAGGACGTCGAAACATAACATATTCTAAAAAAATGTTTAATACTTCATAGTGGATAGTTTTTGTATATCAGAAAGCCTGAAGATCGATTTTGACATATGCATATGTCATTTGACCGCTATACAAATAACCTATTTGAAATTCGAGAACTGGTAAAACAACGTTAATCAAATTAGGTCTCGAAGTGCGGCTGTATATGTAGTTGATATCGAAATCTCATTTTGGTTATATTTCTAACATTGTCATGTACCGGGTGTCCAATTTTCGATGGTTTTGGGGGGTATCTCACTTATTCGTAGAGATAGAGAGTTGCGGTTTTCGCATTACTTTGCTACTTTTTTGTGAAACGAAAGATGCCGTGAACAAAATTTTTATAGCTCACTTCGTTTTCGAGATACAGGGTGATTTTGAAAATATTGCATTTGGGAACCCCCCTCGTATCTCAGTTATCGTTTAACTTATCGAAAAGGTAAAAAATGTCTTTTATGCAGTTTTTTACGTAGATTCCAGTGGCGTAGATAAATTTCCGCTGAAGAATGTAATTTTTTAGATATTAATCAAAGTTATGTTTTTTTAAATGAGACATCCTATATATTTTTTGATTGTTTGGTTAAGCTTTTTACAAGCTTTTCAAAAATATATAACACTTTAGATATATTTGCATTTGAATGAAAATTCTAATTAATAACTACATTCTGACACTATTCTGACATAAACCACCTAAAACTCGTAAATTGACATAAGACGCAGTTGTTTTTTTATATTCGCCATGGCATACTAACAAAAAAATTATATTTTTAATTTAAAATGCAAATATATCTAAAGTATTATATATTTTTGAAATGCTTGTAAAAAGCTTAATCAAACCGACAAAAAATATATAGGGTGTCCCATTTAAAAAAACATAACTTTGACTAATATCTAAGAAATTACAGTCTTCAGTGGAAATCTATCTACGCCATTGGAGTCTACGTAAAAAACTGCATAAGATACATTTTTTATCTTTTCGATAAGTTAAACAATAACTGAGATACGAGGAAGGTTCCAAAATGCAATATTTTCAAAATCACCCTGTATCTCGAAAACGAAGTGAGCTATGAAGATTTTGTTCGCGGCATCTTTCGTTTCACAAAAAAGTAGCACAGTAACGCGAAAACCGCAACTCTCTATCTTTACGAATAAGTGAGATACCCCCCAAAACCATCGAAAATTGGACACCCGGTACATTACTGACTGCAGCAGGTTAATGAAACATCTGTCCTACTTTATATTATCTTTATCTTTTAAAGTATCTTGACTAATAATTTTAGAAATCTATGTCGTTACTATTAGACGCAGCAATTTGTGACGTAGGGCTCTTTTTTCGCGATTCCAACTCTAACTATACCTTATTTCAAAAAGAGAGAGACAAAATTCTGAACAAACCCAAATGATTGTTGTTTCTTATTGGTTGAAAGCAGGACAAAATCACATTATGCAACGTTCTGATATTTCTGTTCATTGTCAAACATTCTGACATTGCTTATACCACAGCTATATTTAAATTTGGAAGCCAGTAACGGAGTACTGGTAAAACTAAAATAGTATTAATGCTTGATGCTCTAAATAATCTTAGGCAAGATGAAAAAGACCAGTTATAGATTGATTAAGTTCTTTATTGAAGTGTCAAATTTTCATTCGCGAAATGTTCTATTGTTATTTAAGTTGTCCTGAAGAAGTTCGCATTCCCGAACGAAAATTTGACACTTCAACTAATTTGGACTTAGGCGGGTCTGTTCAGAAATTTTACTCTACTAATTTGTCTCTGTTCAGAATTTTGTCTTTTTTTTTAAAATAAGATATAGATAAACATGTTTGTCCTTTCTACAACAATCAGCGAGATAATTATTTTGAGACACCTTTTGGAATTACGATGGTGACATACTGACAATTAGTAATTAATGTCAATTATACTCGGCAAACAAGATGACATTACTTTGATGACATTTTTTCGCATTAACATCATCAGCATCATACTGACAAAAACGACGAAATTATGTCACCCACAAAAAAGGTACTATTGGTCATGAGCTCTAAAGTTGACCGTTTTCGAGAAAAATCAACTTTTATGTTGTTAACGTTTGCTTTTCTTACTTGTTCTAATGCTTTAGTAAAATAAAACTTTTATTTCAAAAAATTTACCACGTTTTTCAACATAAAAGTTGATTTTTCTCGAAAACGGTCAAATTTAGAGCTCATGACCAACAGTAACCTTTTTTGTGCAGAAAACATTGGCGGTTCAAATGGACGTCTCAAAACCGTACTTTTTCCAGTGGCGTAGAACTTGGGGAGAAAAACAACCACTACCCCTTCAAAATCTTCACCAATTATGACTTAAAAAAAAATTTTCTCGCATACAACTTAGCTTATTATAAGTAGAAAATGATTACAAAAGCTGTTTTCTTTACGATAAACGGTTCTGGAGATATTTCCAAAAAACGAATTTTTTTATTAAATTTCAACACCCTGTATCTCGAAAATGGTGCATTTTAGAGAGTAAGTTGATAGTAACTTTTTTTCAAATTTTTGGACAATAAGGTATCACATCCTGAAGTCCTGCGCATATATTATGAATCACCCTATATAATATGGATTCATTGGGCATCATCAATAGTTTCAATCAATCTCGTCAAGATCCAGTTTTATTGTTTTAGTACGAATACAAACGTTTGTAAAAAACGTCAACAAAATGTTCTTGACGTTTCTAATTCTCAAGTATCACTGCGTTAGCGTGACTGACATTTCTAACTCATGACAGATTAATAATTGAGTGATGTCAACAAAGAAATGCGAAAAAATGGTGTAAACAAACTCGTAATAAAAGCAGTTTTACTAAACTCATACAGCTTTAAGTTACTCGCTCGCTCCGTTCGCTCGTACCCGTACTCAAACGCTATATTTGTTAGGAAAACATTGCTTTTCTATATTTGTTGTATAATATACTATATAACGTCTGACACGTTTTTGACGGTACGAAAAAGATATCGTCGATATGGTGTATACCTTATTTCAAAAAGAGAGAGAGAGAGGCAACATTCTAAACAGAGCCCCAGCCCAAAGTACAAGATGGAATTTGCAAAATAAATTTATGTGACATTCTCTGGTAAGTAAGGTAAAAGAAAAATAGATAAATTAACGTAATAATTATTGTAAAACTTTATTACATAAACAGCTGTGGTATAAACAATGTCAGAATATTTGACAATGTACAACAATAACAAAACGTTGCATAATGTGATTTTGCCTTGCTTTCAGCCAATAAGAAACAACTGTCATTTGGGTCTGTTCAGAATTTTGTCTTTCTCTTATTGAAATAAGGTATAATCACACAAAGATGCTTCTCCTGTCCATGACAACCAACAAGATAACTATTTTGACGCAATTTCTGATATTGTGGTGATGTCATACTGACAGACAAAAATGACGTCATAACTAATCATTTTCTTGTGTATAACACTTAATAGTGAAGTTCTTCACTGAATCTCTTGGTGCAGAAGTAGAATACTAAACACTTCAACTCACTAAACACCAAAAACTTTTAACTAAAAACCGCCACGTTTCGACAGCAAAGATGTCATTATCAAGGCGATAAAACAGTTTTATTATCGCCTTATTAGTTAAAAGGTTTTGATGATTAGTGGGTTACAGTGTTTAGTATTATATCACTTATAAATGATGTTGCAGGGATGTCAACAGCGTTACATCAAATGAATATCAGAATTAAAACATCTCCTAGATATCATATCCTGCACAAGATGAAG
This sequence comes from Holotrichia oblita, assembly GCA_023690525.1. Lineage (NCBI taxonomy): Eukaryota > Metazoa > Arthropoda > Insecta > Coleoptera > Scarabaeidae > Holotrichia > Holotrichia oblita. The sequence continues at coordinate 16,059,139 of CM043019.1, read as the reverse complement.
CAAATTTTTAATTAAAATTATATCGGTATTTTGTGTAATCTCTGAATCAGAATCATCATCGCAATAATTATCATTGATCACCATTTTTTTTTAATTTTAGATAAGATGAACATAGTTTTGACCACACTTTTAATATTTTCAACTGAACAATATCACCGAGCTCTATAGTGGTACAAATAACTGTTGTTCTATTAGTATTTCATACAAATTTCAAACTTTGTCAATCCAAAAATAAGTATAACCAACGAAGTGTAAAATTTAATATTAAAAAAAAACAACACAATGCAGGAAGTCGTGCCAAGAATAGTTTGGCAAATTGAAAATCTTTAATCCGGTATAAACAGCAAGTGAAGAAAATTATGTATTTCACCGGCTTGCAGCGTTGCCAACACTCACAAGAATATCGATTAATTTCGCTATTGATAGATTATGGATCTATTTTGAACGCACTCAAGAGATGTGTGTTTGTTTTCTCCGCTAAATTAATTATATCGAAGGCGCTAACCACATCAGAAGTATTTTCGCAGCTGTTTTAATTCTTTGAGGTCCAGCCCTCTACACACTACATCTATTTCGGTGATGAATGATGAATCTCTCAGTATTCCATTAACTAAGCTTGGAGTTCGAGTTTGTTGCGATTTACGCTGATTCATTAATTTATTGTAGTTTTCGAAAAAATTTCTGCGGTGTTTTTGTTTATTAAATGTGAGGTTTTAAAAATTTTAGTGCTGTTTAAAAAGTGTTTTGTTAGAACAAAATGGAATCGTGGGGTAACTTGGATATAACATCAGCAATTACAAGGGATGATTTAAACAGTAGCTTCAGAAGGAGTAAAGCAATGGTGAGTTTAATTTTATTTCGTATTACATAATAGCGACAATTTTTTACTGATTTTTTTTTCGAGTTTTGCGTTCAAATTTACATTTTCGTTGAGCGATTTAATTGAATTTAAATCCCATTTCAAAATTTACCGCGTTTCCAAAAAACCGGCGTTGGATTGGCGAATATTTCAAACATAATCTAGCAAGCTGTGCCTGAATTATTTGTAGTTATTTTAAGATCGTACCCGTCCAGCTGGTACATTATAAAATTTATATGACCAAGATGTAAATTGGAATGTTTTTACTCGCATTAAAATAGAAATAAAAATTGTGCGCGATCGATTCGATTTGAGAAACTAAATAATAGAAGTTTTGTGTCTATTTTCTTTTGTGTTTATTTTTCTTGTGGCTGTACATTAAAATACCGAAGCTTTCGTTAAAATGGATGTTTCGCCTGACGTTTGGGGCCAATTAGCGCTGGAAGCTTCTCAAGTCTATTTAACGGAAGGTGCTACTGCCAGAAGTCCATTCGCCAATACGGTAATGCCATTTGTTTAAAACGCATCTTAAATCTTCAGATCGGATTTAAAAATAAAATTAATTAACGTCTGAATTGTGTCTATCTCCCTGGGGCATTTCTAAAATGTGTTCTAATTTTAGTTACTACGTTTAATGGCCCACTTATACGGTTTATGTACATGCAGTCAAACAAGATAATACAACGTAATTATTCCCCTTTAATAAAGTCAAGATTTGAAGATAATCAAATCGTATTTACGAGCATGTTTTCTTGTGAAATTAAATATAAATATTATTATAATATAAAAACGTTATTCCTAATTTCCACCTTCCTCCATAATACAGGCTTTTATATTTTGTTTATTAGCTGAATTATTTGAAATGAAAGTTAAATTTACAATCCGCTTTTAATTGCAGATTAAAATGTGGAAGGTTATGTTATATTTAAAATCTTTAGAAACTGTTATGTTGTCAGTCTTATAGAAGGACAGCGCGAATTTACAAAAATACAAAGGATTTGCATTGTAAAATGATTCCCGGCGATCTGTCATATGAAATGTCAATCATCGCTGTCAAATTGACAGATAACCTACATTGATATTGTATCATAAATAACTTCCAAAAGCTGCGATTGGTCATTTTAGTTGAAATTTTATTATTCGTTACTAAAGACCGCAAGAATTGTTTCGCTTCCAGCGGCAGTACATCGGGGGCGTTAACGTCGCGCGCCTATCGTACGAGTATATATGTAGTGAAATATGTAGTTCGTAGACAGTCATCGTACGGTATTGTTGCATGATCATGCATTGCAAGTACGCGTACCTATAATTCGGTTGCAACGCATTTAAAATGTCGAAAGTTCGTGAAAATGCTTCAACGTGTTTGTTTGCTAATATGGTAAGATTGTATATTATGTCTGTGTTTTCATTAATTCGAGTATAAAGTTACTCTCAATAACGCTAATTTTTTTATTTCGGTAAAACCGATGTAGTTACGCCCCTGCTAAGCAACCACATTTGTGGTATTTATTCAATTACTGATAGTTTCCAAACGTCGCAATACAGCCGCGATATCGTTGAACCTCCACAGCCGATTTTCACCCGCTGGAAAACATGGTTAAAGACAGCATTTCACTTCTGCATTTTCAAGCAATTACAAAGTCTGTTGTTTTACAATTTGATCCTCTAGGAAAGTAAAAAACATCTACCATAATCACCATTGTCGCGACAACTCAACAACATTAACATAATTGCATTCTTCCACATTGCAACCAAAAAAAAAGATCTACTAAAAACCTAAGTAACACATCGATGTCAATATGACGTCATATTTTAATGAGTTTTACTACAGATTACGGAATATAATTTTGTAAATGTTATATCTATACTTACGTATATAGTTCGCCGTACAGGCCATCAACCACGTCATATTGACGTTTAACGGAAGGCGTTGAATTAGCGATTTGTCAGGGACGTCAAAAAGCTGTCGAAAAATAAATGCATTTATCACGTTATTAGTTGATCATTTAACATCCGTGACCAATAAGTCCCTAAAAGTGACGTCAATATGACGCATTGCTGCTAGTGTTCCATTTATATAAAAACTAGCTGGCCCAGCAGACTTCGTTCTGCTTAGAAAAGTATTGATTTAGATATTTAATGTTTTATTATTACGGGTACCTCCCGCCGTGTCCCGCCCATCCGGTACCACCCCCCGTGTCTCACCCGTCCCGTACCACCCCCCGTGTTTCCCCTATCCCGTACTACCCCTCTTTCCCGCCGGTCCCGTACCACACCCCGTGTCCCATCCGTCCCGTACCACCCGCCCGTGTCCCACCCGTCCCGTACCACCCCCGGTGTCCCACCCGTCCCGTACCACCGCCCCGTGTCCCGGAAAAATGAATTTTCTTGATAATTTTTTTTTCGGGAATATTTAGGGCATTTTCTTGGGTATTCTTCTTGTTTGGCCGGAGACCAGTCCCAATTGGTGCGAATCATCGAAATCGGTCCAGGCGTTCTTGAGTTATAAGATTAGTAACTAACGGCTTTCTCTTTTATATTATATAGATACATTTTAGAAAAAACATCTTGTTTGTAGGAATGACATCTTGTTGACCGAAAAATGATATCTTGTCTGTGAGCATAGGTGCAAGTTCTTTTCTGAATCATCCCAGGTAGCACAGTGACGACACTTTTACGTAATAAAACTTGATCATCGGTTACGTCCGTATAACTTTAAATATGACGTCTAAATGACGGTAGGATCACGTGATTATGTTACCGTCTAGTCACGTGAAAATTAGACGTCTTATAAGCGTGTTCAGAATGACGTTAGTCTGCTGTCAGCTTTTGATATATATTGTTTCCACGGTAACTACAGTAATGAATAAAACAAACTCGAAATACTTTAAAATATTTATTAAAATTAAAAAAATTACCATTTCCATATACGCAGGTATAGAGAATTTTTCGCCATTCTCCGCTGACGACACAATTTTGAGCTACACCGACATAACCTTCAATTTTACGCACAATGTTGCATATTTAATTTCTTAAGTTTCGGCATTTCTTCGTCGCCAAAGTGATGTCCTTATACCGTAACATTTTGGTGATCTGACGCCTTTTGGGAAAAATGCCCAATTAGTAACGTCGATGTGACGTGAGCGTGCTACCTGGAATTATAAGAGTCATATTTATAGTTCGTGCTTGAGGTTGTGTCGATGCTTGCAATTGTGACGCAATTTTGACGTAAATGTCATTACAAATCTGTCACGTGCTCAAGCATCGACACAACCTCAAGCACAGACAGTAAATATGACCCTAAATCTATTAGTGTAGTTCCAGTGATGACCTGCAACGCTGCCAAAGACACGGTTCTGTTTATGTAGACGATAGTCGCAATAGTGTATTCCTTTGTGTTTATGCCTGGTGCCATATAGTATTATGTTGTAAATCGCGCCACTTAGAACTGCCCGTTTGCCACTGCTAGGTCCTTACTGCTAAGTCTGAATACTTTCTTTTCTGCCTTGCTCGCCACTTCCACGATGTGCGGTCCAAAAGACCCTCTCTCGTCAATGATAATTCCAAGCTAGCCTAATCTTGGCAGGATGTACTTCAACTCCTTGCGACGCGAAGACGATATGGTGTCTCCTTCTTTGAAACTTGGCTATTATGGCGTTTATTTTGTTTGGCGCGAATGTCAACCCCTGCTCAGCCGCTGATCCGTTCCAGGAATATAATGTAGAGTGGTCCCCAACCCCCACTATGAGAGCTAGGTCAACAACGTACCCAACGCAATTTGCGCCCCTATTGAGCTCTCGCCCAAGTATTCCATCGTACAAAACATTTTAGAGAACTAGGCCCAATACAGACCTCTGCGGTACCTCTCTTCACGAATTCCTCTTTCTCTATCATCACTCTCCTATCTTTCAGATAGCTCGAGACAAAATTAACCAGGCAAGTGGCTATATTAATGCCGGGAATCGGAAAACTCCCCGAAAACAATTCAGCGACGAAAAATTCTTCGACTACAATTCCCCAACAGGAAAATTCCCCGACAATAACAAATTTTCCTTCTCACTTTATCTCGGCTTAGAACGAGTAGCATTACACTAGCGTGTTTTTTTTTGTTTTTTTCTATAATAGAAGGTTTTTGTTCTCTTTTTTGTTTTTATATAATAGTAATAATAACAGCAACAATCGAAAAGGATGTGCTCTTATGTACAAGGGCTACTATTTTTTATTGTCTTTAATAAATAAGGTTGTGGGCTATACCACGCAAGTTAAGGTATTTTTATAATATAAAAACGTGTAATTAGAAATTAAGTACAGTCGTGGAATTTTCCATTCGTTCTAATTGTTTGTCGGGGAATTTCCCTGCCGGGGAATTGTAGTCGGGGAATTTTCCTAGATCCATTGCTGCCTCGCAGTTCCTTGATAATTATAGACTGTGGCAGGCCGAATTAAAGGCGTTGCTTACATCTATTGCCTTTGTATTCCTTGGTCGTTTCCATTACCCCCGCTACTGCTTGTATTGTAAATCGTCCTTGTCGAAAACCATATTGATATTCATGGAATCCTCCCTTCATTTCCAGATCATTTAATAACCTTTGTTTAATAAGCGTAGCTAAGGTTCATATTTATAGTCCGTGCTTGCGGTTGTGTCGAAGCTTGAGCACGCGATTTTGACGTAAATATCATTACAAATCTGTCAAAATCACGTGCTCAAGCAGCGACTCAACCTCAAGCACGGACTATAAATATGATCCTAAGGGTGTTAAGCAAGCAACGTGGTGTATAAGAGCTTGCCACTTCCGGAGGCGTTCCACTCTTGAGGATAAGAACCGCTTTTTGGTCCTTTTCCATTCTTCAGGGAGCTTTTGTTCAGTCAATAAGCTGTTCATGACCTCCATTGGACTCAGTTTGTAGTGATCTTTATCACTTCGGACGGGTTTCCATCTGGGCCAGGAGATTTTCCGCTCTTGGTCTTCATAGCTGGCCTTTTAACCTCGTCCTCAGATAATGGTTTGACATTTGACACGGTAGGTCCCTGCATCTAGTTGTCCATGGGATGCGGGAACAAATCAGCAATGATTCGTCTTTTTCTCCTAGACATATTTCGTAGGATGTTAGACAGCTCGCTCGTTTCATTACAACCTTGTAAGCACCACCCTCCCACCTTCCCTCTCCCCATACGTCATTATACAATTCTTGGCAGAGCTGTTTCCAAAATTTCTTTTTGGTTGTTTTAATTAATTTATCCAGATCCGTTCTCTTGTCCATATACATCCCTTAACGTCGTTCATTAACCACAATGATTTATAAATCAAAGATCTTCCCAACGTTTCTTGTTTATTCCAACCATCTTCACCATAGCGATTGTTGTCATGTGACACCTACCACACGTTAAAAAAAAAGTAGTATTGGAAATTACCTACAACACAGTACCGTAAAGTGGGTCACTGCATCAAAAATCTCGATTTGCATTTAATCATTAACAGACTGTACATTTGTACAAAGATGAACTAATTTAATTTCAAAAACAAAACAGCTTTACTCTTATATCCTGCAAATATTGTATCGCCAATTTTCAAATTCCAAATTTGTTGTTGTTCATCTGTGTGTATCACTCAACTTAATCTTACAAAGAAATCAGATCATTATTTTAACAGTAAGACAATTTTGACGGATTATAAATGATTCTTTTTGTTATTTTAGTAACATGTCTCGCTTAATTATGTATTGAATATGTCTCGCAAGTAAACCGTTACCATTACTAATGCCAAGAGCCAAGATTGAACAGCTGGTTCGTAAATAAGAAATCAGTTTGTTTTATGGAACACTATTTATATTCATTAATGTATGTACTTACTATACATGTATCCTATCTTACAAAATTTAAAATTAAGTGTCGCAAATCGACCATAATGCATTCATAACGTAAAGTATTTATGATTAAGCATTTCAGAGTGCGTAGTAAATGCTTTTTAAATATCAGACCTATAAACGTCGATCCTAACTCTACGCTAACTTCTAATTTTTTGCTTACAGACTATAGAGAAGCTCCCGGATAAAGTCATCCTGGAAATCTTCAGCTATTTAACACACAGGGAAATATCAAAGTTGGCGAGAGTTTGTAAAAAGTGGCGACTGATAGCTTACAACACGAAATTATGGAAAAACGTCTCGTTACGCCCGGAAATTTCCGGCTTACATGTTGGATCCCTAGAAACCCTTCTAGCACTAATTAGTATAAGATTCGGACCGTCACTACGCTACATCGAGTTACCAATAGAATTAATCACTCACACGGTACTTCACGAATTAGCAAACAAATGTCCCAATCTGACTCATATGCTGTTAGACTTTTCTACGGCCATGCAACTGCACGATTTCAGCGAATTGCACGCCTTCCCTACCAAATTAAAATACTTGTGCATCTGTTTATCTGAGGTCATCTTCATGGAAGGTTTCATGAGGAAAATCTATAATTTCATCAACGGTTTGGAGATCCTCCATCTGATCGGGACATACGAGAAAGTCGAGGAGGAAGAGGAAGAAATTTATGAAGTTATTAACGTTCATAAATTGAAATCGGCGACTCCAAATTTGCGGGTTATTAATCTGTATGGGATTAATTTTGTTGATGACAGTCATATTGATGCGTTCAGCTCTAACTGTATTCAGGTAAGTTTTAATTGCTACTACTGCAACAACTTTGTTATTGTGTGTGGTAGCCCATGTTCTTTGGTTATTCCTTGAACTTTGCGCACTTTATAATAGCTACAGACGTCACAGTAACGTTATTTATTAGTCATCTTTTCCATTTCTTTCCGTTGAAAACTAAATAAGTCCCTAAAAGTGACGTCAATATGACGCATTGCTGCTAGTGTTCCATTTATATAAAAACTAGCTGGCCCAGCAGACTTCGTTCTGCTTAGAAAAGTATTGATTTAGATATTTAATGTTTTATTGTTATGGGTACCACCCCCCGTGTCCCGCCCGTCCGGTACCACCCGTCCCGTACCACCCTCTTTCCCGCCGGTCCCGTACCACACCCCGTGTCCCACCCGTCCCGTACCACCCCCCGTGTCCCGCCTGTCGCGTACCACCCCCCGTGACCCGCAACTTTGTTATTGTGTGTGGTAGCCCAAGTTCTTTGGTTATTCCTTGAACTTTGCGCACTTTGTAATAGCTACAGACGTCACAGTAACGTTATTTATTAGTCATCTTTTCCAAGAAACGTCATAAACTCATCATTTTGGCGACAGAAAGTGCTGTCAGCTTTTTTATACGAATTTCATACGTTTTCTGAATTAAATTTCCGTAAATTTAGTGCAACAGCTCCGTATTGACATTGCTAGCATACATTGAAGTAATTAACGAAACGATAGAGAATGATAAACAGTTCTTAATGGTAAAAAACTCTTTTGTGCGGATACCTACTGGATAAACTCTTATTTAATACAAGAATCCTACCCACTTAGCAAACTGACGTAATTTTGACGTCAAAATTTGCGATCAATTACGTCGGGCGGCGAAAAATATGCCGTCCAACCGGTGTAGTACTGGCATATAATTAACGCAGAAAGTCTCATCGCCACTAACAAGATTTTACATTGATGATTGATGTAAACAATCTTTGCATTCACGACGTATACATATAAATTGTATTTTTCTACGCCCGTTAAAGCAAGCAAATATTTTCTTTCAGGATTGCATATACGAGGCCTTTACTAACTCCTTGTGGTGGTATTTTAGGTGTTCCGAACTATGTCTCCGTTGGCACAACTGGCAGCGCATCCGCCCGGTAGTTCTCGTCCGATCGCGCTGTCATTCGTATCGTTGACAAACATTGCATTGAAAATCGCTCGATATCTAGTTCTTTTGCCTGTTGCACTTGTGTTATTGTTTCCGTTGAACTATTTTTCCGTTAATATATCGTTGTTCGCGCGTTATTTGATAGTTTTTAGTGTTTTTATACGCTTTTTCTCCGCTTTAATTTCTGACATTTCACATTTGACGTTTCTAATTTTTTGGATTCTTTTATACATTCATAAAGAGTTTTTACGAGGTGTTGGACCGTCCTAAAACCCAACAAATTGGTGCAGCCTTCATCCGGAACTTGTTCCGATCCATTCCGGTCATCAGCAGGTTTGCAAAGCTGTTTTAAGAGATGTAAAAGTAATGACAATTCCGAGCTGTCAATTATAGTAAAGATTTACTGTAAAGAATGGATTTTTCCGAAAATTCAGAGATAGTAAATGGGAAAGTGGAAACTGGATTCATGTTCTCGACTCAGGGTTCAGTGATGGAGAGCCAAGAATCACATATTTCTGAGACGCCGTTGATGTTTCGAACAGATATAGAGTCCTGTCTGATGTCGTTCCAGAAACGGAAATGGACACGTCCCAACCACAGAGCGAGCAGTCCCAAGAATTCAATAAGCAGGACAAGGATACACAGAAGGGTCCTAAACCACCGCCGATATGTTTTGTATCCAAGTTGGGACCATGCAACATCAAACTGTTTCTTGAAAGTGACATGTTGTGTGAAATGTGCGGCCAACCACCTCAAATGCGAAGTCTACATAAAGCAATTGGAAATAAACAAATCAAAGGCTGGCAAAGAACAAGCTAGTAGCCGGAAGCAAGAATGTCAGAAAAGCAGCATTTGGATGCTCCATTACCTGCCATAAATGCGTGGAATCGAAAGTCTGGAGATATTGCGAGGAATGCCCAACCAGAAAGGATGGGACGTGGAAATTTTCCATCATTACCGGGTAGCAGTGCTAGGCGTGTGGAGGAAGACACAAGAGTGAATTATGCTAAGGATGCGCTGGTTAGCCAGTGTTTTACACGAGTTAAAGGCTGCCATGCAGAAGTGGAAGACCGTTGTGGATTATGCAATTACAGTTGAAGAATTCAACAGCAAATATTCGCACAAGCTACAATGCCAATAAATTGTTGTGGAATGGCGACGGAGCTGCAAAAAAGCTGCAAGAATTAACAGATTACCTGCAGAGAAATAACGTACAGATTGCTTTCTTGGTGGAGACTCGACTTGGTAGGAATTACACCTACCAAGTCAAGGAAAAGCATGGCTTTAATGCACACGGCGGCGTTGCTATTTTAATAAGAAGCGATATAACTTACCAGCGAATTCAAGATGATCATCCGGCCCTGAAGGACATCCAGGCTATAGCTGTAAGGCTTAAGCATAATATGATAATGGCAGGATATTACAACAGCCCCCAACAAAAGTTACAAGACCAGCAGCTGGACAAGCTCTTTTCACTGCTCCTTTATCACCCGGAGGAGGTACTTGCCACAAACATGGAAGAAAGTTCTTGTCACGCCGGTGCCGAAGCCTGAAAAGGACAGGACCAGATCAACCAGCTGTAGACCTATTTCAATACTACCCACGAGCGTTGCTGGAGCATATCAATGAACACGCTCTGGGCAAGAAGGTAACACCGGACCATCAATTTGGCTTCAGACCAGCACACTCTGCTGCTCATTCAGTGGTGAAGGTAGTAATGGACGCTAGAACGTTTAATAGCAGGCAACATACTGCCTTTATGCTGGTTGATCTGGAGAAGGTTTTTGATAAAGTTTGGGTGGAAGGCCTGTTGTACAAAATGATTTCGCTGGAATATGCAGCGGCTTTAATTCACCTGATCAACAGCTACATGTCAAGCAGAGTCCTCTCAGTTAGAGTAAACTCCGCAGTCTCCAGCAGGATGAATATTGAAACAGGAGTTCCTCAGGGATCTGTGCTTGGACCAGTTCTATTTAACATCTACACGAGTGATATTCCCACTTTCCCACGTACGAAGATTTCCACGTTTGCAGACGATATGGTGGTATACGCTCATTCATTTTCTGCCGTTTCTGCGATGCAAAAACTGCAGAACTTTTTGCCGACGTATGAGCGATATTGTTATCTTTTTTCCCCCAAAATTTTATTAAAATATGTATAATATCAACTATGTAGCATTTTACATAAATTAGTTATGTAAGGTTTTACGATTTTTACTGTAACTTATTCTATAAAACAATAAACGTCTTGTCTCTCTCTCTCTCTCTCTGTCTCTCATCTGCCCGGTGAACGGATAGTTCATGGTTCGAATCACAAATCACTTAAAATAGATGTTCAACTCTATTGAATCAGCTGATAGAAAAAGTTGCGTGGCAAGGGGCCGGCTGCCACGATCGGGGGAGGAAATAAATTAGGCGCAAAGGAGTAGGCAACCAGCATTACTAATCTGTATGAAATTTGCATAAGATCTAGTTGTATATTTTTATTCACGAAAATAGCTTTCTTTTTACTGGCGGTTTTTGATCGATTAACGAACAATTTTATGCCAGTTTTTTATGTGTTTATTAACAAATAAAAGCAGAGGTATAAAATTAATAACGACGTAAACACATGAGACTTTGACAAAAATGGATGAACGAATACAATCGCGCATGTGCATTGGAATTTGGAATATTTTAGGAAATGGATATAAAGATAATTTCTTGTCGCTATCGCCGCTGTTTTGACTTGCAACCCACTAAACAGACACCCCGTTCCGTCTCCTGGAAACTCCCCCCTATAAGCAAAATCGTTAGTATTAAGTTGAACATCTATTTTAAGTGATTTGTGGTTCGAATCCCTGACGAGACGCTTATATTTTTAAAATAAAATATCTGCTTGCATTGACGGGTAGTATAGATAAATACAATTTATAATCTTAGGATTCATCTTTTTTATAATAATATAATAACGTGAATTCATTTTTATTTCAGTTAGAGTGTTTAGCAGTCAATTATTGCTCCAAAGTTACAGGATCAACGTTGAAAACCTTATTTCAACGTAGCAGAAGACTAACTTGCCTACTTATGAACGGAACGAGTAAACAATCATTTAGTACCAACTTTAAAACTATAATTCCACTAATTTCGAATTTCTAGGTCTTCGAAGTGAATACCTATTACAAGTCGAATGGGAGAAATGTAATTTACAAGAATTAGACATTACGGCAACGGATCTAAATACCGAATGTCTCTCAGATATGTTAACAAGATTGCCAGGATTAAGATTTTTGAGCGCTGGCCAACTGAACGGTTTCAACGATCAAGTTCTGAAGGCGTGGATGGAACACGGAAATCCCAGAAATTTGGTAAAATAGAATCATGATAAGTTATTACTTTTAACCGTAATTTCATTTTGACAGATAGCGTTAGATTTGGATAGTTCCGACAATCTCTCAGAGGAAGCCATCTACAAATTTATCTCGAAATATGGTAATCAATTATGGGGATTGGTATTATCTGGGATGCCTCATATCACCGATTCGCTTTGTACCTCAATTTTACCTATTTTAAAGAATGTTAAGTCAGTATTATTTTCTACAAGAAATACAAAATTTTTGATATAATAATTATGTTTGACAGGATATTAGTGGTGGGAACTCAAGAAAGATTAGGAGTGAACATACTCGTAGATCAACTCATAGATAGCGTAGCCAACCATTGCCCGAGCGTTGAAAGGATAGAATTAAAATGGGATCCCGAAAATTTGCGTTTCTCCGATAAAAGTCAAAAGGCCATCGATACCATGCGAGTGAAATGTTTAAAATTAAAATGCCTCGTATTGAGGTAATCATATTTAAATAATCAACTTGAAAATTGACTAATTTTATTTTTTATTAATTTCAGTGACGGCCGATATTATGAAATTGTCAAAGCTAATTTTGAGAGAGCTGATCGTTTGACAGTTGTGAGGACAATAACCAATTGTAGTGTTTCCAATTATTACCTGTTATCGAATTATAAAGATCTTATATTCAACTGATATTTTTTTGATAAAAATATATTTTATTTTGTTGCTAATGTTGTCTTTTTTTGTTTAATTCTCGCAGGTATAATAAAAATCAAACAAAAATCTATTTTGTTTTGCAAACTCTTACCTCAAATCACATTTCAAAACAAGTATATACAAGGTATATTTAATTGGTTTAAAATCGAGAGAACAATATTTAATCTTCACATAATTTGGGATCATATAACTATTATGTTACATACCTGTCTCATCAATGTACTGGTACAGACTGAGCCAATAAGTTTGAGGACAAGTTGAATTTCCCTCCACTTTTCATTTTCTTTAAATTGGCCAACCTGTCGTAAACTCATAAGCGTCTCAACGAAAATTTCAAAACGGCTGCTAAGGTTACAGTATTAAGAAAATATTTATACAACTTGACTGTTTGTTTTGAAAAAAAAACAATTCTAATAAAATTAACAAAAACACTCAAAAAGTGCAGAAGAAACTGAAGGAAAACCGGATAGAACAAAATTATTTATAACAACGCCAAACACCTCCAAATACGAGCCAACTATGACATAGGTGTCCGAACGTTTTACAGTCATTGTGACCAACCTAATATAACAAATAAAAAGCGGGAAATTCAACTTGTCCTTAAACTTATTAGCTCATTCTGTACAGTGCCATCGTAAATTAGTGAGGATAGTTTGAATTTACCGCCACAGTTTTTAATGCGTTTTAAATTTTGAGAGTATCTATCATGCAAATGTTGTAGTTGCCCGTTGGTAGTGTCTTTTTTGAGTTCTTTTATTATTTTTATTTATATTTACTTCATTAATCTATCAAAAATGGTTCTTTTTATAATCCATTCATTTTAAGAAAACAATATAGTTAGCGATGGGATCGGCAACCGTATCACACCGAAAAATTTTTATGTTTGTAGAATCAACTGTCATCTAAATGTCATATAAACACATACAATAAACATTTTGTGATAAATTTCTTCTTAATTGCAAATATAAATTGTAAGCCATTTGCTTTTGTCTACTAACTAAATACGTTTTCCTTGAGGATTCTTTGATGACGAACCAGCAGGAATGTTAACATTTCGACCAACTACCCCATCATCACCCATGCTTGTACCAAATCTAAACTATGAATCGCACATCCAAAATTTGAACGAATACGAATCGTGACCTCTTCGATTTCCCTGAAATCTTGAATAGACATGCTAAATACCTAGGACAAACGCTTCGATTCCGAATAGGAGCACTTTGTCCCCGGTTTTTGTAGTTAAACGACGCGAAATCCCGCGATTATTTCTCTATCTGGTAGCAAATTTACTCAGCTTTCAGAGTATATGTAGGTTGTATTTAGAAATGTTTCTCCTTGTGGCCGAAAATTTGAGAAAACCAAACCTGTGCAAGATTCGATGCCAAACTTGGAACGTTGCACCGTTTGAGTTTTTCTCATTTTTTGAGGTGAAGTAGCCACTTTTGTAACCTAGATATATTCTGAAAGCTGAGAAAATTTGCTATCGGATAAAAAAATAGCAGCGGGGTTTCGCGCCGTTTACCTACAAAAACCGGGGTCAAAGTGCTCCTATGCGAAATTGGTGCGTTCGTCCTAAGTGCTATTTTTATATCTTTTTGGCCAAATAAAGTCTTTTAGTCCAAATCTGACATTGTTATCGTATTCGGCATGATCAATTACATATATATTTAAGATTTCAGGGAAATCGAAGAGGTCGCGATTTTCTTTAAAATTGAAAAAATGTGAATTTTTGACAATTTTCGAAGGGCGTTCTAATTCGTTCAAATTCTGGATATATATGTAATTGATCATGCTAAATACGAAAAAGGTGTTAGATTTGGCCTAAAGGGCTTTGTTTGGTCAAAAAATATAAAAATTGCATCTAGGACAAATACTCCAATTCCGCATAGGAGCACTTTGACCCTGGTTTTTGAGTTATATTGTACGTTTTAGGTAGCACCTATAATTCACTTTAACGGATTATAAAATGATAGGCTTCTATACGAAATTGCAGCTTTAAACAGTGTTGACATTACAAAATATGAGATTATTGATGTTAGTTTCTGGTACTTCAGATGTCTTTCATAACGACACATATATCTGTCATAAGTTACGGAAATACGTCAGATTAACGCTACTTGAGATGGGAATAGATATGTATGGTTGAAACTGTGGTATTGTATTTTTGAATTTTCAAATTTGCCGCCAGTCGACAAGTAGATTGAGGGAGGGATAATAAAGGAGAACGTTGGGTGAATGTTAGAGGCTCATCTACCAGCTGATTGTTTTACAGCGGTGCCATATCTATGTACATAATTCTATAAATCGTTTGCTTGATTTTATTTCAATATAATTTGAAAATTGGGCTTCATACACATATTTCTACAAATGTTTTACATCTACATATACAATTGTGTCTATTAATATTCCGTATTAACTTCACAATCTCTTTTCCCGTTGCAGAGGCCGTTACCTTGATACGGGAATCGAGATTACTCTATTAATTTTTAGATCTAATTACTGAAATTTGCTATGAGCATTCAAAATACGTCTACACATGTGTATATAAAGCCCGATTTTAAAATACGTTTTAAATAAATTATAAAAACATTATATTATGAAAAAATTTAACTGTGGCAACATCGCCAACTGTCAAACAGTAGTCGGGCCGAGGAAGTATTTTCGGTTTTTTTATTTTGTGACGTTTTTTGTTTTTTTAAGTAAACGTATTTACATTAAAGTGTGTTTCATTTATTATAAAGACAAGTACTACAAAACATTGTCATTTAAATATCTTATTTCTTATTTTCAAAACATGCATCTCCAGATACCTAGAATATGGATAGATTTCACTGAAACTTGTTGCTCATTTCATAACAATAAAACTTATTATATAATGATTAAAAAGAACGGAATAATGATTGCCGAAGAGTTATTAATAGTTTCTAACGGCAAATGTTGTTTTCAGCATATTAGAACGATCTTTATTTCTTCACACAATGTTACATTCTTTAATATATATTACAAGATGTATAATCGTGGCCAGATAAATGTAATACAAGCGTTTTTTTTTAATTTTATAGTCTAAGTCACAGAACATACATAAATAGAAGCGCAACTTTAGACAAGGATAGATATACATTGCGGGAGCACCATCTATCGTCTAGATCGTGGACTATTACAAGATATTTGACACATATTTGGTTCAGTGATAAGCTAACCGCGGTATTTAAATCCCTAATACTTATTTTTGTTATATTAAACAAGTTACACGTTTCAGACATTTCTTACATGTTTTGTTAACTGGAATTTATAATTCAACAAAAGATGTAAAGAAAGGTCTGAAACTTGTAGCTCATACAAATACTAAACCAAAAATATATCAACTGATAATATATAAAACGAAGCAGAAGATAAATTATGTACACAGTATAGGATGTTATAAACAACAGAGAAATCAAACAATATTGACATTTAAGTCTTAATTATACAAAGCCTATACAAAATCATTTGCGTTTTTTACAGTATTTATTAAATGCTATCCTCATCACGGGATCCGACATTTTTCTGACACCTAGTCTAGAATCCAGTCCTTTTAATATTTTATTTATATATTTCACCCAGGCAAACAAGCTAAGCCCTATAAAAATTCTTATGCAAAAAATACATGTCTCTGGATGATTTGTGCAACGAAAGTTAGAAAAATCAATTTGCTCCAATAATAATGTTTCAATTCGTTCGGATACTCGATTGTGCAAACGGGTACCCGAGTAGTGCGCTGAACGGGTACCCGGTTTCTGAAAACGTCGAGTTTCGACAGCGCTAGTTATTCACATAATAAGATACGCTGGATGTTTTGTCCAGGCATCCTTCAACGCGACACTTCCTAATATATCCAAGATTCATTCTGCAAATTATTTACAATAATCAGAATATTTAATAAACTTACTTCGACACACTTTTCGAAACGATAAACAATATATATCACCGGTGATAAACCTAAGAAAAGTAAAAATAATATAAACAATATGACAAATAGCACGAATACTGTCAAATACTGTTTCATGATTGGTCGCTACATCTATGAGCATAATAAGCAATTAGTTTTCAAAAATCCGCCGATCTAGACGCTAGATGGTGCTAAACAACAACTTTAAGTTGCATAGCCCTGGTCTAAGTTAGTATTTTGACATTTAAATGTCAAATCATTTTAAATTTTAAAACGTCAATTAAATATATTTTTACAATAGCACAAAAACTTACAGATAAAGTTCATGTCTTAATTCAGTTACAAAGATATAATATTTGAGAAATGCGGTTAAGGGTCATATTTGTAGTCCGTGCTTGAGGTTGTATCGATGCTTGAGCACGCGATTTTGACAGATTCGTAACGGCATTTACGTCAAAATCGGGTGCTCAAGCATCGACAAAACCTCAAACACGGACTATAAATATGACCCTTAATAAAACCACTTTGATGACGGTTAAGAAACAATAACAAAGTTAATATGTTTCGGTATGGTCTGACATTAGATTTTTATGACAAGTAGTTTAAGCTAAAGTGCGTCTTACATTAATAAAATTTCAAATTTTTGACATAGGTACACTCGCTTGCAATAAAATCTCGTACACCTTAATGTCAAGCAAGCTAATTTTTGAAGATTATTTTTCAATGTAAGCTGACTTTAGATTTGACGGATGTGACACACTATGCATAGAGGTTATGGTGACTTATAAAAATAGTGTACTTTTGGAAATGAAACGTCAAATTAGAAATGTCACAAAAAGGTGAAATCAATATAGGTAAAACTAGGTGTACGAGATTTTATTACAAGCCAGTGTACATGAAATTTAAGGTTGTACTACATTTATCTGACCACGACTGTACATACCATCACGCACACTTAGTAGCTTGTGACATATTCTTAAAAAATGACATTACATATTTGTCTGTCAAATGCTGACGTTAAATTATACATCCAATACAGACCGAGCCAATAAGTTTGAGGACAAGTTGAATTTCCCGCCACTTTGCATTTTCTTTAAATTGGCCAACCTGTCGTAAACTCATAGGCGTCTCAACAAATTTTTCAAAACGGGTGCTAAGGTTACAGAAGAAGAAGAAAATATTTACACGACTTGACTGTGTTTTAGAGAAAAAAACAATTCTGATAAAATCTAACAAAAACACAAAAAACCTAGAGGAAACTGAAGGAAAAACCGGGTAGAACTCATAGGGCTTCTGTTTTATCTAAGGCTGGACGAAGGGTCCGTTAGCCTTTTATTCGTCTTACGATCGCGGCGCCTCTAACCGCAGGGTCTGTATAAATCAAGGGAATTTTTGGATCTGCAACTGGACGACCAAATCGCGGCCGGATACTAGTCTGCCATCGATAAGATCCTCCTAGTCTCCACACGAGGAGGAGGTCTGTCGGGATCTAGCTCTCCCAAGTGCTGGATCAACGGGTTCCCCGACCGAGAGGCCCTCAAAAGAGTTCCCCTGGCCAGCGCCATCGCATATGCGCTCAGCGGCGGGATGTTCAAATCCCTATGGATTTGGGCATTGCTCACGAACCAAGGCGCCGCCACGATGATTCGCAGCACCCGGTTCTGGAGGATGTTCAGCCTTTTAACTTGCGATATACTGGCGCTGGACCAGGTCAGGACACCATATGTTAGAATCGGTCGGAGAAACACCGTATAAATCATGAGCTTAATCCTTAAACTCAAGGAGCTCTTCCAACACAAGAGAGGAGCCAGAGCCGCGCGTGCACGAAGGAATTTGGCTGTGATTGTCGTAAAATGGTGTTTAAAAGTCAGCCTGGAATCTAGTGTTAAACCAAGGTATTGCACGCGCGTTTCCCAAGGTAACCTTTTTCCCCCAATGGTGATGTTCGTTGGGGGGGGATTCCGTTTTCTGGAGAACCTTATCGCAACGCATTTGTCGGCGTTGATGCTAAGACGCCATTTGGTCGCCCAGTCACAAATCTCATTGACCGATCTTTGGAGCCTTCGACATATGAGCGCGTCGTTTCTTGAGGAGGTATACACGGCCGTGTCGTCCGCATACACGGCCAAACAAGTGGAAAATGACCTCGGTATATCGCTCGTAAATAGAATAAATAGTTCTGGCCCCAAAAGTGAACCCTGCGGTACTCCGGCGAAAATTCGCCTGCGGTCGGGGGTGCATCGCTCAACTTTATTGAGAATGTTCTATCGGCTAGATAGGAGCCGATCAGTGCGATCATGTTGGGATTTATGCCAAACCTGCCCATTTTAAAAAGTAGACCTTCGTGCCATACCGAATCGAATGCGTGTGCAAAATCCAGAAAAACCGCACCTGTTGAGTGCCTCATCTCCAGCGCATTGCGAATCTCCTCCGTCAAACGGAGGAGCTGAAAGTCGGTCGATAAGCCCTCTCGGAATCCAAACTGCTCATCAGGTAACAAGTTACCCTCAGTGATGAAGTCGCGCAGTCTCGAAAGAATTATGGATTCGGCGATCTTGGACAAGTTCGAGAGGAGACTTATCGGCCTAAAACTTGCTGGTGACGATGGATTTTTACCGCGCTTATGGAGCATGAGGACGCTCGCATGCTTCCAGACGATCGGAAAAACGCAAAGACTCAGCATGGCATTTAGGATCAGTACCAAGATGTCAATGGCATTTGTTGGAAGTTTTTTGAGGGCAGTATTGGCTATCCCATCATCCCCGGGAGCCTTTCCGTTCCTCCGACGATCTATGCAACCTAGCACCTCTTCCCGACCGACTTCGGGAAGCGGATCACCGCGCATATTATGAAGTTCCCTAATGAAGAGGTCAACCTCACGGTGTAGAAGGCCGTATTGAGGTTGACCCTCCGCGCCACGGAACACAGCCTCTAAATGGTCCCCAAAAACAGTTGCCCTTTCAGATGCGGAGTGAGCCAAACCGGCCTCACCCCGAAGCGGAACACAACCAGTAGATCTCGCTTTTTTCTCTTTAAAGCCTTAGAGAGCCGCCATAAGGAACCATCATCAGGTATGGCCGCCGACACACTGCGCCACCACTGTTTTTCTCTAAAATCCCTCAACTCAGATCGAAGACGCGCGGCAAGATGATTTGCCGCCTCGCAATCAGCAGGGCTTCTAGTGGTCTGCGCCCTTTTTCTAGCTGTGCGCTTACGGCGAAGCAGATGCCTGAGGTCAAGTGGTAGCCACCTGTCGAGAGCAGGCGCGGAAGCAGTTGTGGAGGTTTTAACGGCATTAGATATTATGCCAGTAAGGCGTTCTGCGGCAACTTCTAAGGAACAAGCTCCATCGACAGAAAAAACCGACTGGTCAACAGACTGGTGAACACCCCGTGCGAACTGCTCCCAGTCCACGGACCCCCGAAAGAACACTTCAGAAGATTGCAACTCGCCGCCAAATGTAATAAAAATAGGGTTGTGATCCGACGAGAGATCAGGCGAACTCGCAACATGAAGGTATGATGGTAGTCCCCTGGACAGAGCGATGTCCAGAATGTCCGGCCTAGTGCCGGGGCGGAAGTACGTAGGCTCGTCCGGGGAGTGCACCTCGACACCGGAGGACGAGAGAAAACGAAAAAGTTTTCTACCGAATTCATTCGTCGAAGCGCATCCCCAGAGCGGGTGCTTGGCATTCAGGTCCCCGGCGAGAAGGACCGGAGCACTGCTAGACATCAGCCGATCATAGTCGTCGGTATCACACACCCTACTGGGAGAAGCATAGACGGAGATCACACGCAGAGAACCAAGGCCCCTGATTTCGACATCAACCGACGTCGCCTCGAGGGAACGCAGCAAGGGAGTGCTTAAGGGTTTGTTTGACGGCTATCGCCGTGCCACCTCCTCTCCCAACTAGTCGATCAGATCGATAAATACGATAGTTTGGGAGAGTAAACCTATCACCAGGCCTGAGCCAAGTTTCGCTAATGAGAAGCATGTCGACGGGGTTGTCCCGAAGGAATTGCGCAACTTCAGAAGTTTTGTTCCTGATACCACAGGCGTTCCACGCCATGATTCGAACTTGTGAAAAAGGTGGACAGATTCGTATACTCATTTTTTATTTTTAGTGTTCTCACTTGAAAATGCTGCCATCAGGATGTTCGAAAGCGTATTAATTTGTTGAGACATCGCCTGCAACACATCCAACATCGCAGAGATGTTGGTGGGTGCAGGATGTTGCGGCTGTTTAAGTGCCGAACGAGGAGTTTTATGCTGAGCTTTAGATGACTCACTAGTCTTAGGTGTAATTGACTTTTTCTGCATCTGCGTTTGTGTCCACGTAGTGGCCGCAGCAGCCTGGGAATAAGTCTTCCCAGGATGCACCAGAGAGGAGACAGGCGTCTGCCTCCTTGGCGTCCGCGCAGAGGCGGATACAGGTTTGGGTTTGGGGAAGCGAGAGCAACCCCTATAATTCGCGGGGTGTTTTTCCCCGCAGTTCGCACATGTCGGAGGTTCGCTCTTTGGGCGCGTACAATCACTAGCGGCATGATTCTCGCCACAGGCCACACATTTGCGTTGGGCAGTGCATCGCGACTGCGCATGACCGTAACGCTGACAACGAAAACACTGCCCAATCGAAGGCCTAGATTTCAAAGTCTCAACAGAAATGTCCAGAGATCTGATTTCTTTAAGATGGTAAATGCGTTTCTGATCTTTAGACAATTTAACCAAAATCAAAGGCATTGGTCTGCCACCCCGATTTCGACGCATACGAACGACTGATTCCGGTTTAAAACCCAATTCTTCTAGTTGTCTTTTAATTTGTTCTTCGGGAATCTCAGTAGGAATGCCACGAAGGACAACACTAAGTACCTTCTCAGATGGTAGTTGGTATGTATGAAAAGGGATGTTATCGTTCGTGAAGAACCTAACAATACCCCTGAAATCAGCCTCGGAGGCTGGAAAGAGGCGAATGCCGTCGGTAACATTTTGGGCCTTGGAGAATGTATACCCCTTGCGCCTGATTTCCGTAGATACCTCGAACCAAATAGCTTTGTTACGGAGCACTATGGGAGGGATTTTAAAGTTCTTCTGTGGGCTATCAGAATCCCCGCTAGATGCAAGGTTCCTAGAATAACTTTGGTGGCCAGATGTTCCACCAGCAGTCAGGCGAGCATGAGAGTCGCGCTCTGGCTGAGAGGCATCATTCACATATTCAATTCTGTCAAAGTTGGACTGACTAGCGATACTAGTCTTCTTTCTTTTGGCATGAGTAACTGGCTGATCAGCATGATTGACACCGTCTGTATGAGAGGCAGAAAGCGCCCACGAAGGAGGGGGATGAACCAACACCTCCTCAACATGTACATTAGGCGAGGACGCCTGTCGTTTTCTATTGGATGAAGTCTCGGTGTTATTAAGGATACTTCTAACCGTTGAGCCCGTCGAACAGGCAGAAGTGGCAACATCATCCTCTGGAGAAGAATTGACAGTGCCATAGATATTTTTGGCAACAGGATTTAAGATGGCATGAAACTCCTCCTTATCAAATTCGGGCCGCAAATTGCGTGTAGCTGTATTTCTGCCTGATCTTTTTTCTAATATCTGTTGTAACAGACGAATATGTTTGAGGATCTCATGGTTACTAAGCTCTCCGTAGTCAACAGGGGACCTTTTCGACTGAGTAGCCGACGTCAGCGTATCGCTTAGGCCCTCATCAGTATCATCCATCTTAGATGGTCGATCAGAATGATCGCAATGTCTCGGTGAATTTGGCAACGGCGTTAGAGCATATTCATGATGTTGTGGTGGCACAGACATTATGCAGCGCAAAAGGCGCAGCCACAGGTAAGTATATTGAAATGTAAAGATAAAACCTATTTGATTAAAAGCAACGAATTAAAACCGTCAAAGATGACTAATTGCGTGTACAGAATACAATCAGTAAATGGGGATAAAACAATAGTTGATTGGAGATCTCCGGTAACAATAAATAAAAAAAAAAAATCAAGAAAGATTCCTAAAATTTTCAATTAAAATGAAATATAAAAATTAAAAAGAACAGAATTAAATCTGTCTCGCAACTAAAATGTGATTAAAAAGAAATTAAAATGATATAGTATTCGTACGGCCTAGATAAAAATATTTAAAATATTTTTATTCTCGATAAAGTATCTAAAAATATGAATAATCTATCTCTTTTCAGTATATGAATAAATATATATTTTCTTGCATAAATATTCGCAAAAGGAATGCGGAGAAAAAATGCTATAAAAAATGCACGCACTAGCGCGGACCTGCTTTTATCGGAAAGCGCGGTTTGCGGGGCGGCCCTTATGCTCGCCTACCGCAAGACCCGGCTTTCAAGATAACCGACCATACGAACAAACGACAAAGACAAGAGATCTCACTCTGTGTGCTCTGAGTCCTTATTAATCGAAGAAAATTATGTTTAAAATATCAAAAGTCGCTATATGGAACAATCTGCTGAATTAGCAGGGAGTCTAGAATGAAATCGTGCTCGAAAGAACACTGTCCGAAAGTGGTGTGACTATAATTATTCCAATTAAAATTGGAAAAAAAAAAAAAATCACAGAATTGTTTAATCCCGGCGACTTAAAAGCCGAGAGGCAAAGCGCCGGGAAGTCGTGAAACGGTGTAACTTTACTGATGTGTAGAGTGGTCGCCAATAAACAATATATTCGAATCTTAGACGATTCCGTTCACTAATTGCCTTCTAATCAACTAATTAGGCCGACGGGCCAGGCACAATGGTTTTATAAACGTCACGTAGAAATGTGGAGCCGGCCTCTCGCCAAATAAATATGACTGAACCTCGACACTCCACTGACGTAATTAATCAACGATCAACTGATTTTTCAGATTAAAAGCGAGTCAGAGCTCGCGAAAATGCGACCACTCTGATCGGACGACGGACTCAGAGTGACCGGGTAGAACTACGACATACGTTTTCGAATATTTTACAGTCATTGTCACCAACGTAAGATAACAAATAAAAAGCGGGAAATTCAACTTGTCCTCAAACTTATTGCCTCACTCTACATAGATTCTCGCAAGTACGCTGATCAAACTAATAGCCAGGTGATAGTTATGACAGTGGCAAATTTGAACAGTGACATTTTAGAATCTTTGTTTCCACTAAACACTCCCTTACGATTTTTAAAACCATTACTTTTGATTTTTCGAAATGTACTATTATGATATTTTTATATGATTGTAAAGAAAATGTACAAATATGTATCTAATTTTGACGCAAATACACCTATTTAAAAGAAAATCGGTGACGTCACAACTAACCAATAGGAGATCCCATGAAGAAACAGAGATCGTCCTAATACGCTAAATATGAATTGTCCATTCATATTTTATTAAAATTATTAATAAGGCTTGCAGGATTATTATTCCATTCTTTTTGTTCACCCTGTGTATAGTTTGCCTGCGCTGGGAACCTAAAGCGAAATAATACACATATCATTTTTAAATATTTTAATAACAATTACAAAAATAGTTATAGACAATAAAGTATTTTATAATGAGTTTCATAGTATAATAGTGTATATTTACAAACTTATTTTCTTTTGAAATAACTAATGGTTTCTCTCGTTTCTTGGCAATTATTTTCAAAATTTATTATATGAATCAAAAAAAAAATAAAAGATTTCCCGGACATTTTTTAAACTAGTTATTCTTGTTAAAAAGTAAAACAGAATTTTCAGATATAATAGTATTGATATCGATCAGGGTTATTTTACATATTATAATATTTATTCGCAAGGCACAAGACATCATATTTGTTTCCTTTATTAATTTATTCATGTCATTAATAGAGATAGAGAGAGAGAGAATAATAGCAAAATATAATATCAGTTGAGAATAATGTGTAAAAGACACTGCTAAAAAATATAAATCACATATATATAGGTACATACATATTATTTTGCACGTAGCATCTGTTCAAATCGATCTGGTGTAGGATTCACTTTCTACGTTCTAGCAGTACGCAGAAAATCATAGAACCGCAAGGCACTTTGTATCGATATCATTTTGAACAATGCGATGTGATATATTTAATATTTAAGGCAGTTTAAATACATCGATATATATATATATATAATTCATACAAAATATTTCGATACTTTTATTTTTTTTTTACATATTATTATATTGTATATACAAAATTATGTACAAAAAATATAGGCGATATATAGAAGCCACCAAATTACAAAGTTAATACAGATAATATTATTACATCCGTGAAGAAATACTTGGTTTTCGATGTGAATTTCATTGTTACGATTCTATATCGTTGACATTATTATATTCGAAATAATTTTACGGTTGCTCAATTTGTAGATAATTCATTTAGTAATAAATAATTGATATACTTTATTAATTAAATATTAGGCTTATTTACACTGTGTTGTTCGATTTTAGAAAAATACTCGATCCCCTTTCGGAGTGTATTGCTCATCGTATAATTGTAGAGTTCGAAGTACTTTTCCACATCGAACACACCGAATTAAAAAACGTATTGTTACATTTTTAAGTATAAAATATACAATAGTAAATTAATCGTATTAGGATATTACAAATTTTTGACAGCGAAGTAATTCAAAAACAAAAAAAATTGGAAAAATAAAAGGGGGGAAATATAAGATATATATTTATATATCACATTTGCATAAAATTACAAATTTTCAATTAATTAAAATTACATAATATACATATATATGTAGATTTGTTTTTTTTTTGGCACGATTGCTCAATTTTATCGATTGATTGATTTGCTAAAATAAAACTTTACACGAGGTTTATATTAGATAATAGATGTCATTAAATGCAATATACTTAAAATACAAGAAAAGGAAGGAAAACATATTTTACACGTAATTATACATCGGTCTTATATACAAGATCAAAGAAAAATATTATTATTAAAAGAAAAAAAAATATATAAAATTTCACAGCCGCGAAAGCCTGTGAAGCAATCTGGAAGAGGTAAATTTTTCGTTAATCCTGTATATTGATATTTAATGTAGACCTTTTAATAATTATTATAATTTTTTGTGCTATATAATAATATGTACGAGATTACTAATGTAATGAACACTTAAAAAAAATATTATCATACAATAAACATAGATAAACATAATTTTATTTTATATGATTTTACTATTATATTACAATATTTATATACTTTTACAAGATTCTTTGGCAACTAGGAGTTATTAAAGTACAATTATAAAACTGCATTTATAATTTGTAACTTCAATAATTTTTGTGCTGATATTCGATTTTTAGTTTCGAGTATATATGGCAGTTATATTTATGATACCATTTTAAGAATTTTAAATTGAAGACTTTTCTTTAGGCACTATTATAATTAACAGTAATCAGATTAGTAATATGTATTGTTTAAATTTTCTTTTTAATAAAATCATGTGAAAAATATTATTTATTTTGTTTTTAATCGGTTCTAAATATGCACTGCTTAAAAAAATGAATAAACGTTAATATTTTAAATAATCTAAGGCTTGCTTCTGAAGAAGCGACTTAAATTAGTGGCTAAACGTCAGGTTAGCATTTTTTGTACATCAAAATCTGAAAGCCCTCATAATAAATAATAATTATAATAATAGAAAATTATCGAAAGTTACAGGTCGACGAGAATCCCGTGGCAGTTGCGCTTAAGTCGGAGAGGTTGGGTAAAAGTATGACGTTGCAGCTCTCAGCTGTGATTAACGCGCTGATGTAAGAGACGGATCTAATGGCTCGTGCGTTGAGAGTATAAAAGTCGAGAGAGCATATTACATTAACAACAGATCAGTGCCATGGCATTCTGGTCGACCTATACTACTGTACACTTTAACAACTTTTTTACGTAATTTTTTTATTGAGAGAATTACAAAATTTATACAGCTGTAACAATGAGAAAATCGAGGAAGATTATGTCAAAGAATTTCAAAACAAATAAACGAGTAGAGTGCGGTGGAATTTTTAAAATCTAAAGTCAGGTATATTCCAGAAAAAGAATCAATATGATGAAAATGGAAATGCAGCACGTCCTAAAATGGTTAGAAACCATAAAAAAAAACAAATGGGATATGTCGATCGAGCAAAAAAGGCATTAGACAAAAGATTTCATCAAATCTGTTTCCTCAAGGGTGAAAGTAGTATGTAGACATGCATTACAAAACACTTTCAACGTCGTGTAGTGATAAAAAAGTGTTTTCGGTGCATTTTCAATTAAAAAGAAAATGGAGAAGGGCGTCGAATATTTTTGGCAGTATTTTTTATCTAATTATGAAGGAGAAGGGAGGGTGGGGGAGAGATGTGCAAGCTAAATAAATATGACTGTAAAAAAACCAAAAAAAAAGGAAACAAATTATGGAAGGTCCGGCAAGAAGTTCTAAACTACGGCCTACAATTGCTTTTTTTTTAGGATTATGGTTTAAAAACTAAACTCCTTGCCTAGTTTCACTTTTATCTCATTGATTGGATGAAAATTGGAAATAAATATCTCTTAAATAGTCAATGATAGTGACGCGAAGATAACGTTGACCTTGAATATGAAGAAGTACAGTAGAACCTCGTTTATCCGGCCTACGATCAATCAAGTCTCTGCGTTATCCGAGGCAATGGACTTACCTGAGCACTCTTTCATTCATCTTGTTATCTTGTGTAGATATCTTTGTTTCTCATGCGTATATACACGCATAATCTTGTTACAACACAGTTTGTGTGTTCTTCGAGTGCGAGTCATGTCACAAAAAAGGAAAAAAGTCATAGTGAGCGTGGAGAAAAAGTTGGAAGCAACAAGAAGATCAGACAAAGGAGAAATTATTCGAAATGTTGCGGCCGATTATGGTGTTGGAGCGATTAACGTCGAAGTCGTAAAACTACGAAACTAGCAGAGTTTGATAAAGTTGACAAAGGTGATGATTTACTCAAATGAGAGAAGATGATGTAGATCTGCATAGCATCATTGGAGCAAATCCCTAGTTGCGAAGGCGTCGACAGATACAATACTTAAGAATGGAAGATTGGATGGTGACAATTGTGATCAGGAACTTACTGACGATGAAATCGGTCATCTCGTCATTTCTGGCGAAGAAATTGCGGATAATATAAGGATAATGAAACGGGAGAATCTCAAAAAGTCAGCCACAAAGAAGCAAGATTAAATGCACTTCAATATATTGAAGAACAGCCGGAAACCAATCCACATTACGAGTACCTCGGATAAACGAGGTTCTACTGTACATCTAAAATAAAGAAGAAACATAAACAAATGAGATTTTTATTGGCTAAAGATGACCTATAAAGTTTTAGATTTTTTAATTTAATGAATAAGAGTCTATGACGAAACCAGTATTTAAACAACGATAAAAATGACCAATCGGAAATCGCTATAACCAATTGTCAACAAAATCAATACACAATTAATAAAGGAATCGTTGCACACATACGGGAAAGGGTGGTTCGTACAAACTGCTGAAAATAAAATTTAGCAACTCTATAGCAAGTCTAAAAATTGGCTCATTTTCGCATTTAATCCCGTGATCGACAATCGCCCAATTTTCTCTTCAATTTGCAATTATTTTAAAAAAGTTTGGCACTTAAAGCACATCTTATATATTAAACATATCGTAGATAAAAATAACGACCAGATTCAATGATATCGAAGGCTTCTATGGTCTGTCGGACCAAATTGTCATAACTTCTTTTTTGAACGGTTTAATAATTTCTTTCTAACTACTTCCGCATCAGCTTGTGGATTTAATAGGGTTAAGCACACAGCACAATAAACAAAAGTAAATTTTAAAGGGAGAAGATATGCTAATACGATCAAATAATGAAATTAGAATTCAAATCCATTGATGTATCTCAACAAAATTTTCCTGTAGTTGAAAATAGACCTTCCTTAACGATGCTTGCTAAAAATTCATAAACATATAAAATATTCGAATCGATGTATGAAAATTAGTCGAGGAAACAATGTCACCCCTCAGCAGATGCTGCAAATTAAATTATTAAGAGGAAGGATACTCGTTTTCAGTTACTGCACAATAATTAAAGATTTCAAAAACTGCATACGTACAAGGAATCCAATTAATTTAAAAAAAAGGATACTCAATCGATAATCTACCCAGAAAACGCAGAAATAGAAATACAACTGCGCAAGAAGACAAAATTTTGCATCGTATTTCAGAAGCCGTTCATCATAAAACAGCTAATCAGATTCTAGATGAAGTTGATTCAAATATCGGTAACAATATTAGTGTCGGTGTAAAATACTAAATGACATCCTATTCATATTTGCCAACGATCATGTGTTACAAGCCATCGATAATGAACCAAAATGCACAGCATGCAGAATAAAAGAATTTTTAAATGACCACTCTGTATATGTAAGCAAAAATTTGGAGCAATTCTGAATCGCTGACAATTTAAAAAGTTTTTTTGGAAGATATTCAGAACAAATAAATAATTAATTCAATTTAGGAACCACTTTAAAGGGTTCCTAAATTTAATTAATTGAATCGATTATTTGGAAAAAGGGACATCTCCAATTTTTGGTAATTTTGAGATTTTGTCGACCAAGTAAAGATAATACATAAATACATCAGTTGTGTCGAGAAGGAAATATATCCGACTCTTACTATATTGCTGGCAAGGACATTTATCCTGCGTTCGGTTCGAAAATGCAACATCTCCAGGATATGTTACTTTGTCGAACCGAACCAAGAGTCTTCTCCAATACATACCTAAAGAGGAAATCGAGTTTTACAATAATGTGATCCAGTGGCCAATAACAGAGGCAGAGGAACGTCCTGAGAAGATTTTTAATTTTCATTTTGACATAAATATGCTGTTGATGTATAATAAACCCATTATAAATAAATTTAAAGTAGTTTTACTTAGTTTAGTTCGAAAAGGAAACATCCCACAATTACACAAAGTACTACCAGATCAAAAAAATTAATTTATCAAAAGTTTTACTTGGATTCATTAAATTAGTTTTTTTTTGTCTCCTGCAAAATTAACTTTTCTAGACATGTTCCCTTTTCCAAATAACCGATTCAATTATATTAAAATTTTCACGGCAGCTCAATAATCAACAAATCTACAAAGATCGTTTTTTAATTTTGACTCGATTTATTCAGCCCTCCATTTCCTATTTTATCTGAAAATGCATCCTAAACTATTGGCAATTTTAATCCTGTTTTTTTTTTTTTAGTAATTGTACCTCCTGAAAAAAAAACGTTAATATTATTCCAATTTTTTGAAGCAGTGCACATTTTTCCATTTAAAATAAAATTATTAAAAATATATTTATATGTGCAAGTAAAATTTTTTAAAAAATCAATTAATTTTTAAACACTACTCTACGAGTACAAAAAATACTTAATAATATGCACAATAAAATAAGACCAATATAATTTTAGTCAGTCTTAAGAAATAAAATATATATTATGTACAAAAAAAAATATATTATATATTATAACTCATTGTTTCAGTAAGGGGGGGCAGGGAGAATCATGGTGGACAACATAGTTTATACAAAAAAAATAGATTAAAAAAATAATTATCAATTAATTATTTAAAAATATACACATGGTTTTTTTTTATTTTTAATAAAATAAAATAAAATAAAATACGACTATTGTAACATTAATAGATCGAGATTTCTATTTAAGATAGTGTCTTTAACCGAATTAAATACTACCTTGATATTCGCAGTATCGACAGCCGTGGTAAAATGATGGTAGAGATTCTTCTTAGGTTCTCGTTTCACACCCGTAAACATCGCCAATATAAACTCCTGGACGTCGTGGATCGAATGGGAATTCCCGGCGAACTGGGGGAAGTACCAGCGTATATCCGTTTCCGGATTGGCGACCTTCTTCACCAGCAGATCGTACTTGTTCAAGAACAGGATTATCGAGACGGAATTGAAGATCTGATTGTTGATGATGGTGTCGAAGATGTTCTTCGATTCCTCTAAACGGTTGGTCTTGCGATCCTCCAACAGGACCTGGTCGAATTCCGAAGACGATACCAGGAACAGTATGGAGGTTATGGAATCGAAGCATTGGAACCATTTCTGCCGCTGGGAACGTTGACCGCCGACGTCTACGAATAGGAATGGGACGTTGTTTACGGGAATGACGAATTCTGTTATACCTTTCGTGGCCTTCCGGCAATGGAGGATGTCGCGATTTGTTGGTATGTAATCCGGACGTGCTATCCTATCCAGATTGTTCAGGAAATATTCTACCGAATCACTCTGAAAAAAAATTTGGATATATTTATATATTTGGACTATTCTTATTATTGACGGCAAGTAGGGACAGTTAACTTAACACAAAAACTTAAAATTTTGCATTATGACTCGAGTTTTGACAGCCACAGCTAGACGGCTGCCGAATGATGTGACAGATCGCCGAGTTCGAGTTCAATTCTCCGAGGGAATCTGCCGTTTGCTGTTGGGAGCAAAGTGTAGCAGTAACGCAGCATTATAAACAGCAAGACAGTGCTGTAACAAGGCTGTTAAGCACACGTACCCACATACACACACAAATTACATATCAAAAGTTACAACGCTAGTCAGACAAGCAGTACATCTTAATAAGCAGCTGCAACTAGCACCCACCACAAGACAAAAAAAAAAAAAAAGACATTTCTATCTCAGGTACTATTTAACCAAATTTTGTGAACTTGGTCTTGTTAAAAGCAGCTTTCAACCAATGTAATGTTTACCTAATTCATTTATTTAGTTGTTTTTTTTAAATAAATATTGTTTTGTTTCTAATATATTAAATTTCCAAAAACAACCTTCTACAATTTGTACATCTTAAAGAACGTATCATTTTTGGATTCATTTATCAAAAACTGAAATAAAAAACAAGGACAAGGAGAACTTTCCCATATCTAAGTAGTTACAAAGTAATTGAATACTCCAAGGAACATGTGGATGAAATCAGATATTGTAAACGAATGAACTTTGCTCTGTTTTCTTTGTTTATCATCCAAAAAAATCTTAACGAATTACTCGTCTTAACCAATATACCTGTCCTGTACAATATGTCACTTCAGGTAAAAGAAATAATACGATAATGTAATGATTCTGGCAAATGAATATGTCCCTCAGGCTAATATTGCGTATTACCGAAAACTGACTTCATTATACGTTTTGTACTTTTGTATTTGGCATAAAAATATAATTTTTATTAAATCATTTCATACTTTTTTTCATTGTTGGAGGATGTAAAAAGATTTTTTTTTGCAAAAAGTGTGAGTAGTACCTATTGTTATTAAATCTCTTCTAAAATGCTTGAAATACCTTAACACAACTATCGTCTATTATTCTGTGATTCAATCTTAATGTCCTACAAACTTATTCAGTTTTTATTGCCCCCCGAAAACTTTAAATAATGACAGATACATCCTTTTTTTCAGCAGGGCCTTCAAATTTTTTATTATGACTTGAGTCGACATTCACAGTTAGGTGGCTGCCCAGTGATGTGAGAGATCGCCGAGTCCGGAGTTCAATTCTCCGACAGGACGGTAACATTTTCCTCGGAGAATTGTATTCCGATTAATCTACCATTCGGTGCTGGAAGCAAAATAATTTACAATACAACATTTTAACGCTGTAACAAGGCCATTGCACACATTTACACACACTAATTACACAGTAAAAGTTTTCGCTGTACAAAAACCAAAGTTTCTCATCCTTTTGACTGTGAAAAAATTTGATTCTATTTTGTCATATAAAAAACGTTTATAAGTCAGGTTCGGGGTACCCTGGTACAATGCGGACGAAAGCGGAGTTTTCTGGAAATTAATTCCCCAAAGAACACTTGTTCACCAAGCTGAAGCATCAGTTTTAGGTAAAAAAATGAGCAAGAAACAACTTCCATTTATGCTGTGGTGTAAAGCTTCTCCAATGTTTGTTTTGCGTTTGGAAATGAACTGCTGTCGGTTCCAAGAGAGAGAAAAAAAAGCCTGGATTACCGGAGATATATTTAAAGACTGATTTTATATGGATTTTGCGGCAATTCGAAGAAAAAAATGCAATAGCTGAATTTAGAGGCAAAGCCACTTTTAATTTTAGATGATAGGAACATTGTCGTCATGTTTTTGCCGTCAAATGCGATCTCTTTATTGCAACCGCTTCTAAAGAAGAAAACTTTTCTGCCCAGCTGAAAAAAGTTAATGCAAAAGATGTTGTAATGAGATTAGCAAAAGCATGGCAAAAGGGAAACTTCTAACACGAGTTGATGATGGTTGGAGTGAAGATGATAATCTTCCATTGCCACAATAGACATTAGAGGGAACACTAAACACTCCAACCCACAAAACACCAAAAAACATTTTACTAAAAACCAACGCGTTGTCATTTTCAAGACGGTATAATAAAACAGTATCATTATCGGCTTGATAAACGTCGAAATGCGTCTGTTTTTAGTCAAAATTTTTTTAGGTGTTTTGTGGGTTGGAGTGTTTAGTGTTCCCTCTAATGTCTATTGTGGCAATGGAAGATTATCATCTTCACTCCAACCATCATCAACTCGTGTTAGAAGTTTCCCTTTTGCCATGCTTTTGCTAATCTCATTACAACATCTTTTGCATTAACTTTTTTTCAGCTGGGCAGAAAAGTTTTCTTCTTTAGAAGCGGTTGCAATAAAGAGATCGCATTTGACGGCAAAAACATGACGACAATGTTCCTATCATCTAAAATTAAAAGTGGCTTTGCCTCTAAATTCAGCTATTGCATTTTTTTCTTCGAATTGCCGCAAAATCCATATAAAATCAGTCTTTAAATATATCTCCGGTAATCCAGGCTTTTTTTTCTCTCTCTTGGAACCGACAGCAGTTCATTTCCAAACGCAAAACAAACATTGGAGAAGCTTTACACCACAGCATAAATGGAAGTTGTTTCTTGCTCATTTTTTTACCTAAAACTGATGCTTCAGCTTGGTGAACAAGTGTTCTTTGGGGAATTAATTTCCAGAAAACTCCGCTTTCGTCCGCATTGTACCAGGGTACCCCGAACCTGACTTATAAACGTTTTTTATATGACAAAATAGAATCAAATTTTTTTTACAGTCAAAAGGATGAGAAACTTTGGTTTTTGTACAGCGAAAACTTTTACTGTGTAATTAGTGTGTGTAAATGTGTGCAATGGCCTTGTTACAGCGTTAAAATGTTGTATTGTAAATTATTTTGCTTCCAGCACCGAATGGTAGATTAATCGGAATACAATTCTCCGAGGAAAATGTTACCGTCCTGTCGGAGAATTGAACTCCGGACTCGGCGATCTCTCACATCACTGGGCAGCCACCTAACTGTGAATGTCGACTCAAGTCATAATAAAAAATTTGAAGGCCCTGCTGCAAAAAGGATGTATCTGTCATTATCGGCTTGATAAACGTCGAAATGCGTCTGTTTTTAGTCAAAATTTTTTTAGGTGTTTTGTGGGTTGAAGTGTTTAGTGTTCTACTTCTGCACCAAGAGATCCAGTGAAGAACTTCAAAATTAGAGGTTATAGAGAAACAAATAAATAAAGTTAGTGCACTTATAAATCACATTTCTGGAGATGTAACAAGACAAGAGGAATCATGGGAACCCCTAAACGATATGGATATTTTGGAACATGTTCGATTGTGAATCGAGCTCCGACGAAGAAGTAGAAATGCTACCACGACGTGTAAAGCGCAATAATACAGAAGTGGTCAGAAGTCTCGTCATATTAGTAAAAGTACGGTATGCCGAACAATTCAAAAGTTTGAAGTCTTTCGTCAGGTGAAGGATTTACCTAGAAGGGGACGTCCATTAACAGCAACAGATGAAGAAACTAGTTTGAATGTGTTACTTACAGTGGAAGAAAATCATCACGTGTCCACAACAGAATTAGGTCAAATTCATGAGATCTCTCAAAAATCTGCTCATAAGATTCTTAAATCAGCAAGAATGAAAGCCTATAAAATGTATCCCGTTCATGAATTAACTGAAGATGATCCAGATCGTAGACTACATTTTTACGAAACAATGACGGAATTGATCGAGCAGCAGCCTAATGTTTTAGATCACATCATTTTTTCAGATGAGGCAACGTTTTGTCTCAACGACACTGTGAACAGACATAATTGTCGCTATTGGTCAATTAAAAATCCGCATTGGATTGAAGAAGTCCATACACAGCATCCTCAAAAGGTGAATGTCTGGGCTGGTCTTGTTGGAAACAACATCATAGGACCATTTTTTATAAGAGGAAATTTAACTGGCAACGTCTACTTAAATTTATTGCGAAATGAGGTTGTTCCAGCACTTGCGGCCCTCTTACCAAATGCAAACATAGGTGATCACCCTAATGCACATTTTTGGTTTCGACAAGATGGAACTCCCCCTCATTTTGCCCATAATGTCCGCGATTATTTGAATGAAATTTTTCCGGAACGTTGGATCGGACGTAGAGGAGCAATCGAATGGCCAGCACGTTCGCCAGATCTCTCGCCATTAGATTTTTTCTTTTGGGGTCACTTGAAATGTCAAGTGTACAAAAATCGTCCCCATAATCTTGAACAATTGGAAGAGAGAATAGTTCAAGAAGCCAATCGCATCACTCCAGAACAAATACAAAATTCAATAAGAAATTTTACTGACCGTTTACATTTTTGTCCAATTGTAAATGGAGAGCATTTTGAACAATTATTGTAATCGCAACCTGAATAGACAGGTATCTTGATTTTTCTCTATTAGGACACTTTTTTAATTTTTTAACTGTTTTCTTGTGAATAAAAATAAACATCTTAATACTTCCTGAACGTAGTTTTTTATTTGGCATTCAAAAGTGTTAAAAAAATCTGGGCGTTCCGTTTAAAAAAAAAAGTTGGACGTATTGCCGATTAAACCGGAAGTGAAAAAAATATAAACTGTATTGCATAAAATGCATTTATATTAACTATACCACCATACCAAATTTCAGAAATCATAATTTTCAAATAACAAAGTTATTCGACCGTTCCGGGACTTTTTACTAACGCTGTATGTACAGGGTGTCCCATTTTGGGCACTTTGCCAGGCTATCTCAGTTATTAATAACGATAGAGAGTTGCGGTTTTCGTGATAGTGTCCTACTTTTTTGTGAAACGAAAGATGCCGCAAACAGAATTTTGCTATCCCCCTTAGTTTTTGAGATATAGGGTGAAATTGAAAATTTTCAATTCACAAACATCTCTCGTATCTCAGTTGCCATGGAAGTTAGTGAAAAAGTAAAAATGGAATATCAACCAGTTTTTTACGAAGAATCCAGTGGCGTAGTTAGTCTTTTTCTAAGTACAATAATTTTCAAGTTATGGACCATACTTATGATTATTTAAACAATTCATATGCAACACCGCGAATTCCAATTTCTGACATTTTAGATAACAGTATAGAGTGATCGACTAAGTCAAAAGCTTTAGACATATCAAAGAAAATTCCAGCCACACAATTACGTTTATCAAGTTCCTCATACGCATAGCTCAAGCAGTGGTAGATCGCGTCAGAGGTTGATTTGCCTGATACAAAACCAAACTGATTCAATTTTTTGTAAATATCCAGATAGTCTACTATTTATGCATTTTTCAAATACTTTTGCAAATGCTGATGATAATGAAATTGGTCTGTAATTTTCAGGCAAGAGATGATTACCCTTTTTATATACTGGTATGGTTTTCATGATTTTCAGTTGATAAGGATAAATACCTTCAACAAAACAACGGTTAATGATATGTACCAGTGGATTCCCAAGTTGATGCTTGATATGTTTTAGAATAGAACATGAAACGTCGTCAAACCCAGCGCAATTTTTAGTAGTTACATCATCGATGATCCGTAACACCTCAGGCATATCAGTGGGGTACACGTATAAACTATTACTGGGGGCACATTGAGTCTCCTCCAAAGATGAAGGAATGTAAGGTTTTTCGACATTACAAAACTGCAAGCAAAACAAGTTTACAATATTGTTTGGATTAGACGTAATGGCGCCCAAGGAATCTCTTAGTTCTAGTTTTGTATCGCTTATTCTCGTACCGCTTAATTGGTTGATAATATTCCAGCATTTTCTCACTCTGTTTTCGGAATTTTGTATTAAACGGTCATAGAAAGCCGCTTTTGTAGTTTGTACCTGTAAATGGTACTCTTTTTGCAATTTTTTATATGCTTCAAGAACAGCTGTGTTGTTAGAGGACTTATATATGTGAAACAAATCACGCAGGTCTTGAGCAGTCCGTCTCAAATCCTCAGTATACCAATTTGCAGTAGTTTTCTTATTATTACGAATTTTTGTAACAGGGAAGCATAAGTTGAAATAATATAAAAATCTATCATAGAATAGCGTAAATACATTTTGTGCATTACTATCTGAAGAGTATAAATCCAGCCATTCTTCTCTATCCAAAGCAGACCGAAACCGGGCAATAGCCTCCGAAGCTTCTTGGGGATTTTCGTCGCATTGTATAAATCATTTAAGGATATCGTATTTTTTCATAGTTTTCATAAACGGCCATTGTGAATAAACAAACAAAAAGTACTACGATAAAAATACCTACGTAACAAGAGTAATTCGCAACAAGAAATCTGTCAAAGTTTGAACATTCGCTTGTTTGCTTAGTAACGCGGCAATGGCCTACTGTTCACAAACGCACATGTGTTAAATTTTTTAAAATATCAAATTCTTAACTTGTTTGTGTAAATAAATATACACAACTATATATTTTTGACGTCCCCAAATTATGCTTAATCGAAATAAAAAATAATATACAGGGTGTTCCATTTAAATAATCATAAATATGATCCATAACTTGAAAATTATTACACTTAGAAAAAGACTAACTACGCCACTGGATTCTTCGTAAAAAACTGGTTGATATTCCATTTTTACTTTTTCACTAACTTCCATGGCAACTGTGATACGAGAGATGTTTGTGAATTGAAAATTTTCAATTTCACCCTATATCTTAAAAACTAAGGGGGATCGCAAAATTCTGTTTGCGGCATCTTTCGTTTCACAAAAAAGTAGGACACTATCACGAAAACCGCAACTCTCTATCGTTATTAATAACTGAGATAGCCTGGCAAAGTGCCCAAAATGGGACACCCTGTACATACAGCGTTAGTAAAAAGTCCCGGAACGGTCGAATAACTTTGTTATTTGAAAATTATGATTTCTGAAATTTGGTATGGGGGTATAGTTAATATAAATGCATTTTATGCAATACAGTTTATATTTTTTTCACTTCCGGTTTAATCGGCAATACGTCCAACTTTTTTTTTTTTTAAACGGAACGCCCAGATTTTTTAACACTTTTGAATGCAAAATAAAAAACTACGTTCAGGAAGTACTAAGATGTTTATTTTTATTCACAAGAAAACAGTTAAAAAATTAAAAAAGTGTCCTAATACAGAAAAATCAAGATACCTGTCTATTCAGGTTGCGATTACAATAATTGTTCAAAATGCTTTCCATTTACAATTTGACAAAAATGTAAACGGTCAGTAAAATTTCTTATTGAATTTTGTATTTGTTCTGGAGTGATGCGATTGGCTTCTTGAACTATTCTCTCTTCTAATTGTTCAAGATTATGGGGACGATTTTTGTACACTTGACATTTCAAGTGACCCCAAAAGAAAAAATCTAATGGCGAGAGATCTGGCGAACGTGCTGGCCATTCGATTGCTCCTCTACGTCCGATCCAACGTTCCGGAAAAATTTCATTCAAATAATCGCGGACATTATGGGCAAAATGGGGGGAGCTCCATCTTGTTGAAACCAAAAATGTGCATTAGGGTGATCACCTATGTTTGCATTTGGTAAGAGGGCCGCAAGTGCTGGAACAACCTCATTTCGCAATAAATTTAAGTAGACGTTGCCAGTTAAATTTCCTCTTATAAAAAATGGTCCTATGATGTTGTTTCCAACAAGACCAGCCCTGACATTCACCTTTTGAGGACGCTGTGTATGGACTTCTTCAATCCAATGCGGATTTTCAATTGACCAATAGCGACAATTATGTCTGTTCACAGTGCCGTTGAGACAAAACGTTGCCTCATCTGAAAAAATGATGTGATCTAAAACATTAGGCTGCTGCTCGATCAATTCCGTCACTGTTTCGCAAAAATGTAGTCTACGATTTGGATCATCTTCAGTTAACTCATGGACATCCCGTCCATTTTATAGGCTTTCATTCTTGCTGATTTAAGAATCTTATGAGCAGATTTTTTTTAATTTTTTAACTGTTTTCTTGTGAATAAAAATAAACATCTTAACACTTCCTGAACGTAGTTTTTTATTTTGCATTCAAAAGTGTTAAAAAAATCTGGGCGTTCCGTTTAAAAAAAAAGTTGGACGTATTGCCGATTAAACCGGAAGTGAAAAAAATATAAACTGTATTGCATAAAATGCATTTATATTAACTATACCCCCATACCAAATTTCAGAAATCATAATTTTCAAATAACAAAGTTATTCGACCGTTCCGGGACTTTTTACTAACGCTGTATGTACAGGGTGTCCCATTTTGGGCACTTTGCCAGGCTATCTCAGTTATTAATAACGATAGAGAGTTGCGGTTTTCGTGATAGTGTCCTACTTTTTTGTGAAACGAAAGATGCCGCAAACAGAATTTTGCTATCCCCCTTAGTTTTTGAGATATAGGGTGAAATTGAAAATTTTCAATTCACAAACATCTCTCGTATCACAGTTGCCATGGAAGTTAGTGAAAAAGTAAAAATGGAATATCAACCAGTTTTTTACGAAGAATCCAGTGGCGTAGTTAGTCTTTTTCTAAGTATAATAATTTTCAAGTTATGGACCATACTTATGATTATTTAAATGGAACACCCTGTATATTATTTTTTATTTCGATTAAGCATAATTTGGGGATGTCAAAAATATATAGTTGTGTATATTTATTTACACAAATAAGTTAAGAATTTGATATTATATATAAAAAATAATATACAGTGTTATTAATAATAACTGAGATACCCTGGCAAAGTGCCCAAAATGGGACACCCTGTACAGTGGTGGCCATATAATTTATTAAGAACGTCATCAAATTATCGAGTACTGATTTAGCTTTAATGTGCAATCCAACGTTCTTAATTTTATGCCCACCACTGTATGTGTGAAGACATTGAAAACAAAATTAAATCGGGGTTAGCAAATAAACACCTGTGGTTACATACGGACACGGCTATCAAGCGTAGTAAAATAATCTGATTATATAATAAGTTTAAGAGTGTTTTAAACAAAGATTCAAGTTTTACCACGTGTACGACAAAATTACGACAAAAACTATAACTTTAAGATGAACAAATTTCCACGAACGATATTGTATCATACAATTGACGACAGAATAAACACGAGTATAAAATTTATGAGAAGGAAGGACTAATTTCATCGATCCCACAAACCAACTCTGAGAATATCTATATTTCTACAATCTATTTTGATAATATGTAGAAAAGAAAACAATCTGAAGTGTTGTTAAGCAAACATGTGTGGGGGAAACAGTGTATTAGATGTGTATAAAGGTAACGCGTTTCTTCAATTCCCGGTAAAATACATAAAACTGTATTTGTATATGTTGAAACCGATTATTTTTTTCCTGGAACTATCTTAAGTCGGATCAAAAAAAATGTGTAATATTATAAAGATTGTGGAATATATATACTGTTAGTCATAATTATTCCTCTTTTGTTTTTTGCGTTCTAAAAACAATGTATCGTTTAATTCCATATTACGAAAAAAAAATCAATAAAAAATTAATTACGAAAATTGTCGCCAATTCCCAACTGATACATAACGTAAGCTAAACGATACATCAAAAAAAAAATTATAATAAACAATACCTACAGTACACCCGAACGTAATCAACAAAATTAGACTTAATTTCCCAATGGGCTAGTTCTGTTAATACGATTTTTTTTTATTACAAAACTCGATTAAATTATACACGGTAACATAACATATAACATCAGTTCATTACCTTTACTTTATCTGTCAAGATATAATAATATTCTGTCAGCTATTGTAACGAGGATAAACATTATTTTATTTGTACACGTAAAAAAGTAAAAGCAAATAAGTCATTACGATAACCACAAGCCGTCATTCAAAGAATTACATCGTACTCGGTATTATTCTGTACGACTGTACGGCATTGCGTATGTTAACGGAATCGGGACACGTTCGGAGATACCAAAAATGGTGTAAATAGCATCGAAAACAAAGCACTATAATTAATGCATGTTCAATTGTTTAAGTGCGTCTACGTTACGAATAACAATTAATTATATTATTTTTACACGTTGTGAAACACTTGAATACAACACCTTGCTTGTCCTATTTGTTTAATTTTTTTTTTGTTTGGAATGTTAATATACGATGACTTATTTTGTTTTTATTTTTATTTTAATGAGATATTTTGTCCAGATATCCAATAGCCACGAAACCTTAAAGTTTTATTTCTTTACCATTTCTTACCTTCTACAAAACACGAATTCGAAAACAAAATTGTAAGCGCAATTGTCTGAAATAACTATTATAGAACATCCTGGAACATCAATTATAATTTCCAACTATTCAATTTTCCAAAAATGATTTTTTGAGTTATTTCCAGCCCTATGAAAGAGGGAAGCATGATTTTCTGGGAACATTTTTTTAAAACAATTGAAACGAAGTGGAACATCAATTAGAATTTTAATTAAAAAAAAAAAAAAGAGGGACTAAAATCTGAGGGACTACAATTTTTTCCTTCAAAATACATCTCTAAATTAGTATGACGACAAGAGGTGATTATCTGGGAAAAAATTTCTCGCGAAATAATGATGAACAGAACAACTGGAACATTCTTCAAAATTTCAATTTTCAAACATTATCATCCTGAGTCATCTCTTGTGATATGAAAGACGGAAGGGTGATTTTCGGAAATAACATTCCTAGAACATCTCAGAAAATTTCAATTTTCGAAAGATTTTGTGGTATCTCCAATGTCAAGAACGTGATTTTCAGTAACAATCTTCAAGACAACTACAACAACCTGGAAATCACGTCAAAAAAAAGACGAAGTCTTCAAGAAAATGAAACTAGAAAAGTACTATGTTCAGGTGGTAGGATGTGCAAATAGGAACGTGGAGGAGTGTCAAAATGGAATAAGGACAAAGGGAATAGTGATCAAAAAACCAATAACCCAAAAAGGAGGAACTAAAGGAAAGTAGATTTGAATTGAATGAAATATATTTTAGGACGGCTCAATACCATTCAAATATCTGCGGTATTATGAAATATAGGAGCGTAATTTTTTTTTAACGAACAATGTTCAAAATATCTAGGACAAACTGGAACATCATTTGAAATTTCAATTTTCAAAAATGATGGATTACCAAAATTAGATTTTTATGAGTTATTTCCAGTACCGTTAAAGAGGAGAGCGTGATTTTCTAGGAAAAAAAGTGTTCAAAACAATTAGAACAACGTGGAACATCAATAAGAATTTTAATTTTCGAAAAATGATGAATTGCAAAGTTTGTTCTTTTTTGACATATTTCGGTTACTATGAAGATAGAAACGCATTTTTTAAATAATGTTCAGAATGACTGGAACATCCGTCAAAATTTCAATTTTCATAAAACAATGCACTGCCAAAATTAGATATTTTCAGTACTATGAAACGTAGGAGTGTAATTTTGTGGAACAATGTTCAAAATAGCTAGAACAACTTGGAACATCCTTCAAAACTTGCATTTTCAAAAAATATGCAGACCTACTAAAATGTTGTTTTCTAAAAATAACTATCTTTCTATGAAAGATAGAAGTATAATTTTCAAGAACAATATTCAGAACAATCTAGAACATCTTACACAATTTCAATTTTTGAAAAATGGTGGGCTACCAAAATGACGTTTATTTTTAAATTGTCTCAAGTACTATAAAAGAGATAAGCGTAATTTTCAGGAACAACATATACAACTAGAACAACCTGGAACATCACTTAAAACTTCAATTTTCGGAAAACGATGGGCTCCCTACTAAAATGTGGTTTTTTAAAGACATTTCCCGTATTATGAAATAAAAAATTATAATTTTGTGAAACAATGTTCAGAATATCTAGAGCAACATGGAACATCCTTCAAAATTTCAATTTCCAAAATTAATCGGTTAATGAAATAAGGTTTTAATTTTCGAAAAATGATGAATTGCAAAGTTTGTTCTTTTTCGACATAGAAGATAGAAACGCATTTTTTTAAATAATGTTCAGAATGACTGGAACATCCGTCAAAATTTCAATTTTCAGAAATCAATGGACTGTCAAAATTAGGTATTTTCAGTAAAATGAAACGTAGGAGTGTAATTTTGTGGAACAATGTTCAAAATAGCCAGAACAACTTGGAACATCCTTCAAAACTTGCATTTTCGAAAAATATGCAGACGTACTCAAAATATCTTCTCAAATAACTCTCTTTCTATGAAAGATAGAAGCGTAATTTTCAGGAACAATATTCAGAACAACCTAGAACATCTTACAGAATTTCAATTTTTAAAAATGGTGGATTACCAAAATTACGTTTATTTTAAAGTTGTCTCAAGTACTATAAAAGAGATAAGCGTAATTTTCAGGAACAATATTTACAACTAGAACAACCTGGAACATCACTTAAAACTTCAATTTGCGGAAAACGATGGGCTCCCTACAAAATGTGTTTTTTTTGGACATTTTCCGTATTATGAAGTATAGAATCATAGTTTTGTGAAACAATGTTCAAAATAACTAGCACAACATGGAACATCCTTCAAAATTTTAATTTTCAAAATTAATCGGTTATCAAAATTACGATTTTTTATAATTAATCTCCTGTACTAAAACAGATCGAAGCGTAATTTTCTGAGACAATGTTCAGAATGGGTAGAACAACCTGGTACATCCATTAAAATTTCATTTTTTTTCGACCGTTATTATTTTGATTAGAATGATGTCCATCTATGAAGTAAATCCTAGAGAATCTTAATTTACTTGGAGAAAATTTTGATCATTTATTTTCAGAAAAACTAAACAGACCCAAGACCTGAAGGAGGAGGAGGAGCTGAGTTTTTTCGAAAATTTTTCAAACTTCAGAATGATGTGCAACAACATGAAATAACTCATAAAGCATCTTAACATACTTGGAGAAAATTGATGTCATTATGTTTGCCAGGAGAACATTGAACAAGAAATTGAAATTGTTATCGAAAATCAGATTCAATACTTGAATAAACCCGGAATCTACGACTTTGGCTACAAGTCTAAAATAATACTTTTATTATGATTCAAATTGCCATCAAAAGCCAAAACATTATTTGTAAAGTAAAAACAAAATATCAGAGCGAAAAATGGGAAATCCTGGTCATCAGTAGTAAGTCAGAAGAAATAAAATAGTTTCATGAAAAATTCAGAATATCAATCTTGATAGCTATTGAGCAGTTCAGATATTTTATCCCTTGATCCTGGACAACCGAAAACTTGTTTGCAAAGAAAATATTGATCTGGTCCATAACATCATCCTGAAAGATAGAAGAATCACTGCTGAAATGCATAGCTGGGACTTGTGGCTGTTGAATAGATAGTTGA
Organism: Holotrichia oblita; assembly: GCA_023690525.1. Taxonomy (NCBI): domain Eukaryota; kingdom Metazoa; phylum Arthropoda; class Insecta; order Coleoptera; family Scarabaeidae; genus Holotrichia; species Holotrichia oblita. The sequence goes on along the minus strand of CM043019.1, from coordinate 16,014,828 downwards.
AGAAACCATTTTAAATAAAGAATTAGGTCTGAAAAAGATGTCTGCACGATGGGTATCGAAAATGGTCGATAGATCACTTTAGAGACGAATTTGACCATCATTATACGAGATCCTGAACATTTCCTAACAAGATTCGTTACTGTGGATGAAACCTGGGTTCACCATTATGATCCTGAATCAAAAAGGCTGAGCTGGAGGCTAGAGACATCTGCGGTTCAACACCTCCTGGAAAGTTTTTTGGAATGCATCAAAGAATTATCCTTATAGATTTTTTACCACGTAATTTGACTATAACTGGGGCAATATTATGCTGCTTTAATTTCAAAACTGGGTGACTTAATCAAAGAAAAAAGAGAAGAAAACTCAGACGTGGTGTGGTGTTTCATCAGGACAACGCTCCTGCCCACAGGAGCTGTGAGAGTCTTCGACATTTTCCAAAAGCTGCCCTATTTTCCAGATTTGGCCCCTAATAACTTCCATGTATCCCCCAATCTCAAAGAACACCTTTCTGGGATTCACCTTCGGGATGATGAGCCACTGATGATAGAGATGAACGAGTAGTTTGCAGCCCAAGACAAAACATTTTTTCTGAGGACGTTAAAGCTTTTTACCATCCTTACACCAAGTTTGTCAACGTCTTAGAGGACTATGTTGAAAAATAAAAAATTCCATCTTTCCAGGTTGTTTCATTCTATGTCAAAAGGCGAAAATTGCGTTTGTGTGATATGTTTATTATGTTAACTTTAATAAAACAACAAATACATTAAGCTAATATAGATACTAATAGCCCAAACATTACTCATCAAAGAACGGATATTGTATCATTGACCCAGAGAGTTAGATTATTTGAAACAAAAATTTAAATCTCGTTTGTTTTTTTTTCTTACTCATAAGATTTAATTTAACTTTAATAATGTCATTTTTACGAAAATAACGTAAATATTTTTGGGGAATTCCGAATTAAATTCTAAGTAAAAGTAAATCATCCTACATAAATAGGTAATCCCTTTAAAAAGAGGAATATTTATAACAATGATGTAAGCACATCCTCGTTTTTGAAATAATTACGCACACCTAAAGTTTTCTCTTTTAAATACCAACCGCCTAAAGAAAAAAATAATCCTTAAACCTATCAAATTATGAAAAAACTGGTATATTCCTATAATAATAAATTTATTTATTTATTTCTGGACTCAAATTTCACTAATAAACTATTTTAAATTAACTCAACAATATTTTTTAAATTTATATTTAGAAATTGATAGGAAGATACACTATTACCAACAAAAACTCTACGAGAGAAACTGACTTGATCCGACGTACACTGGAAGTTCAATACGGAATATGAAGTTTTTTTTTAATTATTAACAATTATGATTTCCTTTTTTACTTGAACATGTAGTTCTGAGAAATAACTATACTAGACTATAAATAGAGGATACACAACTCCGTGTTAAATTAAATGAGGTTATGTTATAATAATAAACAAATGAAATCTATATTTATACAGATGTTTAGTTATAAGTTATAGAAGCTCCTCGATATATAAGTAAAACACAAGAATTTAATCCTTATATAAAATAATTAGGGTTTTTTTTTTTTTAATAAATTACAGTCATAATAATTATTGCTTCGAATCAAATGTCATTGTAGGTGAGTGATAATGTTTTGTTTAACTAGCTGTCAAATTCTTTAATTATTAAATCAACCTCAAATTCTGTCCCTATAGTTATTAAACCTTTTTAATTTGAGAATAACAATTTTAAGTAAAATATAACCCCATCGAAATTCATTCTTATGCGGATACCTTTAATTGAAAAACATAATACGGATACTAACCAACTGAAATTCTCTTCTCCTCTCGTATGCTCTCCGGATACCACTATCTTTCCATAATTTGGATAGATTCGTCACGTAACTAACAAACAGTCTAAAATCTAACACTGTATTATTGTTAAACTCTAACAGCTTCGAACCCAGTTCACTATTCTGGCTATCACCCCACGGTATGTTCAATTTGTCCCTGGCGTCCACTAACACCTTCATACCCTTAACGACGTTCTGATAGATAACCTGGTGGAATTCCTTGATCAATTCATCCTCGAATTTGATCCCGTGTATGATCCTCATCTGTTTCAAGAATGTTGACTTGCCGCTCTCCCCCGCGCCCAACAGCAACAGTTTGACCTGCCGCTTCAGCACTTGTTTGTCCTTTTTGATCATCTTGTCGATCTCCTGACTCCTGTACCGCTGTTCGAGTTCCTCCGGGCTGAATTTGAAACGCAAACAACACGGACAGGACCACTTTAGAGTGGACATCTTTAATTCAACTACATCTTCTCGGACATTAAGGTAGATGTGGCGCGTGCGCCCTCGTAACGCTGTTGCCGTATCACTGAACGATAGCCGTTTGCTGTCTGATCGCTTCTGCTCGATCCTGCTACGTACTTGATGAACGCCGCTGACGCCAGACGAAATACTGTTGCGGGATAGGAGGATACATGACGCGGTATTTGCGAATTCCCTTTTTAAAATTCTAGATAGGGACAGTTCGCTGCTACCGCTTTTTGTATTATTATTACTGCTATAAGCTAATCTAATACGATCAAATAGTATCGTGCGTTGTGCATACGCGCAAGCAACCACTCCCATTTTCCGGTCGTTTTATATGTTGTGCTTTTCAGCATGACACATCCAGACCAGACTATACACAAATTATTTACCTTTTGCCGTTCTTCCTGTACTATCTATACCGCAAAAAAATAAGCGGTAGCTAATATATACATTAGAAATGATGTGCGGTAAATACGGTAATATAAGAGAGTTTCTAGTGAATCCGGCTGATTTAATGTTAAATTCTATTTTCCAGGATAACAAAACAATTATTTTACTTGAAATTTCTATAAATAAAACATTTACTCTATTATACCTTCAACTAATTAATATATTGGTGTCGTTCACCCAGTCAGTCAAATAAGTGATAATTATTTATATTATAATTAGACTTTTTAAAACATTTTTGATTGAATTTTGAAAGTTTTTTGATTTTCAAATAAATGTCAATGAGTGAATGAATTAATTTCCTTAGTAATACCTTCGAAAACGTAATTAAAGGGTCATATTTATAGTTCATACTTGCAGGTTGTAGATGTTTTGACGTAAATGATTGAAAATCGCTGCAACTGATATGACCCTTTTGCCCTTTAATGATCTTTGCAGAACTTGATGGACGCGATTTTGACGTAAATGTCATTTAGAAATCTGTCAAAATCTTCAGCTGACAACCTCAGTTCTCTACGGACTATCAGTGCACCTATTCATTCTCCGACCCTTTTCTCTCTGTCTCTCAATGATCAAATGAAGGCGTAGTTGCAGATCTTGTTCTAACATGACTCGTATGATGTTAACCCGTCAGAACTTCACCGATATAATCCTTTAGTGTTACCAACACGAAAAGTGATATATTACCTCATTTTTATCAGTGGAACTGGTTCTGAATTCTCAACTGTCATTTACGTCGAGGCAGCGTTCTGGGTTACATCTGAACGCACCCTACACCTTATTTCAAAGAGAGACAGACAAAATTTACAAACAGACCTCCGACCCAAATTACAACAAATAATTGGTGCTAGATTTCGCATGAATTGTAATTGAAATTCTGTATATTTGCATTTTACTTATATAATATACAGGTTGAACAACCCAGATACTAAGCGCATTGTAAATAGCATTACATGCAATGGTCAAATACAGATATGCGTTAGAATGACAGAGATGGTGATAAAATATGTTTGACATATGCAAATTGTCAGCATGTTACAGATATGAGAATACTAAATATAATAATTTGACTTTGACAACACCGTACATCTACCTCGTATCATCATCTCCGTCATTCTAACGCGTACATGTATTTCACCATTGCATGTAATGCTATTTACAATGTCTAGTATCTGGGTTGTCCAACCTGTATTAATCTGCAAATCAAAGCTCTATACCTTATTTCAAAAATAGAGAGACTACATTCTGAACAGACTCACAGCCCAAATTACAGTATATAATTTCCAAAATAAATTTTATGTGACAGTATCTGGTAGTAGGGTAAAAGAGAACTAATCTACACCGAAAAATAGATAAACTAATGTAATAATTATAGTAAAACTTCAAATACCCCTAATGTTTGACAAGGAACAGAAATAACAGAACGTTGCATAATGTGATTTAGTCCTGCTTTCAACCAATAAGAAACAACTATCATTGGGGTTTGTTCAGAATTTTGTCTCTCTCTTTTTGAACTAAAGTATAAAAAGAACTAATCTACCCCGCAAAATAGCTACATTATTAAAAAAAAACTATAGGTAAAACTGAAAATGTGAGATAAACAATGCCAAAATATTTGACATAAAATGTTACATATTGTGATTGTTCTCTCCTTTCAGACTTACAACCCATAAGAAATTACTGTCATTTGGGTCTGTTCAGAATTTTGTTTTTTTCTTTTTGAAACAAGGTATAGCTATGGTCATTACTCGAACGACAAAAGAGCTTTACTAATAGAGAGGGGATTGGGTATTTACTTCCATTTACACAATTTTAACCATTTTTTAAGACACTCAATACAGCTTCATTTCCACTAATCACAAAGAAAACAATGGGAAACAAAACGAGAACTAGCAAATATTTATAATCATCAGTGTAATTACAATGAATCACTGTTGATAATGGAGATAAACAATCGATATAATAAAAATTGCGAGAATGTGAGTAAATAGTGCATATCCTACTGGTTAGTCCTTTACGCGGTTTTGTACTTCCTGTTGTGTAAAAATAATATGTATGATATGAGTGATAATTTTCTGACCTTGAACTTCTATTAAAATACTTTGGTTTAAATTTAGTCATTGAATTTCCCGATCGGTCTAATTTTAGATCACGCTATTAAAACATTAACATTTCTTGTTTATATTTATAATTAAGTTGGCGTATCGACGTTATGTGTGTACATCAAATACTTTTGGGAAACCTAATAATTCCAGGAAACGTCACTTTTATATAAAACAAAATCATTTTGAATTCCGTTTACGCGCGTAACCATTCTCAAGAAGCTATTCATGAATAACAACGCGGGGAAAAACTAAAAACAATTAAAACAAAAATCTACCCGTATAAAATGACACATGACACCTGTCAAAATCATTAAAAAAAAATACACAATTTAAAAATTAGATTTATTTAATTAATCTTATCCACTATATCGTACAAAAATATAAAAATAAATAAAAACCGATTTATTATATTCGCGAACACATTTCAACTTATTTATCGCCATCTCTTAACATGTTCAGAACGTAGTACATTCGCTCCATTATCTCGGGATCCACGTCGTATTCGACGGCTAGATGTAAGGCCTTCAGGGCTTCCTGCAGTTTACTTTCTACGCCGGCACATTTTAACATCAACTTAGCCTTTTGATTGTTCGCCGCCAAAGCCCAGATTATCGTTACAACCGCGATTTTCTCATCCAGATTGCCGGAAATCAATTTATTACTGAGTACATTGAGGAAATCACCTTTTTAAAAAAAATAAATAAACACTTAGAGAGAATTTAAATAAACCAGACACGTACAGGATAATTTGTAAAATTGACATTTTATGCTTAAACGTCATTTTTGACGTTTCCTTACCTGATGATAATAACCGCGGCCTATTCGATGTATAAAAGGAAATATTTCTTAAAATCGACATAGCAGCTTGTTTATTAGCTAATTTATTACTGCTAGTTAATAAAATTACCAAATCTAAAACATCGGGTATTTTAGCTAAGGAAAACTGTCCTTCCGGATGTCCGGAGAAAGTTTCCAAAAATTCCAACCAAATTAATTCGACACTTTCCCATGGTTTTTGTTTTTTCGTGATAGCAGGATGTAATCTAGTTAAGGATTGTAACAAAGAACTCTGAAAAATAATCACGAAAGTAATCGCAAAGCCGCGTGTCTAAGCTTGATATTTTTACCTTGGATAATATAATTCTACATTCTGTTGATGCGCAGGAATTATGTAGAAGGTGGAAGCTCAATTCTAAGGTGGATAGATCACGAGTTCTGCTGATTAATTCCATTTCTTTCGATATTAGTGTTACTACCCCGTGTAAAAGCGAAATGTTGCTTGGGAGTTTCCTTGGACCCGTACCTGCTACTTGGCTCGTTAAAGTCAATGATTGACATGCTAAAATTATTATGACATTATTAAAATGCACGCTAAAGAAATCTTATATATATAAATCATCAATAACTCTGTTATTATTGACTTTAGGATAAAAGTTCATAGGAAAGTTTTTGTTCGGAATTAAATTTTCTGTCGACCGTGAGAACTGTATACTGGGTGTCCCATTTAAAAAATTACGTTTTTCACAATATCACGTGACCCAGTACGTCAATTATTATTTTTTAAATGCCATTGTAATTTGCTTGAAAAACTACACTAGTTTGCCTATTTAACCAACTTTGTAGCTCCAATAATAACAAAGTTAGCAACAGTGCCGACTTAAGTTTGAAAACCCTGTATATGGACAGTAAGATATTTTAATAAAAAAACTTTTTAACATACCTGCAGTACAATCAGTCGTATACGTACACAACATCTTTAAAACATCAACAAGTAAATCCTTCTGGGTTAAAATCCACGTCCACAGTTTATGAACAAAATCTGCTAAACCCAGTAGGGTTGCCGCATTTTTCACACTAACCTCACCGGCCATAAAATTCGTCAACAACGCTATTAAAGTATGAAACTCTTGCAACACCGCGGAGATACGTTTCTTCTCCGACATCCTCCTCAGAGATTCGACAGACTCCAAACTTAATCTCACGTGAATTTCTCTGATCTGTTTAACGATTACGTCCATTAAACCGTTACTCAAAGCGTATCTTTTCGCCTCTAAAGACACCCACAGTATATTCGTCAAGCTATTCAAGACTAAACTCTTCTTTTTGTGATTATTTAAACTAGTTCCTTTCAAATTAACGATTTCCAGCATATGCAAGAGGATCCGACACAATTCAGCGCCTGCAATGACGAAATTAGCTTCTCTTGAGGTGCTGTCAATTTCGTTTGAAGGTGAGTTATTTCTGTGATTGCGGTTTAATGATTGCATGTATAATTGTTGTAAATTCTTTTGGCCTGATGCGGTTTTCGGCGAATATTTTTGTTTAGAATAAACAGGACTTGATAAATTTTCATTATTCTCAACTCCATCTTGCTTTGATAAAGGTGTCCGTGGGGTACGAACTGTGTCTAATAAATTTTGTACTGTACTAGGTCTTGAGGTATTTAAATCTTTAGAGGTTGTAGAAATTTCTATTTTTAATAAAGATGTAAGCGAATTTAAAGCGGAATTTTGAAGATCTATAAAACGATTGCATTAATAAGCTATACATAACAAATATTACGCCCTAAATTACCTGAGGAGTTATAACTGCTAATTGCTTCGCATAAAGATTGTAAAAATACTTCATTCCGACTTTCCGAAAGCGCCATCGAGATAATTTGAAGGATGTCTGCATGTTTCGTCCTAAAATTTTCATTGGTAGAACCAGCATAACTCAATAAATTAGCCAGGAGATTGAAAATTTCACCCCATAACTTGTTTTTCAAATATATCAGCTGCGAAAATGCATTATCTACAAAATATGATTACAGAATTTGTTCTTTTTTAGACCTCAAATTTAACCTACTATAAATATTGCTATTTAAAAGCGAGAAAAGCACAGTAAGACAATCTCTGGTATTTAAAATTGTACCGAAACATGTCTCACTACAACTTACAGCACGGTTTAATAAACCACAAACAGCCCTATTCATTTCTAAAATTTCACAGTAGAGGGCTAAATCTTTAGTGTCGATGATGTTAGGAGTTGGTATGTATAAAGACCTACAAATATCATTAATATTTAAATTAAATTGAATTTTGTAATCTTAAAAATATACTTAAAAAATATCCTTATTAATCCATGATTTTGCAATTCGCTTGCGACATCTAAAGGAGCTAAATTAATTAAATTTTGCAGGAATATTGCTATCGATTTGACCAGTCCCGGTGTTGTTATAATAAATATAATGCTGTTGTTGTCTGAATCGTTTGAAGTTATCGAACGTTTCGTGTAACCTGTGCCTTTTGTGAAGGTATAGATGAAATTGTCTGGTCTTGGCGTCTGTTCACCTTGAAAAGTTGTTCTAATTCAGACTTTTTCTACACGATTCTGATAATACTTACCTTCGAATAACTTATTTACTGCTTCCTCTTTAATATAAAATTTATTTTTGACGTATAAGCAATTAATGACGAGCTCCAGATTGCTGTAGAAATTATGTTCACATAGTAATTTTAATACTTCGCTTATAGCACAACTTTCCTAAAATAAAATATTGAATTTAGTTACTTTCATTGCTTTCGCCTCCTTAACTTCTAGTGTCCGACACTTCAGCTAGCAAACTAATCCTAGACTCACTCCCTCTATCTAGCAATGTCAGAACTAGTACCAAATTTTGTTTTTAAAAAACTTAACTCGAATTGTTGGAAAGAAACAACTACCACTCACATAAAAAACAACTGTCAAATTTTTCAAAAAATCCTAACTTTCACTACATTATACCCATTAATTTTGTTTACTTATTATGATAGTAATAACTGTCAAATTTGAACAAAAAAATAACACATTTTTTATGATTTGACACCTATCAGAAGTATTTTGACAGTTACAACAATCAAAATGTAAATAGAAGGAGTGCTTTTAGATTTTGTAAAATCTAGTATTAAAAATATGAAAAATAAATGCTTTTACTATTTGACATATGTCAAAAACATTATTTTGAACTGTCAAACAAATGACTGACTTTATATCTTTACTGCTGCCCGCATTTTGAGTTACAATTAAATCTTAAAAAAAGATGATTTTAAAATTTGACAGATGTCAGAAATATTTTTGACAGATAGTGTTGAAATTCTGAAAAATAAATGTTTTTACCATTTAACAGATGTCAGATATATTGCACAAAACTATAAAAAAAACACAAAATTTTTTTTGCAGCTACAATTATTGACTGCAAAAACAATTATTTCAGAAATTGACAGCTGTCAAAAATATTTCGACGGTAACATCGATTAAAATCATAAAAGCTATTTTGTCTATTAAAAAATAGACGTTTTTATAATTCGATAGCTTTTAAAACAACTATGAAGCGTGCAAGCGTTACAACTCTGAAGAATGGCTGTATTTACAACCTGGTAGCTGTCAAAAATATTGTGACAGTTAGGTACTTTCTTTTTTTTTCAAGAAGTATTCTAACTGTTACCTCTCCCCCTCCCCCCCCTCCAAAAAAGCAATAACAGCTTTCAGAAAACTGTAAAAAACTAAATGTTTTGACATTTGTCACATGTCAAAACATTCAAAACATAGGAGAATTTGATACGTTTCTACAATTTGACAATTGGCAAAAATTTCTTCGTCGCTACAACAACTCAAAAGTGTAAAACATTACACCTGTCAGAAATCCTTTGGCATTTACACCTGTCAGAAAAAAAATAATGCTTACAAGCGTTAAAACTGTAAAAAATTAATGTTTTTACAATTTGACTGTTGACATTTTTACTACTTACAAGTAACAAAATAAGAGAATATAACACCTGTTTTTTATAGCTAGTAGTTTTAGCTGGTAAACATTTCTTTCCTATCTATGACACTCAAAATTATAATAAAATAATCTATTTAAAAATTTTACAATTATCAAACATATTTTGACAACTGCAATTGCTAAATCTACAATAAATTGTCTTTTTTACACTTAAACAGCTGTCAGAAGCTCAAAATTATAAAACACTGACCGAGTTGTTGATCATGTTTTTTTTACAGCTTTCAGATGTATTCTGACAACTAGAATTGTTGATTGTCAAATAAATGAGTGCGTTTATAGTTTGACAGCTGTCAAAAATATATTGACAGTTACATCTATTAAAACTATCAAAATAACTGTCTTGCTACTTACAGGTGACAAAATCGAAGAAAATAACGTGTTTTCACAATTTGACAGCTGACAAAATGTTCAAACTATTCCGGGTAGTATTTTTAGTTAAAATTCAAGCAAAAATGTCAAAATAATTTTCCGATTCGTTTTTGTTTCTCGAGCTTTCAGCCGATATAAATAACTTGCACTCGTGATTTTTTCTTAATGCCAAGTTCACATTTGTGAAGTGTCGCTTTAAATGGGCATTATTTTTTGGACAGAATTCACGAACACATACGCGAAGTGCTCGTGAATTCTGTCCAACAGTGTATTTATAATCTTTAAAGAAAGATGGTAAAATTTGGAACACGATAGAAATAAGTAACATGAACAATCAATACCTGTGAATAAGGTGTAACGGCTTTATCCAAAGTAAAACTTTCTTGTGAAATAGTTATAATATGACTTGAGAGATTGGTTAAAAAGACAGCAACGTTTTCTCGGATAATATTTGCTTCTTCATGATCTAACAATACATTTATGGCTATTTCCCATACATCGGCCTTCCTTATTCGCCTATATTCTGAAAAATTGAATTAGAAAAAAACTGATTTGATTTTTTTTTACTACAAGCAGGCTTAAATCGATATTCTCCTACCTTGTACAATGTTTATAGCACATTTATGCGAGGTAGCAAGTCCAGCAAACAATTGAAAGATTCCAGCTCTCAAAACGATATCCCTACAAAACCATAAGGATGTTAAATTATAAAAATTATCTTCTATACCCGATTCCTCATCGATAAAACAACATTCCCATTCCTAAAACATCAGATTCACATCAAAGTGTTTCAAAATAATTTACACCACTTATTACATTAATATTAGATTGCTGCATTTCCGCTAGTAAATGATTCAAAATCAGAACAGCATGTCGAGTGATACTCAAACCCATTACAGAGTTCACCGCCGAATCGCCTTTACCACAATGGAAAGCCCCGATCATCTCGCATAAACCAGTAACAAGCTGTACAAGTAAATTTCTCGAGGATAAATCGTTCTTGTTATTCTTCACCCAGCCTAAAGACGCTGTCAGGTGAACTAAGCACGAAAGAAGAGCATCTAAATAAGCTGTAAAATAAAAAAGTGATAGGTCCTAGAGTTTAACCCTGCGGCACCCTACTTTACCCAAATTATAAAAATGTTGCGAATCATTAAATTTTAAATTCGTCGCTATGATTTCAATGAGGTGAGTCCAGGAGGAAGCGCAGATCAAATTCAAACCGTATAAGTCTAAATAATGTTGTTCGAATGTTACGCAAGTGGTGATTAATTGTAGTAGGTCTTTGTTTAGGATTTTAGATTCCGCATCTTCGATTGTTTCGTTGGAGAGTAGTGTTAAGATCGGGTTGGTTTCGTTTTTCAGGAAATTTGATATCCAGCACTCGATACCTTCCTCTTTATATAATGCAGCAAAATTTGTTAAAAACTCCAATAAATATTGCAACAATTCGTTGTCCTCTTGACTCGAGGGTATCACATTTAAAAATCTGTCAAAACTTTCTTTCCACGGCAAACTTAAGATATTATTCTCGAAAATAAAATTATATTTTATACATTTATATAAGTTGATATACCTGAAATTTTTTAAATAAGTATTTTATTCTTTCCCAGCATTAATAATTCTTACCCAGTTAATTTAATCAATGAATCTACCACATCTTGGTGCTTAGTAGCATTCTGTACCATTTTTAAACATTTATCGATACAATATTCCATTGAGGTACTTTGTATTTGCATCAAATCAACGTGTGACAGCCTTAAAATTGTATTAAAATCATCTGTGTCAGTGTAATTAATTTCTTTCCCAGTTAAAAGTTCACTAAATCCCCCAAACCATTCAGAATTCCAATGTATTTGTAAGGATTGCAAGCAATATTTATCCTGTAGTAATATTTCTATAAAAATAATTTTTATCATTGATACACTGTTGGAAAAAAGTGACGAGCACGCCCTATATAATCTGAACGCGTGATTCTAACGAAATGAAACTATAATGCTGGCAGTGGATATGGCATGATTATGCACTGTTTGAATCTACTATGTTCAGATTATACAAGGTGAGCTCATTACTTTTTTCCAATAGTGTATGTTAAATTAAAATATTTTGATAATACCTGATAATCTATTATGCACTTCTTCAATTTTAGACTGATACGGCTGACAACTGAAAGGAACCCTAAATTTTTTCATTACGATTTGAGGTAGGCTGAAATTAAAATTAGCAGGGCTTCCTTTAATGTAATAATTATACAATAAAAGGAATAATAAAGTACTGCCTTCATGTTTCATACGTTCTTCAGTACAAAACAAAAATAATCCTATAAAAAAATAAATAAACATCGTGAACTTATTTTTGTAGGAATAAAATAAAAATAATACCTCGTAATACTAAATAATACAATTCTAAATTAATAGATAGATTCTGTCGAATCCTAGCATTAAACAAGCAGATGCTTTTTAAGATACTTGCAGCCGGTACGATAGAATCTGGATAATCTCTATAATCTGAATCGTCTAAGGCAGATCTCATTACATCGATGATTATTTTTACCCCGTCTTTTTGAAGGAATGTGTTATGCATTATTGGATCTTCCATCATTACGCTGATTTGTGTCAGAGCTGATCGTCTAATCACTGGTTCAATATTGTTCGAATTCAGTAAATCTAGAACTTGTTGAAGACTATTTGCCTAAAATAAAATATGTTTTTTTTAATAAATCAGACGAACATTTTAAACAAATTTATCACTTACCTGGTAATAATGTTGATTAGTTTGCATCTTATTTAGATCGTAAACATGTTTAATCTGACAAGACATACTTAAAGATTTATCCAACAAATTATTAATCCTCGGCAAGAGATCTCTGTTATCACCTTGCGAAGCTAACAGCCAACATATCCTAGATACAGCTTCATCTCTTATGGAGCCATCGGCACTGAATAATAAACAAGAATTCCCTCTGAGAATCTACTATCAAAATAACAATTTCATTTTGCAATAACTGTGTATGATTCATACCTATACCTCTAACGTTGTTAGTCCCATTGTTTGCGCAACATCCGGATCTAATAGACTCAAAAGAGTTCGACCAATAGGAGATAAATGATCAACGTAGCATAATAGAGCAGGTAACGTTGAGATAATAGCTTGAATTACGCTATTCCAAATATCTTCGGAAACTAATATCTTACATTTTAATATATGTATTAGAATATCTTCGGAAAGCTTTTGTATCTCAACGTCTCTAGATGATAATCCGTTTAGAGTAATTTCGCTTAATATTGAAGATTGTAACAGAAATAATATTTGTGATCCGGGAGCTCCAGTTTTCGAAGTATTTAATTTGGGACCCACAGCACCAATCACTCTTTTAGTACATAATCTATACATTTCCTTTTTTATATCGGTATCACAATGAGATAATAATTCCAAAACAATTACGGATGCATTTTCTCGAAGATGTTGATTGTCTATAACGAGTGGCAACTTATTCGCACAAATCTCGATGAATATCCGAATTAATGACAACTTCTTGTGGAAATCTAAACTACTCAAACTTGCTTTTACAAGTAAAATCGATTCATCGGTAGGTAAAGATTTATAATTCTTTAGGAAATCAACAGCAGATGTCATACTTTTACATACCGCTTTAACATCTTGGTATTTCGTGAAAGTATCATTTTCATATCTCCCATTAAATTTCTAGAAAATAATAATAATAACGTCGTTAATAGTATTTAAATAAAACGAAAATGTTTATGAATTACTTCTACAAGTTCCAGTAACTTATCGTGTATACCTGGATATAGCCTGGATATCGCTGCATCCAATAAAGTCGCTGTTATGACATTTTTTAGATTTCTTGGTAAGATTATGTCGATTTTGTCATCCGGGGTAGTAAATGATAACAATTTTAAGCAGCTATTTAATAAGTTAATTTGGATGAAACGTGAATTTGGTTCGAAATCGCTAGAAATAGTTTCTAATCTGAAAAGAAAATGACTTAATTGAAATCAAGGATACGACCATTTACTACTAACCGTATGTACTCAATCGTATCAGCAAATTTGATTAAAATCTCCCTTAATATCTTTACTACCTCCCTAACGACTTCACTCTCTCTACAATCCCAGATTTTCATAGTTACACACAAACCTAACAAATCCAGAAGATTGTTCAGTAATAATAAAGCTCGTACTGTACAAATCTAAATAAAAATAAAACCGTCAACATCAATTAATAAAAATTTTTCACAATTTTACAATATTTACCCTCCATTTCCTCATGTAAATTGCTTCTTTAATATCGTTAGCCCTACTATATAAATAATCCAAGATACATCCGATACTATTTAAGCAATAATAAGGCAGCGGTAATTGTTTCATCTTTAAAATGTTTATCGTTTCTGTTTTCTCAATATCGGAACTTATATTCGATCTGTAGGATGTTACATTCGAACTGATACTAGCATCAATTGGCGATGATAAAGGTGAAAAGGGATGCGATAAGAACTGAAATATATTAATGTTGAATTAAAGAAATTAAATATGTAAAATCAACACACTTACAAATTGTTTTAAATTATATGTATCGGGATCTGTAAAATAATTTATACGAATACCCAACAGTTTTGTAAATTTAATTAACGCATTTAATACAGCAGCTTTAATCCGAGATGATGTACAAGTTCGAACTAATTTTTGTAATTCCTAAAGGATTGTTTCTACATAAAATTCTTTATAAATGTCGTTGCTCATACTTACAAATATAATCACTGGTCTTTGGAGAAATACTTCCGCAGGAAAATCGTGCAACATCACATCCGAAAAAAACTCACATGTATGTAATAAAGCACTTGGTTCCGGTGGATTTCTCAAAGAATTTTCAACCGATTCTAACACATGTCGATCTGTATTTATCAACGGATACCAACATAATGAGAAATATGGCAAATATAATTCTGTTTCATCTGTAGATTCACCAGGACTTATAGAGTTAGCGGTATTAACAATTTCTATCCTATCAAAAGAATTAGTTCGGAATCGTAATAAATAAAATTCGTGTCTGATTTTACGTACCCTGTCTGTTGCTCATTTGATGAACTAACTTGAACTATACCTTCAATGGGAGTCGCAGTCGATTCAGCAGATTTTGATCTATTAATCGGTATATATTGCTCGTTAGATCTATAACTCAGCGGAATATCGGATATCAACGGAGGTACGATTGCATTTTCCGTTTTACAAAATTGTTTAATATCCTTTATTAAATCGTTGATTTCTTCATGATAATCTGATCTAACACAATTATGAAGTCGTTGCAGTTCTTTAATCACATTTTCATGCCCATAATATTTCAATAACGTTCGTCCAGATTCACTCTAAAATATCACACTCGCATATACCTCAAAATCATTCTTATCAAATATATAAATTACCTGCAATACATTTTCGATAAGTTTTAAAACTAAATCTTCGCAAGAGTGCTCGGGAAATAAAAACCAGTCAAATAACTTTTGTAAAATCTCTTTACTTCTAGCTAAATCATTATCGAATATATATCCACTCTCTAGTTTAGAAATAATGTTTCGAAGTGCTCTTTCTCTAATTTCTTGTATTTTATGTCCTGGAAAAATTATAATTGAAGGTAAAATTTAAACTTGAATAGAAAAGTATTTTTACCAAGTTTTTCTATATGTACGGATAATATATATTTCTCTGTCATTTCGATACTTTTTAATTATAGGAGTTAATTTCTCATAATTATTTAGAAACAGTTTTAATTTTCTTCAAATTTCAGTTACTTTTATTTGATTTTTCAATTAATTTTTGACAGTTGAAATAATTCTTAAATTGAACGCTAGATATCGCTAAAAACGATATTTATATCCAAATCACTTCGTTGAAGGATTGTTTTCTATAAATTTTCGATTTTTAGCTTTTTACAAAAAAACTAAATACTTGTATTTAATTTAAATTTTAAAATGTACTAAAACTGCAAAACTCAATATTAAATATGCCTACAATAATTAATAATTTTAAATGGAGGTGCACGTCTTTAACGTAGTGCAATAGATATAAGACAGGTTTTCTAGCTATACTCGGTATGTTCATTTGGTTGTGATTTAGTGCACTAATCTAGTTTTTGACTGCGTTCCGTTATTGACTGCAATTGCTTGGTATACAATACTATAGGTACACTGTAAATAGCATTACATGCAATGGTAAAATACATGCATGCGTTAGAATGACGGAGATGGTGATAGGAGGTAGATGTTCGGTGCGTTCGTTTGATGCGCTGAACGTGATGGAATAGTTATGAACGAAATTTGGACTAAATTTCCATGTCCTGAATTACCCAGTTTTTAAGAGTTAGAGGTTATTGTGATATAGTAAATATCAGTATTAATGTATATTATTCGTCAATGACTTCTTTCAAATGAACACACCTATAGATTTTGATAGTCTAAAATGTAAAGTTTGACAGATAGAAGTATTTTGACACTTTTGACACAGAAACTTAAACTGTGTGTAGTTTTAATAATTTTAGACTATATCAACATAAATTCTAGGTGTACCATGAAATGTAAAAATCTGAGAACATTCACAAAGTTGGAGTGTTTTCTATTTTTGAATCGACGTAGATAATTTGCCAATAAATTACGTCATTTATATGTATTATGTCTAGTAGTATACGGCATTGTAACTCCATCTATAATCGCGTGTTTAAGACACGTCATATTGAATCTGTATGACGTCATAGACGACAAATTATCACAATAAGACATTTAAATAAGGTCAGTCTCTCATAGTTGAATATCTATAGGTTAATAAAAGGGCGTCACTACGAGCAAATGTTCTTTAATTGACTACATTTTTATAGTACAGTGGAGTCCTGATTATCCGAGGTACCACTGCTTGTCGTCGGTCACGGCACACTTGTTGTAGGGAAGTTCCTACATTACGTTATTTAACGTAGGGACTTCCCCTGCTATCTCGCAAAACCTAGTTATAAATACACCTGCGATACTATGTTGTGTACATTACTTTCCTAGAAAGTACATATTAGTCTAGTATTTCTGTTTTTATTTAGAATTAATTCATTTATGTTGTAAAGGAGTAGGTCAGATATAGAAATTAGAAAACACATTGTCCTCAATCAAACGGTAATCCGTATTAGCCGAGTTTTTGCTTATCCGAGGTACTGTCGGTCGTCGTAGCTCGGATAATCGGGACTCTACTGTATTTTGTTTCCTCGACGTTGCAATATCAACCGTGTATAAGTAGTTAGGTAACTTCAACGCTGAAACATGAAATGACCTATAAATTTGTTTCAGATTAATAGTTCTTTTTATATGATTATGTTGTAGTTACTAAAAATAATTAGACCTAACTTAGAAGTCCTTATACCATGAAGTCAAAAGGAATTTGTACAATTATTTAGATGATAAATAAAAGAGAAAAATAGTTGCAATATTTTATTTATTACAAAGAAAATACATCGTTCATTTAATTAGCTTTGATATGTTCCTCAATAAACAAAATCGTGTTTATTAGATAATCCACTTCATTCAATATACTTCCAATAGAATGATTGTCATTATATAAATGCATTCTACAAAAAGAGAAAATAAATTATTTATATTAGTAAATAAATAAATACATACATTACAGGTACTCCATTAGCTTTCAATCTAGTATAATATTCCTTTGATTGAGTTGGAGGTACTCTCAAATCTACAGAACCAACTTGTATCATCGTGGGCGCTTTTACCTTATAAGCATGTTGAATCGGTGATAACAATCTCATGGATATTAAATTTTGTATATTAGGCTCGCCAATTTGAGTATATTGGCTTCCTATTACAACAGAACACCTACAATAGATATTTTAAAATACATACACAACACCAATCAATTCAATGCAAAATAAAAAATGTTTACCAATCTGGTATATCACTCATTATACTCATTGCAGCAATATCGATAACAGGATTTTTAGTTATGACTACTTTAAACATATCTGGATATTGACCACTTAAATGCGTTACTAGAAATCCACCGTAAGAGCTTCCAAATAAGACTACCGCATCTTTATTCAAATACGGATATTTCGCTAAGGTTGTTTCAACAGCTAAAACACAATCGGCAACATCACAAACACCCACTCGATGTGGTGAGAAATCAATTGTAGCCTGACCGGCTCCAGTAGAACCACGATAATTGACTAAAATTACTGCGTAACCTAATTTAAGGAATAATGCTGCTTCTAACGATAGATTATTGGTTGAAAAACTGTGAGGGCCCCCGTGAGGCCATACAATTAGAGGAACGCTAGCTTTTGTTTCAGTTTGGGGACCAATGTATATGATAGTGAAGGATTCTGAAAATAAACACGCATAATTGGATGTTAAGTAGATAGTTTTTATATTGATACTTACTAACATCATCGTCAGTATTATGAAACAGTTCTACGTAATCACATACATGATTCTCAAGTCCCGGTATTCTAGATCTTGGGGTAACTTCAATCCATTCGATTGATGCGATATCGTTTTCTAATTTTCCAAGAGTTAAAGTGTCGGATTTAAAGATATTGCTGTGGTTAAATATTAGAACATCATCAAATACACCCAAAATAGTGAAACTATCGGAGATCTCTCCAAATTGGTTTATCGATTTCTTATCTGCATACATCCAAAGTTAAAAAAAATTATTTATAGAAAATAATTAGATAATAATTTACCCAAATCTATCATATAAGATTGTAAGGTGTTCTTCTGATTGGTAGTTAATACCAATTTCCCATCATTAGTCCAACAATTTTCAGGAAAATTAGTATTATACAATCCATAGAACAGTTTATTATTTGCTGTAGTAGTCTCTCTTTGGACAATATCTATTACAACATCTATTTCGGACTACAATCATCAATTTTGTTTCGATTACCACATATATTTATGATTAATTAGAACTTACATTTTCCTTTAAGGGTGCAGCTGTCTTTACTAAAGACATACACGCAGCATGTGTTCCTCCGGCTTCCCTTTGAAGCCAAATTATTGTTTTGCCATCTGGAGTGTAACGTGGATCTTTTGCCGACTTATTTTTAAGATTAATTTCCGCTAAAAATCCGACACGATCAACACAAATAATATTGCAAAGCCATAATCTTAACTTACTGTAATTCCCTTCGAAATCTAATTTGAAAACAGTGCTAAGTCGATTTGTACAGTAAATTAAACCAAATTTTCGAGGATGAGTTTTATATGCAATTCCGATTATGTGGGTTCCATCTGGACTATAACTTGGCTTAGCAGGAAAAACATTTTCCGGTATCCCGGAAAGTATTTCGACTTCATCTTTGTTTAAATCGTATTGGACGATAACTGATTGGACTTTATTGACAAATTGATCACCCCAATCTTCCCGATACAAGTATTCTTGTCCCTGTATAACGAAAGCAAAAATAGCAGCTAAATTATAAAATAATCGATTGAAACATACCTTAATAATTTCGTCGTCTTTACCGTTAGGTTTCACTTGATTCCTTTTCCAAAACGGTTCTGTTTTTGGTTGTTTCTTCTCTGCAATATACAACAATTTCGTTTCATCCGGTGAGAACTGCAACCTTGCGAATTCATCTAAAATTCATGCAAATTATTATATTTTTAATATTTTTAAAAGGTAGAAATTACCATCTGCATATACATCACCGTGGAGATCTAACGATTTTAAATCGACAGTCGCTTTCAATTCATCTTGCGACCAAATCTCTAAGAATTGTTTCGAATCATTTTCTCTAATTATACCTATTAAATTCCCGGTTTTCGACGAACACCTTAATAATCTGCAAAAGAATATTTAATCCGAGATTTTACTGGATGAAGAAACCAACATACTCTTCTGTAATGTTTACCGAACAGATACTTTGTGCATTCTTCCCATCAGAATTCAATGTGTGAACTCGTAAGATTTTGGTGGTTTTACCTTTTTCGACATCACGTTGCGACCAAATGCTTTTCAAAGCTGTGCCATTAGATGTGATTTCAGCACTTAATAAGGCAGGCATTTTAGATACTGTATTGTAGGTTTTAAGTACTTTATCGAGCTGCAACAATAATAAGTAAAGTAAATATAGTTTAATAAGTAAATTCGAACATACCAAAGCCATGGTTGCAAGTTTATAACGGCAGGATACACTTAATATTAAATTTAAAATCCAGATTTTGTTCCTATATAAGCATGAAATTTCACTTATAACAATGATAAATTACAGATAAGTTAGATATCTTACGTACTTATCTAAGTGTATGGGCATATATCGACCTAAAGATATGACGTTTAGATTGAATATTTATGTTCATTTAATCCTGGTTATCAAATTAACTAAAAATAAAATTATGTCATACTTCCTTATTTGTTCATTCAATAGGATATAGGAAATGAAGTTCCACATGTGTGTAATTTTGCCAATAATAGAACCTAATCGAATTATAATATCGCGATACCCGTATCATGTACGAATTGCGGCGTTAATAAGATAAGATCCGCTTTGAATTTTAAATCGACCTGTTAACGTTAAGGACCCGATTTAATTTAAGCAAAGACTACGTTACACCATCTATCCTCTGACGAAGGTCGATATATATATATATAACTAGCTATACATTCCTTGCGGAATTGGAGCCGCTCCTTTGAGCTCTTCTGACTGGTTTTGTGGGGTGGTTCGTCACTCCTCTCCATTTTCCTTTATTTGTATTTACAGGTTGTCGTTCTTCTTTGCTTCATCTGCTATTTGCTTCCATACCTTTCTGTCCTTTATCTTCTCTCGCCATTCAGTGATTCCCATTGCCCTTATATCATTAGTCACTTGGTCCTCCCATCTTATTTTAGATCTTCCTTTTGCGCCGCTTCCTTGAGGTATCCATTTCGTTATTTTTCTTGTAATTGATTCTTCGTCCTTTCTGTTTATGTGTCCATACCAACGTATTCTTTTCGATTTGATTTCTTTTACTATATCTTCTCCGTTTAGTATTTCTCTTATCTCTTGATTAGTTAGTCGTCGATACTGATCTTCGTCTATCTTCTTTGGTCCATAGATTCTTCTAATTATCTTCCTTTCAAAAACTCTTACGTTTTCTGCATCCTTGTTTGTAATGCGCATAGTTTCTGCAGCATACAAGACCGTCGGTCTTATTGCTGCTTTGTATACTTTCAGTTTTGTTTTCCTACTTATCTTTTTACTTCTCATAATATCCTTATATCTGTAATATGCGTTATGTCCCGCTTTTATTCTTTGCGCTATTTCTATACTTCTATCGTTTTTATTACTTATAATTGTTCCAAGATACTTGAAGGTTTGGACTTGTTCAAATTTGTGTTCTCCTATTTGTATTTCCTTCTCATGTTCTGTCTGTTTCCTACTCACTTTCATATATTTCGTTTTCTTTTGATTTATTTCTAGACCTCTTTTTCGTGCTTCCTCGTCTATCCTCATTACTATTTTTTCTAAGCTTTTCCTGTCTCTTGCCAAGACAGCAATGTCATCGGCATAAGCAATCGCTTGTATTGATTTTTGTATTATGGATCCTGTTATTTCACAACTTCGTATGGTTCCTTCTAATGCTATGTTAAATAGTGCCGCCGATAGTCCATCTCCCTGTCTTACTCCTTTTGTTTGTTTTATTGCATTTGTCATCCCTTCTTCTGTGATTACCGCTGCTTTCGATTCGTCTAATGTCATTTTGATTAGCCTTTTCATCTTTTTTGGTATTCCTAGTGTCGTTGCTTCCTTCAAGATGGTTTTCCTTTTCAAATTATCAAACGCTTGTTTGAAATCGATAAATATCAAATGTACGTCTATTTCCCTTTCGTAGCATTTTTCTACAACTTGGTTTAATATATGGATTGCATCAATTGTTGATTTTCCCTGCATGAATCCGTTTTGGTACTCTCCTATCTCTCTTTTTAGGTAGATATTCAGCCTTCTTAATATAATTGATGTTAGTACTTTGTACACTATGTTTAGTAGTGTTATTCTTCTGTAATTATCACACTTTGTTAAATCGCCATTTTTTGGTATTGGTATTATAATTCCTAGTCACCATTCTTCTGGCATTGTTTCCTGTTCCCATATTTTTAATAGTAAGTCGCATATTCTCTCTCTTAACCTTTCTCCTCCATTCCTTAGCATTTCATTATTGATGTTATCTGATCCTGGGGCTTTTCTATCTTTTAGGTTATTGATAATATCATTTACTTCCTCTACTGTTGGTTCTTTTATAATTTCTTCTTCTGTGTTATCCATTCTTTCATCTTTGGTGGTGTCTTCCTCTATGCTTATCGTCTCTTCCATATATTCCTGCCATTGGTTTTTATTTATTCTGATTGTTGCCCTCTTCCTTTTTTGTTGTTTCATCTGTCTATATAACTTCGTGTTATTCTTATTGTCTCTCTCTAGTTCGTCCATCCTTGTTTCTATCCATTTTATTTTTTTTTCTTTTATAAGTTTTGTTCCTTCTTTTCTTATTTGTTTGTATATTTCATAATCTTCTTCTTTATTTGTTTTAATCCAGTTTAGCCTTGCCTGTCTATGACGTTTAGATTGAATATTTATGTTCATTTAATCCTGGTTATCAAATTAACTAAAAATAAAATTATGTCATACTTCCTTATTTGTTCATTCAATAGGATATAGGAAATGAAGTTCCACATGTGTGCAATTTTGCCAATAATAGAACCTAATCGGATTATAATATCGCGATACCCATATCAGGTACGAATTGCGGCGTTAATAAGATAAGATCCGCTTTGAATTTTAAATCGACCTGTTAACGTTAAGGACCCGATTTAATTTAAGCAAAGACTACGTTACACCCTCTATCCTCTGACGAAGGTCGATATCATCTAATATTAATTCGTACGAAACCTGCTATCTTAACGGGGGGTTATTTTCACCCTTTTATGATGTGATTATGAAGTTTATAGATTCCGGATGATCAACCTTATATTTCGGTGAGTATTAGGTGGTTTTAAAATTTGGATTGGTGCCAGCATAAGCATATCATACATCCACAATAAGACACCTGCTTAATATGAACGATATATTTTCGATTTTTATTCCGAGTGGGTTTCGTAAACATCACCTGTAAATTGCGGCTTTAATCGCTTTGGGATTATTTCAATTAAACATGGAATTTAATGAGAAGCAATCGTTAAATAATATGGAGATAGATTATCCTCTCAAAATAGACTTTATTTACGTTTTTAAAAGCGGAGATTTATTGGCTATAATTATATCTTTTCTCGATGTATTCCATAATCAATCATCCATGTTATCAAACAGATCTTCTTATCTCATTACTCATTACCTCATTAATAATTATTATTTATTTACGGCAATAAAATTTAGTACACAAATAGTATTAAAACGGTATAGCCCTGTACTTACCAGAAAAGCAATGTCCTGCAAACAATTGAAATATTGCAGCTCTCAAAAAATCATCTTGCATAAATTGGTAACAAGCTGTACAACTTCACCCAGCTTAAAGACGTCATAAGGTGAACTAAGCATGAAAGAAGACCGTCCAAATAAGCTGTAATGGATAGGTCCTAGAGTTTAAACATGCGGTACCTTACTTTACCTAATTTATAAAAGTGTTGCAAATCATTATATTTAAAATTTGTCTTACAATTTCTATGAGGCGAGTCCAAGATGAAGCACAGATCAAATTTTAATCAGTTGTTGGAATGTCATGCAAGCGGTGATTTATAAAGCTCGTACTGTACAAACCTAAACCAGAATAAAGCCGTCAGCATCAATGAATTGAAATTTTCACAATTTTACAATATTTACTCTCCGTTTCCTCACGTAAATTGCTTTTTTAATATCGTTAGCCCTACTATATAAATAATCCAAGATACATCCGATACTATTTAAACAATAACAAGACAGAGGTATTGTATCATCTCTAAAATGTTTATCGTTTCTGTTTTCTCGATATCGGAATTCGGAAATTCGTTCTGTAGGATGTTAGATTCAAACTGATACTACCATCAATTGGCGATGGTAGAGGAATATGATAAGAACTGAAATATATTTTAATGTTAAATTTAAAAAAACCAAAAACGTAAAATCAATACACTTACGAATTGATTGGGTGTTCGACCTGAATCGAACAAGACCATTTTCAGCAGGGGGTCCTCTCTACCGGCCATCTAAGCACGCTTCGTGAAACCTACCCACAGGTACCCAGGTGGGATCTTCCTTGCGTACAGGTTCCACAAACTGTATTCGATGATTTACGGTGGTATGGCCTCTTCTAAATGTCTGCCCAATATTTCGATATGCGGCCCATTCATCTGTGCATAAATGAGTTCTACGGTCGACATGGGCCACGAGCAGGTCTCGCAGCGTCTCCGCATCTCTACGCTGAACAATAGCAGCCGAAACATGTCGCATAGTTCTATTGACTCCCCCAACGATCCAAATATGTTCCCATTCTACCTTACTGTCATCAACTTCTACGACGTCGTTTGGTCCACCTAACCATATAAAATCATGGGTGGCAACCTTGACCATAACGTCACGGGCCTATTTGTACCAAGCGACCACCGTATGGGAGGTAATGCCTGTATTCTGCATAAACGTTTTAATCAGAGCACCCTCCAAAAAACTATGGATAGCCCACACAATCATGTCCACTCCAACGTCTTTCAACAATACGTGTTTGTATTAAAAGATAATGCAAAATAAAAAATGATTATTACTTTTATATTGCTGACCGACATTTTTTAAAATTGTTGCTCGATTAACCGAAAATCCTCGTAGAAATATCAAAACAATGGCGAAACATAACCTAGAAATAGCACTTTTTAGATTGATTTTTAGGTAACTTAGATTGATTTCCGCAAAAAAAGGGGTCCGTTTTGAACTCAGTAAAACGTGTACTTTCCGTTAAACTGCATATAAATTGCCAATTCATTGGTCGACATAGTCGAAGTCTTGAAAATTTTGGAAATTTTGGAAGAAAAGTATTTTTCCCAAGTTTTTCTGTATGTACGGATAATATACATTCGTCTGTCATTTCAATTTTTTTTTAATTACAGGAAAAATTTCTTATAATTATTTAGAAACAATTTTAATTTACTTCAAATTTCAGTTACTTTTATTTGATTTTTCAATTTTTGACAGTTGAAATAATTCTTATATTGAACGCTAGAGATCGCGACAAGCGTTATTTATATCCAATTCACTTCGTTAAAGAATTGTTTCGTATACCTATTTTTTTTTAATTTTTTTACAGAAAACTAAAATACTTAATTTAACTACTTAATTTAGATTTAAAAAAATGGATGTTGCAAGATCCAGTACTCAATATAAAATATGCCTACAATAATAAATAATTTTAAATTACGGTTTCAAACGAACATAGTAAAAGTGATATTGAGCAATCAATGTAGTGCAATAGATACAAGGTTAACCATTCGGTGTGTTCATTTGTGCACTGACGTTGATTGGTTTTGCTAGCTGTTAAATTTGACAGGTAGATATAGTTTGACAGATGCTAAATAGTTCAATCGTCTTTTTAATCATATTTGCACAGGTTTTTTTGTATTCATCTTAGAAAAAAAAAACAATAAATAAAGTTTAGTCCTTCTTTATTCCAAAAATTCCACGATACAAATTATTATGTCTGTAAAGTTTGGCGAGTATATGTATAAGTCTTATGCATATATGCAAAATGTACAAAGATCAACGATAAAATTTGTATTATACACACCACACTGCAGACCAGCAATCTCACCGCAGGTTTAGGAATACTTTTCAACAAAATAATAGCCAAACGAAAAGTACTCAATCCACAAAAGAGAACCATACACAGAAAGAAAAATTTATTACTAGTTTCATCGAAAAATATCAACGAAACGCTAAGTGAGAAAACATGTCCATACAAGGCATAGCCCAACAAACACAATATTTCGTAATAACTAATATTTGAATTACTACAATTTAATAATAATTTACATAATAGAGGCATTATAATTACGTACGATATTGAGAAATTTATCGGGAAAAGTCTATCATTTCATTCTTATTATAATGGCCATAATAAAGGATCAAATTTAATAATATATACGCTACGAATGGCCCGAGGAGATCAAGATAGATTTTTTGAAATCTTTTAGTTAACGGTGGAATAAACGATGCATAAATTCGAAAGCATAAATCACATAAGGAAACCGAAAACAACTTTCGAACGCTTCGTTTTGGGGAATAATCGTCCGAACTAATAAAAATAATTGAATTTTGCATTTTCATTAGAAAGCTAATTTATTTTAAAATCGTACATCAAGGTTTCCCTTTTTTTAAATATTCTTGCCTCGCTTTCTCTAATTCTTCTTTTAAATTACTCGAAAACTTTCTTGTATACTCTCTGAGTTTTTCCGGCGATAATTTCTCGTGTAATCCACGTTCTTCCGCTAACAATTTTGACCTATTGAAAATATACACAACAAAACGCGCTGCTCTACGCATAGGATACGAATTACTTAATCGTTCTACTAATTCGGGATGATTAGTTAAGTAACGTATTATAAATCTCACAACCATGATTCTTTTTTCTACGATTTTTGCATACCAAACGGGTAAAGATATCGATACTTATGTAATAGTTCTTGTTTAAGGCGTAATTGTGTTTTTAAAGCTTCTAAATGATTTAATTGTTGTTCCTTACTAAATTCAATTCCAGCTAGTAAACGTATCTGAAAATATGATTAAAAAAATTGCTTCGTAAATCATAGAAATGTCACAATCGTATTACCTGTGCACGAGCGTGATCTAACCTTTTTTGCAATTCTAAAACTTTCAAAGAACAATCTTGTGATTCCCGACTTTTGGACGAATTATCGTGGTGATCTTTCTCCACACTGTAATAATACGAAAAATTTTATCATTCATTTGGTTAAATATTCTACGTATCGACCTATTTTTAGAATTAGGTGGATCTATAATTCAGATTACTAACCTTCTAATGATTTCGTAAACTACTGGTAGTATTTCTATATTTAATTCTTCTACCGTTATCTGCTTCTTATTATCTAAATTTTGTTCGGTAGTTTCCATAATGATTGATACATTTCAAGTCAAAAGTAGGCGATTGTGAAAATTATCAAAATCAAAATAATGAAAACTTCTTAGGACCGTTCAGAAATCGTAGGCAACACACCGTACACGTTCAATAAAATTAGTGACCGTCGTAATTAAATAACCAAATTATTTAAAAATTACATGTATAATAATAATAGTAACAATTAATAAAAGCGAAAATTTTGAATTTTTACAATAAAATCTTTAAAATAATACAAACGAAATTTGCTATAATTACTGATCAGACCTGCCGCGCTTCGGCGATAAAGTTGTTCACAATATTATCAACATCTATTAAATGTCAAATAAAAGTGACGTTTTAAGTTATTTATTTTTACATATTCTAATTATGTAAATATTATCTTGTATATTATAATTTTTAGTTAGTTTCGTGGAAAATATACATTTTACAAACATGCCTCCTCCGCCTATATCGGTGAAGAAGGTCGATCCGGGTTGGAATGATCCTCCAACATTAAATTACACAGCTTCAAATCCACCACCTAAATCTAGGATTACTAATAAAAGGGTGGCTTTTCCCTTATCGTCTAATCAATCTTCGCCGTTATCGCCTGGATTATCTCAAGCAAAATTACCTCCGACCGCGATGACACCACCAGCTCTAGAACAACTAGCAGGAGATCATATTAGTAGTACAGTATCGTTAAAAGAAGTATTATTAAACGTAGAAACTGTTTTAAATGATGTTGGTGATTCGGATTTCGTTAAGAGTAAACTAGATGTGCTCGAAGTGATGTGGAAAGAGAAGAAATTAAATCCTACGCTACAGAAACTAGTGTTAGATATGAGTAGATATATCGCAGATGGTAATATGGAGAAAGCGAACGAAATCCAGTTGAAATTGATGATGGAAGAACAAAGTTTATGTGAACCATGGTTGGTAGGTTTTAAGCACTTAATATCTCTTGAAAATCCTAAAAAATAATATATATACTGTGATTTTACATGTTTATTTTATATTATTATGGCAATAAAAGTATTTATTTAATATTTTTTGTTTGTTTAACTTTACTTCAAATGAAATTAATCTTATCTGTGAACATTAATAAAGTTGAACTGCATTTATTTTTATTTTGTATATTTTATTTATTATTTTCTTTATTACATTGAAAATCAATAATTCATTTAACTAGTTTTGATGTGTTCCTCGATGAATAATATCCGGTTTATTAGATAATCCATTTCATTCAATACACTTCCAAGAAGGTGACTGTCATTATATAAATGCATTCTATAAAAAGAGAAAATAATATATTATATTGTAGGCATTATTAATAAATAAATACATACATTACAGGTACTCCATTAGCTTTCAATCTAGTATAATATTCCTTCGATTGATGCAGAGGTGTTCTCAAATCTTTAGAACCAACTTGTAACATCGTAGGCGCTTTCACCTTATGAGCATGTTGAATCGGTGATAACAATCTCATGGATACTAAATTTTGTATAATAGGCTCACCAATTTGAGTATATTGGCTTCCTATTACAATAGAACACCTACAATAGATATTTGAAAATACGTATAAAGCACCAATCAATTCGATACAAAATAATAAATGTTTACCAATCTGGTATATCACACGTTACACTCATTGAAGCAATATCGATAACAGGATTTCTAACTACGACTACTTTAAACATATCTGGATGCTGACCGCTTAAATGCGTTGCTAAAAATCCACCATAACAGGCACCAACTAATGTTACTGCATCTTTATTTAACCATGGATATTTCTCTAAGGTTGTTTGAACAGCTAATACACAGTCCGAAACATCACTAACACCCACTCGACCTGGTAAAAAATCAACTGAAGCTTGACCAGCTCCAGTAGAACCTCGGAAATTAATCAAAATTAATGCGTAACCTAATTTAAAGAATAAGGCTGTTTCTAACGATAAATGATTGATAAACACACTATGGGGACCACCGTGAGGCCAAACAATTAAAGGAACACTAGCTTCGGCTGCAGTTTGAGGACCCACATAGATGACATTAAAGGTTTCTAAAAATAAACATCTATAATTAGATGTCGAATAGGTACTTTCAAAATTGGTACTTACTAACATCATCGTCAGTACTTTGAAAAAGTTCTAAGTAATGATATACATGATTCTCAAGTCCCGGTATTCTAGATTGTGGCGTAATTTCAATCCATTCGATTGATGTGATATCGTTTTTTAATTTTCCGAGAGTTAAAATGTTGGGTTTAAAGAAATTTTTACGGTTAAATATTAGGACATCATTAAATACGCCCAATACAATGAAACTGTCCGACATATCTCCAAATTGAGTAATCGTCTTCTCATCTGTATATAGTAAAAGTTACAAAAAATTATATGTAGAAAATAATTAGATAATGATTTACCCAAATCTATTATATAGGATTGTATGGTGTTCTTTTGATAGGTAGCTAATACCAATTTTCCATTGTTAGTCCAACATTTTTTGGGAAATTTATTATAATACAGTCCATAGAATCGCTTATTATTCGCTGTAATCATCTCTGTTTGTACAATGTCTATTACCACATCTATTTCTGACTACAATCATCAATTTTTTTGATTACCACATATTTGTGATTAATTAGATCTTACATTTTCCTTTAAGGGTGCAGCTGTTTTTACTAAAGACATACACGCAGCATGTGGTCCACCAGCCTCCCTTTGAAGCCAAATTATTGTTTTACCATCTGGTGTGAAACGTGGATCTTTTACAGACTTGTTTTTAAGATCAATTTCCGCTAAAAATCTAACAGGATCAACAAAAATAATATTGCGCAGCCATAATTTTAACTTACTGTAATTGCCTTGAAATCTAATTTAAAAATAGTGCTTGGTCGATTCGAACTGTAAAATAAACCTAATTTTCGAGGATGAGTTTTATATGCAATTCCGATTATGTAGGTTCCATCTGGGCTATAACTTGGCTTAGCAGGAAAAACATTTTCCGGTATCCCGGAAAGTATTTCGACTTCATCTTTGTTTAAGTCGTATTGGACGATGACTGATTGGATTTTATTGACAAATAGTTCACCCCAATCTTCACGATACAAGTATTCTTGTCCCTGTACAACAAAAACAACAATAACAGCTAAATTATAAAATAATCGCCTGAAACATACCTTAACAATTTTGTCATCTTTACCGGTAGGTTTCTCTTGTTTTCTTTTCCAAAACGGTTCTGTTTTTGGTTGTTTCTTCTCGGCAATATACAACAATTTCGTTTCATCTGGTGAGAACTGCAACCTTGCAATTCTCCTAAAATTCATGCAAATTATTATATTTTTAATATTATTACAAGGTAGATATTACCATCTGTATATACATCACCATGGAGATCTAACGATTTTAAATCGACAGTCATTTTCAATTCATCGTGCGACCAAATCTCTAAGAATTGTTTCGAATCATATTGTCTAATTATACCTATTAAATTCCCGGTTTTCGACGAACACCTCAATAATCTGCAAAAGAATATTTAATCCGAAATTTTACCGTATGAAGAAATCAACGTACTCATCTGTAATATCTACGGAACATATACTTTGTGCATTTTTCCCCATAGAATTTAATTTGTGAACTCGTAAAATTTTGGTGGTTTTACCTTTTTCGACATCACGTTGCGACCAAATGCTTTTCAAAACTGTACCGTTAGAGGTAATTTCTGCGTTTAATAAGATGGGAATTTTAGATAATGTATTGTATGTTTTAAGTACTTTATCAACCTGCGACAAAATAATTAAATCTTGGATGTTTAATAATTAAATTGGAACATACCAAAGACATGTTGCAAGTTTATAATAGCCAGATGGACTTAAATTTAGGTGTAGAACCGACGTTTTCTTCTGTTATAGACATTATATTTAAATTACAACGATGATAAGCATGTTGATAAAAAGAAATTAATGTATCTATATTATGATCAATAAATATTATGTTTATCTTTTAAATCCAGATTGTCCTAGATATATTTTCATTTTTAGGTCAATATCATTTCAGAATCAATGTATTGCAGAACATATAAATTATGTTTTCGTTAAAAATACTGCATACTGCTTCAGTCTTTTTTGACACATAGTAAATGTCAAAATCTTTTTTTGACACATGTTAAATGTCAAAGTATTTTTTTATCAAAACTATTATTTCTTGAATAAATTGATTTTGAATTAATTGCTGTTTTATTGACCTACAAGTAGAAAGATAAATATCTTAAAAGATTAATAGAAACACAGCTTAGAGATATGTACGTTAGATTACTTTGTAGTTATTTGAATTAAATTCGTGACTTATTTATTATTGCACTAAATTTATGATGGGTTTATAAAACGTCTGAGATGAAGAGTTACCAATAAATTACGTCAGTAGAGAATGGTATTTAAGTCTATCTATAACGGAGCGTTTAAGACAAATCATATTGAATCTGTATGTCATAGGTGAGAAATAACCACAACAAGACGTCTAATAACGTCAGATTGTCTAGAAATCAGATTATAATGTTAATTCAAGATATGATGACATAATATAGGACCTGGATTAGGCTCGGTGAAGTATCGATATATCGTCCAGTATTCGACACCATTACTGGTATCGATTCGCCGATACCTTGGATAACATCGATATCGATACCTATATAGGTATTGGTGCCTTGGAATCGATACCTGATGGGTATTGGTGCCAATACAATCAATACCTGGGTATCGATACTAATACAACGATACTACGTATAACAAACTACGGTATCGTAAAAAATCATTTTTAGACAAATATTTATGGAACTAGTTTTCATATTGACTCAAATATTAATGAATGAAGGTAGGTGTAATTATTCGCGTACAATAACAATAATTGTTATAAAAAAGCCAAAGTATCATAATATTGTACACTTGATACCGTAGATATGTTATTGAATATAATTATTGCAATCAACCTGAAAAAATCTATAGCTACAAATCAGTCCTAGGTATCGATTCAAGGTATCGGTTCCCAAGTATCAATACCTGCCGATACTTAACCGATTCCAGTACTCGGAATCGATACATCGGTAAGTATCGATACCTTTGGTATCGATACCAAAAATCGGTATCGCCCAGTCCTATAAGTCCTGGATAACAAAATCGTGGAGAAATGCAACCAATTAAAGAGAATTGGCTAATTTGTCTCCCTGACTTTCTACTATCAGCTATATACTCCTACGTGAATTAAATGATAGGTTTTGGTGATTGATATTTCTTAATTTTGATTTATGAAAAGAATCGGAAGCGTTTGTTACATTTTCTCATAATAATTTGCTACTCAAGTTGTGTACTGCTATCTAGTAGGTGTTCGGGTTAAAAGACAGAGATTTTAAATATTGATTTCTTGTGGGTTGGTTTATTGGTTGCTTTATATCTCATAAAATGTCCGTTTGCGGATATATGTTGATAGGAACTTTTTTCATGATTTTATGTGGAGAGCTTGCTGCCACAGCTTGTCCCCTTACTTTTGTTACACCCTGTACATTTGATTTTCATTTGACGGCCGCTTGTCGATTTGGTATGATTCAGGCCATGAAGTCAAAATAAATTTGTAAAAGCATTTAGATGATAAATAAAAGAGAAAAAGAGTTGTAAGATTTTATTTATTACAAAGAAAATAAATTATTCATTTAATTAGTTTTGATATGTTCCTCAATAAACAAAATCGTGTTTATTAGATTATCCACTTCATTCGAAACATTTCCAAGAGGGTGATTGTCATCATATAAATGCATTCTACAAAAAAAAGAAAACAAGATATTACTTATATTATTAATAAATAAATAAATACATACTTTACAGGTACTCCGTTAGCTTTCAATCTAGTATAATATTCCTTCGATTGATGCGGAGGCACTCTCAAATCTTTAGAACCAACTTGTAACATCGTGGGTGCTTTTACCTTATGAGCATGTTGAATCGGGGATAATAATCTCATAGATTCTAAAGTTTTCATATTAGGCTCGCCAATTTGACTATATTGACTTCCTGCTTCAACATAGCACCTGTGACAGATATTTTAAATAAACACAAATCACCAGCCAATTTAATAGAAATTAAAAAATTATTACCAATCTGGTATATCACTCATTACACTCATCGAAGCAATATCGATAACAGGATTTCTAGCTACGACTACTTTAAACATATCTGGGTGTTGACCGCTTAAATGTGTTACTAAAAATCCACCATGCGAGCCTCCGACTAAGGCTATCGCATCTTTATTCAACCATGAATATTTCGCTAAGGTTGTTTGAACAGCTAATATACAATCGGAAACATCACTAACACCCACTCGACCTGGTAAGAAATCAACTGAAGCTTGACCGGCTCCGATGGATCCACGGAAATTGATCAAAACTAATGCGTAACCTAATTTGAGGAATAATGCTGCTTCTAATGATAAATTATTGGCAAATGCACTATGAGGACCACCATGAGGCCAAATAATTAGAGGAACGCTAGCTTCGGCTTCAGTTTTGGGGCCAATATACATGACAGTAAATGTTTCTAAAAATAAACATACGCAATTAGATGTCGAATAGATATTTTCCAAGTTGATACTTACTGACATCATCATCAGTACTTTGAAACAGTTCTAAGTAGTGACATACATGATTCTCAAGTCCTGGTATTCTAGATCGTGGGGTAACATCAAACCATTCGATAGATGTGATATCAGTTTCTAATTTTCCAAGAGTTAAAGAGTCAGGTTTAAAGAAATTTCTATGGTTAAATATTAGAACATCATTAAATACGCCCAAAATAATGAAACTGTCGGACATATCTCCAAATTGAGTAATTGTCTTCTTATCTGTATGTAGCAAAAGTCAAAAAAATTATATGCAGAAAATAATTAGATAATGATTTACCTAAATCTATAATATAAGACTGTATGGTGTTTTTTTGATTGGTAGCTAATACCAATTTCCCATCGTTAGTCCAACATTTTTTAGGAAAATTACTATTATATAATCCATAGAACAGTTTATTATTTGCTGTAGTCATCTCTGTTTGTACAATGTCTATTACCACATCTATTTCTGACTGCAATTATCAATTTTGTTTGATTACCACATATATTTATGATTAATTAGAACTTACATTTTCCTTTAAGGGTGCAGTTGTCTTTACTAAAGACATACAAGCAGCATGTGGTCCACCAGCCTCCCTTTGAAGCCAAATTATTGTTTTACCATCTGGAGTGAAACGTGGATCTTTTACCGACTTATTTTTAAGATCAATTTCCGCTAAAAATCTAACACAATTAACAAAAATAATACTGCAAAGCCATAATCTTAACTTACTGTAATTCCCTTCGAAATCTAATTTGAAAATAGTGCTAAGTCGATTTGTACAGTAAATTAAACCTAATTTTCGAGGATGAGTTTTATATGCAATTCCGATTATGTGGGTTCCATCTGGACTATAACTCGGCTTCGCAGGAAAAACATTTTCCGGTATTCCGGAGAGTATTTCGACTTCATCTTTGTTTAAGTCGTATTGGACGATGACTGATTGGATCTTGTTGACAAGTTGTTCACCCCAATCTTCCCGATACAAGTATTCTTGTCCCTGTACAACGAAAGCAACAATAAGGGTTAAATTATAAAATAATCGCTTGAATCATACCTTAATAATTTCGTCATCTTTACTGTTAGGTTTCACATGTTTTCTTTTCCAAAACGGCTCCGTTTTTGGTTGTTTCTTCTCGGCAATATACAACAATTTCGTTTCATCTGGCGAGAACTGCAACCTTGCGAATTCCCCTAAAATTCACGCAAATTATTATATTTTTAATATTATTACGAAGTAGAACTTACCGTCTGTATATACATCACCATGGAGATCTAACGATTTTAAATCAACAGTTGTTTTCAATTCATCTTGCGACCAAATCTCTAAGAATTGTTTTGAATCACTTTCTCTAATTAAACCAATTAAATTCTCAGTTTTCGACGAACAACTCAATAATCTGAAAAAAGAATTTTATTCTAAGATTTTAACATATGAGAAAATCAACGTACTGTCCTGTAACATCTACCGAACACATACTTTGTGCATTTTTTCCGTCTGAATTTAAATTGTGGACTCGTAAGATTTTGGTGATTTTACCTTTTTCGACATCACGTTGTGACCAAATGCTTTTCAAAACTGTACCGTTAGAGGTAATTTCCGCACTTAATAAAGCAGGAATTTTAGATAATGTATTATAGGTTTTAAGTACTTTATCAAGCTGTAAAAAAAGGATCAAATATTGGATATTTAATTATTAAATTCTATCATACCAAAGCCATGTTGCACGTTTATAACAGCAGGATTCACTTAAATATAGGTGTCAAATCGAGGTTTTATTCTGTTATAAGCATTAAATTTGAATAATAACGATGATAAGCTTATTTATAAATAGAAAAGTAAACACAAACACCGCTTAAAGATAGGTTAGATTAGGTTGCGAATTGAATTGAATTTGTAACTTATCTAAGTATAATAGTACACCTTGTTTTGATTAAAAATAATTTTATTTATTTGCATTTAATTCAGACTGTTGAATGTACCTACTAAAAATAATTTTTATATATATCACATTTCTTTATTTGTATTTTTTTTGCTGTTTATGGAATGTTGACATTGAAAATTAAATTGGTACGAGTCAAGGACGTTATGGTATTGTGAAGAAATGATTTTAATTTTTAATAAGTCATGCTCTAATAAGAATTTTAGTATTACAATTTTATGTGAATGTAAACCTTAATATTAATGTTGATTTTATTCAAATATATCGAAAATAAATGTATTTAGTGTAATAATAAATTTCACTATTGTAATGTTATTGAAATATACAGCTTTGTCTTTTAGGGATTTACGTTAAGAAAAAAAACTTAGTTGGTAGTGGTGCCGTATTGCGAACTATCAGAAATGTCGACTTGAAGTTTCACATGTGTGTAATTTTGCGAATAATAGAACCTAATCGGATTATAATATCGCGGTACCCGTATCATGTACGAATTGCGGCGTTAATAAGATAGGATCCGCCGTGAATTTTAAGTCGACCCGTTAACGTTAAGGACCCGATTTAATTTAAGCAAAGACTACGTTACACCCTCTATCCTCTGACGAAGGTCGATATCATCTAATATTAATTCGTACGAAACCTGCTATCTTATCGGGGGATTATTTTCACCGTTTTATCGCGTTATGATGTGATTATGAAGTTTATAGATTTCGGATGATCGACCTTATATTTCGGTGAGTATTAGGTGGTTTTAAAATTTGGATTGGTGCCAGCATAAGCATGTCATACACCCACAATAAGACACCTGCTTAATATGAACGATATATTTTCGATTTTTATTCCGAGTGGGTTTCGTAAACATCACCTGTAAATTGCGGCTTTAATCGTGTTTAAATATATTTCAATTAAACGTGGAATTTATTGAAAAGCAATCGTTAGAAAAATCCGGAGATAATCTTGCAATAGATCATCCGATCAAAATAGATTTTATTTTTGTTTTTAACGGCAAACATTTATTCGCTATAATTTATCTTTTCTCTTCGCATTCCACAATCAATGTTCACATTATCGAACATGTGTTTTTATCTCAAATTATTCTTAATAAAACATACAGCTGATGACAAATTTGATTACTCATTACCTCATTAAGATATGTTATTTATGTATATACGTGCTTAAAGATAGCCTGCAGCTTATCGGAAATTAAATTTAGTAAAATTCTATTCGAAAATTTCGATCTAATTAGAAAATTTGAAGAATTCTTATGTGTGTTGCATTTAATTTGTAACGATCACGTTTTGAGGTTATGGTATTTTTAGAATTCTATACGCTCTTCTTTGCATGTCACTCGTTTTATTTTCAACTGTTTTCAACAACGTATTGAAATACATGCCTACCCTGATTTTAAAATAGCTCTCTCTCTGCAATCCGTTATTTTGCGTTAAAATTGCTGCATTATGTTCTAAGTTTAAATGCAAGAGGTATAATTGAGTTAACAAAATTAAAATTACGTAACAATAGTGTAATAAATGTTTTCGAGGAAATTTAATTACCTACTTCTAAATAATGAAAATTACGCTCTTTACGATCTTTTTCTTTATTTATTCGGGACAAATATATTTTCTCATTTCTAAGTAAGTAATAAATTGCGTTTTACACGGAAAAGTACTTTTGAACCGGATATGGTATGTGTTTAGTGCGTTTCCTGTACACAAGGAAACCACTATGTGGAAAAAGAAACAAGATAAATGATTCTTGTGGGGAAAATAAATATTATTAAATACAGTATGTTCCTATTTTTGGCAATTTTTCGCAAAAACTCAGTTAAATTAACAAATGTGGTTGTGGTTGTAAATATTATTGTTATTGATTTTTGACAGCTGCTTTAATATGTCAAATTTTGACAGCCGTCAAAAATATTCTGACAGTAGTAACCGTCAAATTAAAAAAAAATATTTTTTTAAAATATGACTGCTGTTACAAGGACTTTGACAATTATACCTGTCAAAATAGTAAGAAAATTAAATCGCAGCTGTCAGAAATACAGCGTCACCTAGCACAATTGTGAAAATAATTAATTTTACGTTACATAAGGTTATGTTAAATTAAAATCGTAACAAATAACTGTTCTTACATACTGACAATTTGACAGCTGTCAAAAATATTTTAATAATTGAGCTGTAAAAAGAAGAATTTCTACTAAAAATTTGACTCGAAATTGGAAACAATAACTGATTTTACAATTTGACAGCTGTCAGAAACATTTTTACAATTGCAACTTTTGGAATTATAAAACAACTTATTTACTTCCATATATACCTTGTTAGTTATATTTATCAAATCTGAAAAAGGCATCTAACAAGTGACTGTTATTACATGTTGACAGCTGTCAAAAATATATTAATTTTAAGCCCACCAAAATATTTGTACAGTTTTCAGGCAGACATAACGCGCTGATAGTTTAACTGTCAAAATGGAATAAATAACTGATTTGGCATTTCGACAGGTGTAACCAATATTTTGACAGTTACAACTATCGAAACTGTAAAACATAACCGATTTTATAACTCTCAGATGTATTGTAACAATTATAATTATTAAATGTGAGAAATATACTTTTTTTCTAATTTGACAGCTGTCAGAAATCGCTACAATCGTAATAAATAAAAATAAGTTGTACTTGTCATTTTTCAGAAAAAATAGGTGCCTGTGCATTTTAAAACTAAAAATTCAAATTGTGCAAATTAGAGGAAAAAAATGTATTTTCAATTTGACAACTGTCAGAATTGTCTTAAAGGTTAAGCTTGTCGTATTTCTAAAAAAATTCACTGATACAGAGTATTGTAATAGTTACGACTGCTAAAACCGTAAGGAAACAAGTGCTTTTGTAGTGTGACAGCAGCTGTCAGAAATATTTTAATAGGTGACAGTTATCAGAAATATTTTGATGATTGTGGTAGTCGAAATGATAAGAAATTACTGATTTTACAATTTGACAGCTGTCACAAATATGTCAGTAGTACAACTGATATTTCAATTTTGTGTCTCTTGGATGTATTTTGTCAGTTATAATTGTCAAATCTGAGATAAATTCGTGCTTTTATAAATTGTTATCCGCTAGAAATATCATAAATGATGTATAGATTGACAGCTGTCAAAGATATTCTAACTATTACACCAGCTAAATGGTATGTTTCATTAGTATCATGCCTGCGACTGTGGAAACTGAAAATGCTTACTTTTATAATATGACAGATGTCAAAAATATTTTAATAGAATGTCGAAATTGTAAAGAAACCAATTATGTTGCAATTTGACAGCTCTTAGATATATTAAGACAATTACAGTTGTCAACTCTCAAGTATTTTCCAGTTTGACAGCTGTCAAAAATATTACACGCCGCAAATTGCTTAATTTTTATTTTCATTAAAATAAAATATTGTGTTGCTTATCTACGTTAAGCTTTGGGTCTATATTAGGCAGCTTTCTGTGATGTTCTTGTGATGTACTTAGGTGTGGTGTGATCACGTCTTCGTTTCATCATGGATGGCGGTGGAGGTAGGAGAAGGATAGCTGCGAAATCTTCGGCAGAAGATCAGGCCTTAGATCAAATCGCCAAGGAGGTATGTCCGAATTTATTTTTTCATTCTAAAACATATATTGAAATTTCGACCTTATATTTTGAAACACCCTGTATATTAAATAAAACGATGATATCGGATTTTCGCCAACTTATATCGAATATATCGACAAGATTGGCACACAACATCGGTATCCAGGTGTTAGTTGAAAAACATTTCCATAATTTATAAATAACTGTGATATCAACGTGTATGTTTATACGAATGTTGTCTGCAGTCTCAGCGGTTAATTGACCTGCGTTTAGGTTTGACCTCACGTGTATATACGCTTGAAATCTATCGGAATATGTTTAAAATCGTCGGAGAATGATTTCTCAACTGTCTTAATAAAACAATTATTTTTTTGATTTTAGTTGTAAAATGGATTCAAGTTATTTACCTCTTGTACACATCATGGTCCCTACGTTGGGATTTCTCATCTCTAGTTTGGTAGGAATTGCTTTTGATTAAGCTGACGTTTTGCTTAAGTAATTTTTTGCTTTTGTTTTATCGCGAATTTTGTTTTGTTTTGCGTTATTGCAGTTTTAATACACTCAAGCATAAAATACAAGTAACAGTAAGGAAAATCGGTAAATTTTTTCGACAAGGATTACTTTTATTCTTGTATGTTTTGCAGTCCACCGTGTTTTTCTAACACGTTTTTTTCCAAAGACGTAACTTTAAACTTCAAAGCCATGTAACAGTCTTAGATCCCAGGTTGTTTAAAAAAAGATCTAATACTTATAGCCTTTTCATATTTATCCTTTGTTTGCGCAACAGACCAGAAAATTAACAACGTATCTTACCGTGTCTAGGCAGAAGCAATCTGTTTGTTTAAACATGCACGAATTCTCAAAGAATTATAATCGTCGGTGAGTCAGTCACTAAGAATCGTTTATAAATAAATTTTCACTCTCCGAATAGCCTAAATTCGACATCGAAATCCTGATGGAAAAAAGACGTCTAAAACGGGATTCTCGGTCAGTCCAAATATTATTTTAATTTCGTCGACAGCCCCTGTTTCTATTAATAATTATGGCGACTACGTCTTGTGAATTTCTAAGATATACGCGATATATAAGATGGTGACGATAAAATTTTTGATCGTTAAGATTTATTATTCCGGGGAAAGGTGCGTAAAATTTAATTTGTTGGGCGCCAAATTTAATAAACCCGATATTATTGAAGCGATACCTTCCACAGATCTATTTACTCCTTCGGTAATCGGAAATTCGTCTATATAAGCGGATTATTTCGAGAATTACCCATCCCTTTTCCTGTATTACCACGTGGGGTCGACAACTACTTCCGATATAGCAGCCGGCGCTCCATGACATTGTGGGTTATTTTTTCCGTGCAGCGACAGGCACACGTATCGCATCATTAACGTTGAAAGACGACTAGGTCGCTCGTGCAGTCATTTCCGATTGCAATTAGTTCGTTAACGAGTAGCTTTAGATGGAAAATAGAATTAATAAAGGTCGATGCACACAGTTTTGAGGATTCTTACAATTAAAGAACCTGATACACTCCAGCATCATTCATTTAAATATTTTGATGTTTATTTTTAATGATGAGCTACCAAAATTGAATTTTTTTGACGTATCTTCAGTACTATGAACGATGGAATTATAGTTTTTTGGGAACGATGTTCGGAGCAACTAAAACAACTTTGGAACATCTATTAGAAATTCCGTTTTTAGAACTGATGGGCTACCAAAATTGCATTTCTTGATGTATCTCCGGTATTATGAACGATGGGATCATAATTTTCTGGAAATTTTGTTCAGAATAAGTGGAACAACGTGGAACATCTATTAGAATTTAATTTTTCGAAAATTGGAAAATTATTTAGAGTAGTATCTTCGATACCATCAAAAGTAGGGGAGGTTATTTTTCGGAACATCGATCAGAACAACCTGGGACATCCACTAGAATTTCAGTTTTCGAAACTGATTAGCTACCAAAATTACATTTTGTGATGTATCTATGGTATTATGAACAATGAGATCGTTATTTTTTAGAAACTATGTTCAAAATAATTGGGACAACGTAGAACATCTCTTAGAATTACAATTTTCGAAAATTTTAAAGTTTGTTTTGCGATATCGTCGGTGTTATTAAAGATAGAGGCATAATTTTTTGAAACATTGTTCAGAACAATCTGGAACATCTCTTTTTCCAATTTCAAAAATTTTAATTTTCGAAAACTGAAATTCCAAAATTTCTTTTCTCTTTAAGATACTTCCAGTACTATAAAAGATAGAACCGTAATTTTTAAGATGCTCAATGCTCAGGACAACTAGAACAACCTGGAACATCCACTAAAATTTCAGTTTTCGAAGAATATTGAGCAACTGAAATTTGTTTATTTTTTTTATACATAGAGGTCTAATTTTCTTTAAGAATGATCGGAACAACCTGGAACATCCATCAGGAATTCAATTTTTTTTAAATAATAATTTACCAAAATCTAATTTTTTTTGAGACATTCCTTTACTATGACAGGCAGTATCGTAACATTTATGCATTGATGTTCGGAAAAACCTAGAACATCCATTACAATTTTAATTTTTGAAAAGTATGAGTTACCAAAATTTGTTTTTTTTTTTTTGTTAGATATTTTCGGCACTATGAAAGATAGAATCGTAATTTTTAGAGAAAAAAATGTTCGCAACAATTAGAACATCGTGGAACATCTATTAAAATTTCAATCTGAGGAAATTGTTGGGCAATTCAAATTTAACTTTTTCGGGAATGTCTTCAATACTATCAAAGATAGGATCGTAATTTTTTGGGAACAATGTTCAAAATAAGTAGAACAACGTAGAACATCTCTTAGAATTTCTATTTTCGAAAATTTTGAAATTTATTTTGCTATATCCTCAATGCTATCTAAGATAGACGGATAATTTTTTGGAACCTTGTTCAGAACAACCCGGAACATCTCTTCTTCTAAAATTCTAAAAATTTTAATTTTTGAGAAATATGAAGTTCTTTTTTTTTTCTTTAAGATACTTCCGGTACTATGAAAGATAGAACCGTACTTTTTAGAAAACAATGCTTAGGACAACTAGAACAACGTGGAACATCCACTAGAACTTCAGTTTTCGACGAATATTAAGCAACTAAAATTTATTTTTATTTTTTTGAAATAACTACAGTACTATAAAACATAGGAGCGTAATTTTCTTTGATCAGAACAGCCTGGAACATCCACCAGAAATTGAATTTTTAAAAAATAATAGTTTACTAAAATCTAATTTTTTTTTGAGACATTCCTTTACTATGAAAGACAGTATTGTAACATTTATGCATTGATGTTAGGAAAAACCTAGAACATCCATTACAATTTTAATTTTTGAAAAGTATCAGTTTCGTTAGATATTTTTCGGCACTATGAAAGATAGAATCGTAATTTTTAGAGAGAAAAAATGTTCACAGCAACTAGAACATCGTGGAACATCAATTAAAATTTTAATTTCAGGTAATTGTTGAGAAACTACAATTTAATTTTTTCGGGAATTTATATTATTTCGTAATTTTCTGGGAACAATGTGCAGAACATCTTGGAACATCGGTTAGAATTCTACTTTTCCAAACATCTTGGTAATTTCGTGTTTTTTGCATAATTAAAGATTATTTTTTATGAAACTGTGGAAGAAAACCTAGAACATCCATTACAATAATATTTTTCGTTAGATATTTTCACTATGATGTTAATTTTTAGAGAAAAAAATAACAACTAGAACATCGTGGATGAAATCGTAATTCTTAGAGACAGGAAAAAATGTGCACAACAACT
This sequence comes from Holotrichia oblita, assembly GCA_023690525.1. NCBI lineage: Eukaryota > Metazoa > Arthropoda > Insecta > Coleoptera > Scarabaeidae > Holotrichia > Holotrichia oblita. The sequence goes on along the minus strand of CM043019.1, from coordinate 15,971,637 downwards.
AGAACATTCTGGGACATCAATAAATTTTTTTTTTTTAAGAAATTGTTGAGCAACTAAAATTTAATTTTATTCGGGAATGTCTTCAATACTATCAAAGATAGGATTGTAATTTTCTGGGAACAATGTTCAGAACATCTTGGAACATCCGTTAGAATTCTGCTTTTCCAAACATCTTGGCAATTTCGTGTTTTATTTGCACCATTTTGCAGATTTTTTTGAAGAATTGTTGAGAATAATTTAGAACATCCATTAGAATTGCGATTTTTGAAACGTGGCTGGAAATGATTAAAAGAAATTTCTTTGTAAGTTGGCTAAAGATTCCTTCGATAGGAGTAACTTTGGTCCATCTTCTAAAGTCAGTGCAGTTATGACTGTTTTAAGGGTTTGAATCAATTTTGTAGACCAAATGATAGTGGTTCAAAATTATTTGTACGAAAAACAAGGCTTGTGGTGGACCTGTAATGTACATCAAAATTTGGGACAACAGGTAGGTCCACTTCCTCTAGTCTACACGAGTTATCAGGAGAGTTTGAAAATGAAACTCATCATTGTTTCCTGGTAGGCTTAGCACCAGTTGCTTTCGAATGTTTAGACATGTCTGAAGTTGCTTCGAAACTGCCGGCAGTTAAAATTTTTCCAGCTGGATCTTATATTTTCTTTTTTAGATAACTCCGATATATTATGAAAGATAGAATCGTAATTTTCCGGTAACAATGTTGGGAACAACCTGGAACATCCATTAAAATTTCAATTTTGGAAAAATTATGGATTGGGTCAACCTGGACGTTTTATATTCATTTACCAAATCGATTTATTCAACGATATAACCCAAAATAAACATTTAGTACGTCTCGTAAATCAACAAATTACAACACAATATTTTTCCTTTTATTACCCTCCAATTGTATGTACAACGTACAGGGTGAGTTCCCTATAAAATCGACCTAACTTCAACCCTAGGGGATGAAACCGCGTCGTAAAATCGATCCCAGACGGGGTTGGAGGCGGTGGAAGTGGTGGTAGCGATACGTCTGGCGCGGTTGCCATTGCAACTACATCCACTATTATAACCGGTTAAATCAAGCAACCGGCGAAAATGTATCCGACTCCCGAGTGAGACCAGTTTGCGAAATAGTACGCTCCCGTCTACACACGAAATAGTAGGTGAATCGTAGTGAAACGGGTGGATAATTGCCGGTGGTATAGACGTTCAAAGTATACATTTTTTTAAATAATTTCATCTTTATTATTGCGTCTGCGACGGTGCGCTTCGAGATCAAGACTCGGTATTTTTGGGCTAATGAACTCCTCGCTTGTGGAACGGTGAAGTTGTCTTTGCTAACTAACGTTTGCGCGAAAGAGAATTAGCTGGCAAGAGACGTAAAGAATTATTATACATATTTTGCTGAAATGTATTTATGCGTTCTGAATGTCGGTTGGGATGTTTAGGCAAGAGATATAAGGCGTGAGTTTGTGTGTGTTTCTTGTAGATTTGTAAGTTGAAGAGTTTGTCGTTAGGTCGTATAGTAAAATAGAACGGTTTTAGTAGGGCTTTGAATTTTAAAGCGGTTAGACGTATATACCTGTTTTACGGGCTCAAATTTTCGGAGTTTTTAATTAAAATAAGATCTGTTTATTTAGTTGTCTTTTAAAGCGGAAGGAAATAGTAATTGAAATGTTTTATCGAAGTGTTAAGTGAACATTTGCAATTTGTTGATAATTTATTTTCTTTAAAATTCTGTTATATTTTTATGTGTTTGATATAAGGAAGAATCTAACAAGACGATACGATTATATTGGGAAATAATAGTTTTATTGTTGTAAGTTGCGAGTGTAATTTGTTCTTCTCGCAGGACTCATACAAACGAGAAACGTTCTGAGATAAATGTACAGTTGTCACAACAAAAAAGGCAACACCTGAAACCGTGACGGAATAGTAGATGAACCGCTCGCATTTACTAGAAAGTTCATAATACAAACTAAGCATATTTCCTTGTTATTTGAGTTTTTATTTTTATCTTTGATTTATTGATTTAATTGTATCAAAGAGAAATTCATTAATTGTGTCAAAAAAACATAAATACCGAGTTTGAAGTAAATTTGACCATAATAAATATTTTTGCTTTTATAGATATTCCCCTCCCCTTCCCCCCTCCTCCACGTCGTCTCCATAGTGGAGTGGAATTTCGAAATATCTCTTCTTAAATGACGCCTACAATATCAATGAACATCGTCTCCATATCTCAAATTTCTTAATTCAATACACTTTATCCAATGTTACTCTAATAAATGGATTCCATGCCTGAGATGAGGTTCCGGAGGGTCTGCAAAATATCCATTTAGTACTGCAAACATCCCCTTGCTTGGCCCGAAACGTTTTCCAGACGCAAATTTCTTTAGATTTGAGATTTGAGAATAGAATTAGGTCGATGCTTCAACAAATCGTACATGAAATCCCTAAATTTTTCCCTTCCCAAAGCAACTTTGTGAGATGATACGTTGTCCTCACGGAACAGGATTTTTTTCTTTTGCAATTCAGGCCTGACCTCACGACCCCGTTCATTTCCCTCTTCAAGAAGATGTCCATAATATTTGCCAGTTATTGTTTTACTCCTTGCAAGGTAATCAATTAAATGAATCCCTTTTGCATCCCAGAAAACACTAGCCATGTCCTTTGCAGATGAAATTGATTTCCATATCTTTTGGGCAGAACTACCGGCTTCCATCTACTACTGTTTCATCTTGTTATTCATCCATTTTGTTTTTAGGTTACTTTGATCAAGAAATTCTTGGACCGAATGTAATGTTTCTTATCTAGTCAGTTTGTCATCTTGGATAGCACAGCCATGTCTTACTTGTGACCAGCTCCAAATATTTGTTCAGGGTTTTTCTGGTGATTGCCCAAAATTCACACTGGAACATTAAATTTTGCAACTGCAGATCTTATAGGAACTATAAGACTATAACTAGAAGGTCATGAAGATGCAATTGGTGACATCAATCTGTTCAATGGTGGAACAGAAACAGAAGATATCTCAGAAAATTATTTCAAGTCTTACCGTTTTGTTCTATCCGCTCTAAATCTGTGTAATTTGATCGGACCATAGAGTCCTTCTGGAAATTTGGTTTGATCAACTGGGAAAAAAACCAGATCGCAAAAGCCTAAGACGAAAACTGGGAGTAATAGAGTTCCCAGATAATTACAGTTTTATTGAATTGTAAGGGTATTCCAAAGTCGTTTGAAAGGAGTGAAGTTGACTTGATTGATTCGATTTTTTTTTATATTTAGGATTTCTCTTAAGAGCTGAAATTGGAATGTTTAGGATTTTGAGTTTCAGATTTTCTATGTAGGAACATGGTTCTTAAGGTTTCTTTTGAATGTTCAAACTGAACACTGTTTTGTCTAATGGTTCTAAAGTTGGCTCCATTTTGGGTTACCCTTTTTGGCTATTACTCTGACAACAACCCCATCATGAGGAAATGAAGTTTTCTTATGTGTTGATTGCTCAGATTCTCTGCTATTCTGATTTTTAAATTAGGTGATCATCACACAACATATTGAGCCAATCATCACCTCGATTGTTATTCATCCATCTTGTTTTTAGATTACTTTGATCAGGAAATTCTTGGATCAAATCTAATGTTTCTTATCTAGTCAGTTTGTCATCTTGAATAGCAGAGACTTCTAAATATTTTGCCAAAGTAGTCTTGTTATCATATGAAATGTCTTGCTTGTGACCAGCTCCAAATATTTGTTCAGGGTTTTTCTGGTGATTGCCCAAAATTCACACTGGAACATTAAATTTTGCAACTGCAGATCTTATAGGAACTCCCCTTTTTGAATTTTAAAATAGCTCTTTTCAAAGCCTGGCTGTCTTTAAAGCCAAATTCGCACCAAATATTTTTTGGTTTTTATCATTTCAAGGTATTTTACAAACTTGTCATCACAAAAAAAATCACTTTCACTTCAAATATCTTCTGTACTTTATGAAATATGTCAATATGGAATAATAAGAGATATATCTATGTCTCTTATTATGTCTATTATAAGTATCATGGTAATCAAGCTTGATCAAGAAAATCGACCACGCCACGTCATAATATACTGCATAGCACGTTTCTAACTTTGGATTAACTGTTTTTGGAACTAAACCTTTTTGAAGTTCTTCATCTGGGGAGGAGATTATTGCTAGGTCTTCGTCTGTTTTTCGTAGATAATATCTACAATGAAATCATGTCCGTCTGCTGCTTCTACTAAAGCAGTAGTATTGATTTTTCTAAAGTTGGCTCCATTTTTGGATAACCTTTTTGGCTATTACTCTGACTACAACCGGATCGTGAGAAAATGAAGATTTCTTATGTGTTAATTGCTCAGTTTCTCTGCTGTTATGATTTTTAAATTAGGAGATCATCACACAACAAACTGAGCCAACCGTCACCTGTTCCTTATTTTTAGATTAGTTTGATTAAGAAATTATTGGACCAAATATAATGTTTCTGATCTAGTCAATTTGTCACCTTAGAAAGTTTTTCTGGTGTTTGTGCAAAGTTGCTATCGGAACATTAAATTTTGCTGTTGCAGACTTCATAGAAACCCCTTTATTGACGTCTAAAGTGGCTCTTTTCATGTCTTCAATGCCAAATTTGCACCAAACACTTTTTATTTCTATAATTTTTTGAAATTTTACCAAATGGTCAACTCAAAAAAAATCATTTTCACTTCAAATATCTTCTGTACTTAGCAAAATTACCTAGTCTTGTCTTGGTCTTGTTTTGACTTGATCTGGACTGATATTCACTTAGTTTGAAGTTAATTTTGACTTGGATTGGAGCCGGTTTTCACCTAATCTGAACTGATTTTGATCTGATCTGAACTGGTTTTGACTTGATCTGAGTTGGTCCCAACCAAATCAAGGATTTTGGTTGTTTTAATCTGGTTTGCACTATGCTTATTCGTCATCAACCTCCTCATCTACACCTACAATGTCAGAAATTGTGTCATCAACATGTCTTGGATTTTATTTTAGCTAAACCCAATCAGATGAACTCTTTTATTTTAAAAAGACGTTGGTAAAGTTTGCAGCCTTTGGCGCCCAACGTTTAGGGCTAAAATTTCTTTAACTTTATTATTAGTAATTTCCTGTTTTAGTATGACCTTGTAGGAATGATGCCTCCTCAAACGATTTGCTTCCCAGTATTTTTTTCTCGACTTCGACTTCCTCTGGAACATTTTTTTTATCCCTTTAATGATCTGATATTTTTATCTAGTAACACAGGACAGGATATTGACTCTAGATATCAATAAAATAACATCAATCTATGTTTACACTACACACCTATCTCGTATGTTTTTTTTTATTTGATTTGAGATTATCCAACGTAGTTGTGGAAAAACGAGAAGCTGAAACGCTTTCTCGCAATTATACAGATCATTAATTTATAAGATTTGTTTACTAAGTTTTGAAACGATCTGTATAAAATAACATTCAGGTATTTCGCGTAATGACTGAAATGAAAAATTAAAACAGGTTTCAACGGAGATGACACCGTGCACTAAAGACCGTACACTTGAGACACGCAGAAGAAGCGAATTCTTACGTATTTCTCGAGCCACTTGTGTACCACTTTATTCATTAAGTTTAAGAGTAGACGCTGCTGCAAAGGTGTCATATCCTGTTTAGTACGCGCAGCTTCTATTCTAATAGTGTGTTTAAGATATTAAAAATAAATTAATAATAATGATGTTTGTGCAAAGTGGTTTAGTTTAAAGTTCTTCACTATTTCTGAGTTAAATTTCCAGGAATTTAAACTGCGTATGTATGAAATATCTCCCTTTTGCGGGATAGAGTACTTTACTAACCTAAATATTTGCCGTGTGATAAAAATGATAAACGAACCAATAAAATGTTTCCTCGTCTATTTCAGTAACGCGATTTCAGTTCTGTTTACTAAGAACAGAAGCTTGTTCTATTCTTACTTCACCGGTTCAGTTTATGGTGCATTAGGCTAATTGAGAAACGCATCATGGTGTCTTCCTAAAGTTGCATTTTCATCGTTAAATTGAAGTTAAAAGGATTCTTCAGAATTTTGTGTGTCTTGTTTAGTTAATGGTCGTTTTTACCTTTCAAATTGATTATCTTTTGAATTATTTCTGATTTACGTTTGCCAACAACCTTTGGCCTATGTAGATTTCATGACAAAATCTAATTTACTTAGTTGCTGTATAATCTTTGAAGATCCAGATTGATTAGTGCTTGCAAGAGAATTACCCAAAGCCTTATAAGGTTCATTGTCCTGTTCTGAATCTGATTGTGATGCAATTTCATGAGTTGAAATTTTAAGTTGGTCTAGCAGAGATCTCAAGGTCATGAAGATGCAATTGGTGACATCAATCTGTTCAATGGTGGAACAGAAACAGAAGATATCTCAGAAAATTATTTCAAGTCTTACCGTTTTGTTCTATCCGCTCTAAATCTGTGTAATTTGATCGGGCCATAGAGTCCTTCTGGCAATTTGGTTTGATCAACTGGGAAAAAAAGCCAGATCGCATAAGCCTAGGACGAAATCTGGGAGTAATAGAGTTCCCAGATAACTACAGTTCTATTGAATTATAAGGGTATTCCAAGGTCCTTTGAAAGGAGTGAACTTGACTTGATTGATTCGATTTTTTTTTATATTTAGGATTTCTCTTAAGAGCTGAAATTGGAATGTTTAGGATTTTGAGTTTCAGATTTTCTATGTAGGAACATGGTTCTTAAGGTTTCTTTTGAGTGTTCAAACTGAACACTGTTTTGTCTAATGGTTCTAAAATTGGCTCCATTTTGGGTTACCCTTTTTGGCTATTACTCTGACAACAACCCCATCATGAGGAAATGAAGTTTTCTTATGTGTTGATTGCTCAGATTCTCTGCTATTCTGATTTTTAAATTAGGTGATCATCACACAACATATTGAGCCAATCATCACCTCGATTGTTATTCATCCATCTTGTTTTTAGATTACTTTGATCAGGAAATTCTTGGACCAAATCTAATGTTTCTTATCTAGTCAGTTTGTCATCTTGAATAGCAGAGACTTCTAAATATTTTGCCAAAGTAGTCTTGTTATCATATGAAATGTCTTGCTTGTGACCAGCTCCAAATATTTGTTCAGGGTTTTTCTGGTGATTGCCCAAAATTCACACTGGAACATTAAATTTTGCAACTGCAGATCTTATAGGAACTCCCCTTTTTGAATTTTAAAATAGCTCTCTTCAAAGCCTGGCTGTCTTTAAAGCCAAATTCGCACCAAATATTTTTTGGTTTTTATCATTTTCAGGTATTTTACAAACTTGTCATCACAAAAAAAATCACTTTCACTTCAAATATCTTCTGTACTTTATGAAATATGTCAATATGGAATAATAAGAGATATATCTATGTCTCTTATTATGTCTATTATAAGTATCATGGTAATCAAGCTTGATCAAGAAAATCGACCACGCCACGTCATAATATACTGCATAGCACGTTTCTAACTTTGGATTAACTGTTTTTGGAACTAAACCTTTTTGAAGTTCTTCATCTGGGGAGGAGATTATTGCTAGGTCTTCGTCTGTTTTTCGTAGATAATATCTACAATGAAATCATGTCCGTCTGCTGCTTCTACTAGAGCAGTAGTATTGATTTTTCTAAAGTTGGCTCCATTTTTGGATAACCTTTTTGGCTATTACTCTGACTACAACCGGATCGTGAGAAAATGAAGATTTCTTATGTGTTGATTGCTCAGATTCTCTGCTGTTCTGATTTTTAAATTAGGCGATCATCACAGAACAAATTGAGCTAATCATCACCTCGATTGTTATTCATCCATCTTGTTTTTAGATTACTTTGATCAAGAAATTCTTGGATCCAAATCTAATGTTTCTTATCTAGTCAGTTTGTCATCTTGAATAGCAGAGACTTCTAAATATTTTGCCAAAGTAGTCTTGTTATCATATGAAATGTCTTGCTTGTGACCAGCTCCAAATATTTGTTTATGGTTTTTCTGGTGGTTGCCCAAAATTCACACTGGAATATTAAATTTTGCAACTGAAAATCTTTCAAAGCCTGGCTGTGTTCAAAGCCAAATTTGCACCGAATATGTTTTTTTACAAAATTGTCATCGCAAAAAAAACACTTTCACTTCAAATATCTTCTGTACTTTATCAAATATGTCAGTATCGAGTTATTAATCTATTGTAACTATCGTGGTAATCAAGCTTGATCAAGAAAATCAACCAACATACCACACCACGTCATAATATATTGCATAGCATATTTCCAATTTTAGATTAACTGTTTTTGGAACTAAACCTTTTTGAAGTTTTTCATCTGGGGAGGAGATTATTGCTAGGTCTTCATCTGTTTTTCGTAGATAATATCATAGTCTTTGAAGACTCTAATTAATTAATGCATGCAAGAAAGGTAGTCAAAACTTTGTAAAGTTCATTCTTATGTGTTGAATCTGATTTTGATATAGTTTTATATTGAGTTGAAATCTCAAGTTGATCTAAACAGGTAACTGTAGTAAAGATCCTAAGCCTAGAAGTAGGTACATACTTGAAAATACAACTCGTTCTAAATTTGCCTAACTTCAAAGGATCATAGAGCTCCTCTGGAAATTGGGAAAAGCACATCTTAAAAATCAAAGATGAAAATTTTCTTTGAGTTTTGAAATATCGAGAAAAATCTTTTTAAAAAACTGAACTTTACCCAATGGTTGCATGAAATGCGTTGGATGTGGTGGTAGTTTAACTAAAATTACATCGTTGTCAAATGCTATTTTGATTAGATTGTTATTAATTTATTTTTAAGGTTTTTTTTTTTAATGGAGTTCGATTAGGTCGATTTTGGAATATTTCGACTTGTTGGATTTGATCCTTTCAAGATTTTCTGCACAGGGTTTGGTTTGATTGTTTAAATTTTTATGGATATTTATATTCTGTTTTTAGGAATTCGATTACGATGTTTAGATGTTTTGGATTGGTTCAGATTTGGTTATTGGTTTTAACTTTTATGTTTTTTATTTTTAGAATTTTGGGTTCAAGATTTGTTGTGCATCATGTAGGGGTTGTGTTAATTTTGTAATCTTAAAGTTTCTTTTTGAGCGTTCTGACTGAACACTCTTTTGTCTAGTGGTTCCATGAAGTGCTTTAGATTTGGTGGTACATAGTTTGATTACAATGACATGGTTGTCAAATTTCATTTTCATGAGATTGTAGTTAATGCGAAAGACAAAACCCTGTCGAAAGATAAGATTTCGCATTGAGGTTTTCTTTTGGAGTGACGTTTTGCGCTCATTTTGAGCTCTGTATGCTTTTCCTGGATTGTCTTCTTTCTAATATACAGGGTGTCCCAGCTGACACGGTTTCTTTGATCATTTGTTTATTTTACAGTATAAAGAAAAAAGTTTCATATAAAAGTTGTCCCTATTTATACGATGCATAGCTAGAAAATATTTTCAAATATACAGGGTGTCCCAATTATAGAAAAAGCGTATGTATCTTTATTATTTTAAATGGATCACCCTATATATTACATTTTTTTTAGATTCGATGATATTTTAAGTAACTTTTATTAAGACCTTCCTAGACCTATGTGCTTTTGTTTTCGAGAAAATAAATATTTTATCAAAATATTTTGCAATTGCAGCGCTCTCGTTAATGAGCTGTAGGATCAAAACTAAAAAAGGTAGAAAATTTTGGTTTGCGCAAATTGATACGTCTTGAATTGAGGTCTGCGAAGTTGGCACCACAAAGTGGTCAAAAATCGACAAAAATGCAAGAAAGGATTGACCACTATTGACCATCAGCGATTTCCATTGACCACTTTTTGTTTAGGCTACAGCCGCTATACCCATATTTTGGGGTCCAATGGCGAAAATGCTAAAATTAGCCAATATAGATATTTTGTTCATCGGATACGATTGATCATCGTTTGACCATGTTTGACCACCCTCCACATTTTCAAAATTTTCAAAAAAATTTTTTTCGAATTTTTTTTTTTACTGCAAACTCTAAATTTTTGTTGCAGTATAGGATTGACCAACGTTTGACCATGATTGACCACCAAATATTTTTTTGAATACTTAACAATATTCGAGAAAAATGAAAAAAACAAGTTCATATCTCCAATGAAATGACATCAAAAAAAGATAATGTCATAAGAAAAAATGTGAAGGGTCAAACATGGTCAAACGATTTTCGCCATTAGACCCCAAAATATGGGTATAGCGGCTGTAGCCTAAACAAAAGGTGGTCAATCGAAATCGCTGATGGTCAATAGTGGTCAATAAATGGTCAATCCTTTCTAGCATTTTTGTCGACTTTTGACCACTTTCTGGTGCCAACTTCACGGACCTCTTGAATTGCTTTACTATTTCCTATATAAACATGTACGAATCCTTTTGTTGACATACAGTTACTGGCGCCAACATTTGAAAACATTTAAATGCCAATAACTCTGTATATTTAAACATATTTTCTAGCTAAGCATCGTATAAACAGGCACTACTTTTATTTGAAACTTTTTTCTCTAGTAGTGTTGGTTTTTTGGAAGTTGCTATGTTTTTAGTTACCCTTTTCGACTATTATGTTGGTACTAGTTGAATTTTGGCTGGATCCATTTTGACTTAGCTTGGGGACCAGTTCTAGTCCAATTTTTTGTTTTTTTCAAAGAGTTATTGTACTTTGAGTTTAGTTAAAATTTGACATGGTTTATCCTGCTTTAGATTCATTTTAATAATTGGATTTTGATTCGAAATCAATTTGACGTTTGGTTTTGTATCTTCTGGTATGTGGTGATAACACAGTTTTTCCAATAAAAATTTATCGGTCGATTTAGGTCAATTTCAAAGACAAGGCGCTCTTTTGAGTTCTAATTAATGTTTCAAGTTATCCTGAACATTTTCTAGAACAATGTTTTCTCAGATCTAAACCTGTCCAAATTAATTTAAACACTCACTAGATGGCGACATTTGTTTAGTTTTATCTTTCGAAATCAGTGTACACACATGCTTATTATTACAGTACTTTTTCTTGTTTAAACAAAAAACTTACGCATGTTATTTGAATAGTAAATAAATTCACACCTATTGTGTGGGTAATATTAGACACTAATTATATAGACGATTAGCATACTGTAGTACTTATTACGTCTACTTACCTTGGATTTAATAATCTTACGGCATAACCATTCACTCGTGATTATCCGAATCAGTCGTAATCAATATCCGTTAAACCCCCGCGTTTTGTAACTTCAGGCCTGTACCAATTAAACAAACGGGTAGCTATGATCGCGTACGACGTTTTTGTGTCCTCATTACAATCTATTTGCAGAGTCCATTAGCTCAAAAGCCCACGGTAAACATACAAGACTGTATACTATTTAGTCAACCACCGTGATTATTTCAAACGTGAACGCCTTTAGGTCTCCGAGTTTCAGATTCGACGAGTTCTTCGCGTCTCATCGTCGAGATGATTTCTCAACGGAAGTGTTTTATAAAAACTTAGTAATAAATATATCGATTTTAAGCATTTTTTTAAACTGTGGTGTTAAAGTGTTAAAATAAGAAAATAATAAGCGAAAAAAATGGTGGCGGGACCTAGATTCGCCATCGACGATAGTTGGACTGGTTTCGAACGTTGCAAAAGAATTGCTTCGCTCGCTGATTGTTTACCGGAAATAGGAAGTCCCACGAATCACGTTCTTTTCGTTTCAAACGTGTCTATCTGCAAGAAGTTCGTAAGTATATACGCAGCGAATTAATCAAGATTTTTTTTATTAAATTATTTTTATCATTTTTATTTTTTAACTTGATTATGTATGTTTTTATGTCTCAATAAGAATACTATAATTTTTTTTTCTAACTAATAAAAAAAATATTTTAAAATGGGAGGTAAAAGGTTTCGGGGGATATTTAAACAAATTAAAAAAAAATATTTCTCAAGAGTTATTTTGTTATAATAATATAAAGGGGGTTCTAGGAGTGGGAGGGAAGGGAATGGGGAGGGGGAGTTCTAATAAGGTTTGGCCTTGTCGAAATGTTTTGTACAGGAATTGACTTTTTGTAAATTGGGGGGAATTTCCTAAACAGAGACTTTGGAGTTGGATTTTGTTGTTTGTTTTAATTTTTTTTAATTGTTAAATTTTTATTCGTAGATTCGGGAGGAGGATGGGGAGGGGGATCGATTAGAATGTTTAGAAGTTCATGTTGATCGGTTTTAGAATATTTTCTGGTCTTCAGAGATTTTCAAGATTTTCTGTATAAGAATTGGTATCTTGAGGGTAATGAATCTTTAGATTTAGGATCTCTTTTAAGAGTTGGATTAAAATTTTAGAATCTTTTGATTTTTTGGATCCGGTCTATTAAGAATTTTCTGTGCAGAAACTGATATTTTCAGGTTGAATTTTGTCGATTTCAATTTGGCTATGGGAACTGATATTTTTTTTAGTTTTATGGTTGTTCAGAGGCATTGGCATTTCCAGGTTGGATTTGTGAGGTTGTTTGTTTTTTGTTCTTTTAGAAGTATGATTAGGATGTTGATGATTATGATGTACTTGTTAGGTTTTCAAAGTTTAGGTCAGCTTTATTGGCCATGCCTATTTAAAACGTTTAGCATTTGGTAGGATCAAGATTTTGCAGATTTTTATTTTGTTTTTACGATTCCTGTAAGAGTTAGATTAGGATGTTTAGGATTTTGAAATGGTCTATTTTAGAATATTATTGATTGATTTTGAAATATTTGGACGGTTGGCAAGTTAGGTTTGGTTTGGTTGTTCTGATATTCCTGGATTTTTTAATTTATTTTTAGAATTTCTTTTAGCACTTCGATTAGGATTTTGGATTTGGCTGGTTGTTTTAATTTTTTTTTAGATTTTTCGTTCTTAGAATTTTTTAGTTAGTTGGTTTAGGAATTTGGTTTGGTCGATTTTGAAATATTATGATTTTTAAATCTAGTCTTTTTGAAATATGTTTTTTGGATTTAGTATTTTTGACAATTTCTGTAGAAGGGTTGGTAAGTTGGGTGTGGTTTGGTTGTATTGATATTTCTGGATTTTAAAATTTATTTTTAGGGTTTCTTTTAGGATTTTGGGTTGGTTGATTTTGAAATATTAATGTTACGATGATTTTATTGGATCTGGTCATTTTGAAATATCTGGTCTTCTTGAAATTGTTTTTTGGACCTGGTCTTTTTGACATTTTCTGGATCTGCATTTTTTTTTGTCTTGATATTTCTAGATTATTGGAATTTGTTTCATTTTGAAATATTTTTTGACATTTTTGATCTGGTCTTCTTGAAATATTGTTTTTTGGATCTGGTCTTTTTGAAATATTATGATTTTTGGATCTTTTTTTGAAATACATGTTTTTATTGGATCTGGTCATTTTGAAATTTTAAATTTTTGAATCTGGTTTTCTGGAAACCTTGTTTTTTGGATTGTCTTTTTGATATTTCTAGATTTTAAAATTTGTTTCATTTTTGATATTGGGCGTTTTTAAAATATGATTTTTGGATTGGTCTTTTTGAAATATTATGATTTTTGGATCTGGTCTTCTTGAAATATTATGATTTTTGGATCTGCATTTTTTGAAATACATGTTATGATTATTGGATCTGGTCATTTTGAAATATTAAAATTTTTGAATCTGGTTTTCTTGAAACCTTGTTTTTTGGATCTGGTCTTTTTGACATTTTCTGTAGAGGGGTTGGCAAGTTGGGTGTGATTTGGTTGTCTTGATATTTCTAGATTTTAAAATTTGTTTCATTTTTGGATTGGGTGTTTTTGAAGTATGATTTTTTGATCTGGTCTTCTTGAAATATTATGATTTTTGGATCAGGTCTTCTTGAAATATTATGATTTTTGGATCTGCATTTTTTGAAATACATGTTATGATTATTGGATCTGGTCATTTTGAAATATTTAAATTTTTGAATCTGGTTTTCTTGAAACCTTGTTTTTGGATCTGGTCTTTTTGACATTTTCTGTAGAGGGGTTGGCAAGTTGGGTGTGATTTGGTTGTCTTGATATTTCTAGATTTTAAAATTTGTTTCATTTTTGGATTGGGCGTTTTTGAAATATGATTTTTGGATCTGGTCTTCTTGAAATATTATGATTTTTGGATCTGCATTTTTTGAAATACCTGTTATGATTATTGGATCTGATCATTTTGAAATATTAAAATTTTTGAATCTGGTCTTCTTGAAATATTGTTTTTTGGATCTGGTCTTTTTGACATTTTCTTAGAGGGGTTGGCAAGTTTGGTGTGATTTGGTTGTCTTGTTATTTCTAAATTTTAAAATTTGTTTGATTTTTGGATTGGGTGTTTTTGAAATGTGATTTTTTGATCTGGTTTTCTTGAAATATTATGAGTTTTGGATCAGGTCTTCTTGAAATATTATGATTTTTGGATCTGCATTTTTTGAAATACATGTTTTGATTATTGGATCTGATCATTTTGAAATATTGACATTTTTGAATCTGGTTTTCTTGAAATATTGTTTTTTGGATCTGGTCTTTTTGACATTTTCTGTAGAGGGGTTGGCAAGTTTGGTGTGATTTGGTTGTCTTGATATTTCTAGATTTTAGAATTTGTTTGATTTTTGGATTGGGTGTTTTTGAAATATGATTTTTTGATCAGGTCTTCTTGAAATATTATGAGTTTTGGATCTTTTTTTGGTTATGATTATTGGACCTTTTTGAAATATTAAAATTTTTGGAATCTGGTCTTCTTGAAATATTGTTTTTTGGATCTGGTCTTTTTGATTTTCTGCTGGCAAGTTTGGTGTGATTTGGTTGTCTTGATATTTCTAATTTTAAAATTTGTTTGATTTGTGGATTAAATTGATTTTTTGATCTGGTTTTTTGAAATATTAGAATTTTTGAATCTGGCTTTTGAAATATTATGATTTTTTGATCTGGTCTTGTTGAAATATTATGACTTTTGGATCTTCTATTTTTGAAATACTTGATTTTTGGATCTTTTTTATCTTTTTTGACTTTTTTGACATTTTCTGTAGAGGGGTTGGCAAGTTGGGTATGGTTTGGTTGTCTTGATATTTCTAGATTTTAAAATTTATTTTTAAAATTTGTCTTAGGATTTTTCGAATTTAGTATTTTTGAAATATTATGATTTTTTGATCTAGTCTTTTTGAAATATTATTATTTTTGATCTGGTCATTTTGAAATATTAAAATTTTTGAATCTAGTCTTCTTGAAATATGTTTTTTGGATCTGCTTTTTTGGAAATATGATTTTTGGATCTGGTCTTTTTGAAATATCATGATTTTTGGTCTACTGGTCTTTTAGGGATTTTATCAACGGTCTTTTAGAGATTTTCTATACAGGGATTGGCACGTTTGGGGTTAAATATTGTGGATTCTTTTAGAAATTTTAGGATGTCCAGAATTTATTTTTGCGATTTTCTGTTAAGAAATGACACTTTGGGGCTGGATTCAGTTAATTGTTTTAATTTTTTGTATTTTTAAATTTATTTTTAGGAGTTGCCTTAGGATGTTTAGGATGAAATTTAGAGTTTGGAATATTTTGATTTTTTTTGGATCTAGTCGTTTAGAGACTTTATCAGCATTGTTTTAGACTTAGATTAGGATGTCCAGAATTTTTCTGCATTTTTGAATGATCAGGATGTTTGAAATTTAGAGTTTGGAATATTTTGATTTTTTGGATCTAGTCGTTTGTGCATTGGATATGATTCGTTGTTTTAATTTTGGTTTGCGATTGGGATTTTAGAAATTTTGATTATTCATCTTTGGCCATATGTATTTCGAACTTTTTGCATTGGGCATCTGGGCATCTATTTCGTGTAATCGAAAATAATTAAATATTTAACATTTCATAAACTCCTTAAGTTTTTACATCTAAATATTTGTTACATTTTTTTGTTTAGGAAGATCTAGAAGAATATAATGTGACGCCTGTATATCAAATTTCATATATTCGTTTTAATTATTATCTTAAACTAAACAGATTTCTTCAACAATAAAACGTTATTAAATAGGACGTAAAAACGTTAGTCTGAGACATATGGTATCCTCCCTTTTATTTAGATTCATTTCAGTGGAACATCTGCTGAATATAAACAGTGCTATGAATCATTTACACAATTTGCTAATATGATATCATCTTTCCGTGGAGATGCTTCCATCTTGGTGTCAAACATGTCGTAAGATATTTCATATTAATTCCAACACAAATTAGTAAGGTTTTATTCATAAATTGGTGTATAATTACTTAAATTTAATTAAGCAATTAAAATTTCCATCATCGAGGACTAACTCATTTTTACACTATTATTTTTGAGAATGAACTGAGGTGTGAGTAATGATAATGAAGTACTGAAAGTGTAGTAACGCCTGCTGATGACTTAATCGCGATTTATAATTAGGAAACTTACGCTCGTTGATTCTGTCGATTATTATCGAAATAACTAGAGCATTCCTGGTGATATCACCTACTGACAATTGCAAAATTATATGTTAAAACTTGTAGTAGTTGTATAGAATATTGAAATAGTAGATTTTGCTTTTATTAACTACGTAATTAGTTCGTCAAATATTACAATAATGTAATGAATATGTGCTTACGAAACAACTTAGTAAATAATTTGTTAAAACATGCTTACAACCGCGGTAACTAATTAAGTGAGCATGACTTAGGAAATGTACACAAAGCAATTATCGTTTATTTCACCTTTCTCTTTCAATATATGTACTTGTACTTCTATGATTGTCACCAATTATCTGTTTGAATTCTACTAGAGTCAGTAACCTTCATATTGTACTTAGTAGAATTTTATTTTTAGTAACGAATGGAATTTTAAGTAATTATTTAAACTAAAAAGTTGTTCAGTTAATTTATTAATATTACTGTCTGCGACGGTCGATGAAAACGCACGTATCTATTTTGCGTTGCCATCGTCCAACCTCCGTTCCCATTCTTGGGAAAATTGAAATTTTAAAGATTGTTGCTGGTTTGATGATTTGCTATCACCCCTCTACCTTCCTCCAGTCTTTTTTTGAAAAGTAAACTCTTGCTAGTTGATCCAGTTTGATCTAGGCTTGTTCTATATTGTTCTATAAGTTCCATGCATGAAATAATGGAGAAAAACGAATTTTTCAAATGCAATTTAAAAAAGAGGTGGTAATCAAAAAAAAGCGAAAAATTAGAAGAAATCTAGAAGAGCTTAGAACAATTCACAAAGATTCTATTTTCGATGGAGTCGGACGGGTTGGGGGGAAGGGGTGACAGACCAAAACTAGAATAAACTTGAAAAATTCTGTTTTAAATACGGAGGGGGAGGCAGCAATATTTTGGAATTTTTTGTTTCATGAGTTATACATGTTAGACGCAAAATTTTGGGAAACAAAGAAGCCTACAGCAGTTCAGAACGATTCACACAAGTTCAATATTCAAGGTTAAGTATGTGTGATCTGAAGATCAGGAAAAAACTACAAGAAACTTTAAGAAGTTCGTTTTCAAGTGGGGTGGAGCAGCTGAAATTTCGTTTTTTTTTTTTTCATAATTTTCGGAGAAAAAAACCAATCTAGAACGGGGGTTGAACCACGCCGAATCGATAATAAGGCACCTCGACATTTTCACCACAATTCAGTCTTTCCCTTCACATAAAACGGACTAGCGTTTTAAGGAAAAAAGGAAGAGTGGGCGGTGGTGAAAATGTCGTAGTGGCTTGCTGTCGATTCGGCGTAGTTCTACTAAGGGAATTTTTAGAGCCACCCCCTCTGTAAATATAGCTAAATTTTGTTCTTTTCACTTATTTCGTGAAGTCTGTAGAGTAGAATTTTGAAGTTTGAAAAAAAAACGAACAGAATAGAACTAGAATAGCTCAAAAAATATTTGGTGGCGGAGGCAGGGAAATTTTACTTTTCTAAATTATTTCATGAACTATTTTATTATAGCAGGTTGGCTTAAATTTTGGGGGAAATTCAGAAATCTACGACACCCTAGAACAACTCAAACGCAAAAATTCAATGTTCTGAAGGGGAATAACGCTCTCTTCCTTACCCCTCCCTCTCCCTCAAGAACATCGAACAGGAGTAGAACCACGCCGAATCGACAGTAAGTCTCTTCGACATTTTCAATTTACATAAAACAAACGAGCGCTTTAGGAAGAAAGGAAAAGCAGAGCGTCATGAAAATGTTGAGTTGGCTTGTTGTCGATTCGGCGTAGTGCTACTCCAGATTGAAGTAGTTTACAGAAATTCGATTTTTAAGGGAATTTTCAGAGGGGTCAAATTTTGTTTTTTTTCCACTTATTTCGTGGAGTCTCTAGAGCAAAATTTTAAATCATTGAAAAAAGAAACCAATCAGAATAAAACTAGAACAAATTTTTGATAGTTCGATTCTCAAAGAAAAAAACATCATTGAGGGGACAATGATATTTTACTTTTTTAAATTATTGCATGGACTATCCATGACAGGAGGTTGGTTAAGATTTTGAGGAAAAAATCAAAAAATCTACGACAGCCCAGAATAACTCACAAAAATTCGATGTGTATCCCTGAGGAGGGCTGGGTGGCGATTAATGAAATTTCGTTCTTTTCTACTTGTTTAGTGAAGTTTGTATGTATTGTAATTCTGGCTTTAAATTTCGGAAGAACAAACAAAAGCTAAAACAAAGTTGCTGTCGATTCGGCGTAGTTCTACTCCAGAAAAAAGAACGAAGAGAATAGAACTAGAACAACTAAAAAAAAAATATATTGGGGGGACAGCAAAATTTTGCTTTTTTAAAAATTATTTCAGCAATTATGGGAGATTGGCTAAAATTTTGGGGAAATCTAGAAATCTACGACAGTCCATTACAACTCACAAAAATTCGATGTTCTGAGCGGGAATAGCGTCCTCCTCCTTACCCTCCCTCCCTCCCTCCGACGACAGCAAGTCTTCTCGATATTTTCCCTTGACATAAAACAAACGAGCGCTTTAGGAAGAAAGAAA
Organism: Holotrichia oblita; assembly: GCA_023690525.1. Classification (NCBI taxonomy): domain Eukaryota; kingdom Metazoa; phylum Arthropoda; class Insecta; order Coleoptera; family Scarabaeidae; genus Holotrichia; species Holotrichia oblita. The sequence continues at coordinate 15,952,642 of CM043019.1, read as the reverse complement.
CAACAAACAACCATCATGAAAATGTTGAGATGGCTTGTTGTCGTAGTCGTGTTTTTTTTGTCGCTTATTTTGTGGTCTGTCGACCAGAATTTTAAAGCATTGAAAAAAAAAGCCAAACAGAATAAAGCTAGAACAAATTTTCTATAGTTCGATTTTCGAAGAAGAAAAAAACAAGGAAAAACGAAATTTCGCTTTTTTTAATTATTTCATGGACTATCCAAACAAGAGGTTGGTAGCCAAATTTCGTTTTTTTTTTTAAATTATTATTTCGGGGGCTATGTATGTTTAATTTTCAAGTAGAAGTGTGTGCGGTAGAAAAATTAAATTTAATAAAAACAATAGAAGGCTGGCTAAAGTTTTGGAGAAAACATCAAGAAAGCTAAGACAACCCAGAATAACTCAAAAAAAAATCGATGTTCGGGGGAGGGGGAGGGGGGGTCAAAAAGAAAAGAGAGCAACAGAGATGTTTCGTTTTCTCCATTATTTGACCAAAATTTTGGGGAAAAAGGAAGAAACCTATGTAGAACAGTTCAGAACAATTTTTAAGGAAATTTTTCAGAGGGGGTGGGGACAGCCAAATTTCGAAGGTTGGATAAAATTTAAAGCAATACGAAAAGATATATAACGACTAAATAGCGGGAAATTCAAAATAGTCCACCAGGCACAACCGTTAATACATTTTACAGTTTTCCATGGCAAAAAATAAATTGCTATTCTTCAGATTTAATCGCTCTTAATTAGGCCATCAGAATACGTTGAATTCCTCAACGGATGCCTTCCTTTTTTTTCTACATATTAGCGGTAGAGTTCGTTACGACTTTCTAACATTTCACGCGTGTCTTTCATCTATAACAGCTCGAATAAAAGAGTTGAATATTTTAACGGGGTTTAGTCATCAAAACACCAACCAATCCACCGCCAACAGTCTATTACAAATATATATGTATATATCTTGTAAACAGAGTAGGTATATATTAGCAAAAAAATATGATTATATAAAAGAAGTTATGTATATCGAATTTCATTGTAGACGCAAGTAGTCCGATATAAAAGTATAATTGAACTTGAAATCGGTACGTTTTTGCCGTCGTATTTCGAAGCTGTGTGTGTCGTAGAGGTGTTGCGTGATGTGATATGGTGTGCGTTTTTTGAGCGGATATGGGGAGTTCTGTTATATTTACTGCCGTTCTACTGTTGATAAGAAAGTTCTGAACGGAATCGTATATTTAGTTGAGTTTCGCCTGTTATGGGTAATGCTTCGGTGATTGTTATAAAGAAAAATACACGCATCTAAACTGCTGGCGTTTTTAATTCTTGCGTAGTACCTGCTTCGGGTATATGTTGGTTATTGTTTGTGCAACGTATTTACTACCTGGTTCACAGATTTGATGGGAAATATCTTGCAAGAATTCTGTTCTATTGTGATTCCATGTTACATTCGTGCGTGACCGTTTTAAAAGTGAAGTGTTTCCATCTTAAATAAATGTAACAACGATAAATAATTAATTAGGTAATTCGCTAATTATATCATTCAATCTAAAGTACTAGGAGTTGTTTTATAATCTAATAATACTGCTAATTATTATAAAAATTTAAAATTAATTTTATATAATTTTAGAAAGTTCTAACCATGTAAATATTCCTCTCGCACAATCGGTAGGTGTTTGTAATTACGTCATGCTTTATTTGTCATATATTATACTGGTCTTGTGTTCATTTACCGGCTGTTTCGGTTTCGTATAATTAGACATGACAAATTAATAAAACATTTTTCCCCTCGGTTGGCACCGATATACAAGGTGTTACGTTTCTTGCGATCGATACAACTCCGATTTATTCGAAAACTTAATTTTCAAACTATACTTTTGTTCCTCCATCTTCCATTGAAAACAGCTGCCGATATAGTAAACTTGAAAACGTGTTCAAGGTTAAAAATGTTGATGTCAACTGCTTACGTTGAAGGTCTAGGGGGACCAAACACATCTTGTCAGCGATAGCCCTTAAAATATATCTACAATAGTTTTGTAACAACAGTTTTGTAACTTGTCAAAACAGTTGGTTTTTATTTTTTATCACTCGTTATCAATCTATAACACAGATATTTGTACAGTTTCTACTAAAGTAATGTGCTTCTGACAGCTGTCAATCTTTATGAATATATTTGTTACCGTTTTGTCATATGTAACTCAAACTAAAACAAGTTAATTTCACAGTTTTTACCGTTTAAACCGTTAAAATATTTGTGACAGCTGTCAAATTTTAATAGTTATGATAGTTGTAATTCTGACAGCTCATTTTGATAATTATCTGTGTGGCAGCTAAAACATTACTGATATACATACGTCAACCTATAATAACTTATTTCTAGTTTTGTTGGAATATTTTCAAAACCTGTCAAACTAGAAAGATGTTTAAAAAACTATAAAATAGCTGTTTGTACAACATCTAGTAAGCTAATGTGCTGTGTAATATTGTAATTATGATGGTTGTAATTCTGACAGCTGTCAAATAAATAAATGTTGACAATTTTGTGATTACGATGGTTGTAATTTTGACAGCCACCACCATATAAAAACTGTCACTTTTAACCTAATTTTAATCTTAATTTTTCACAGCCATCAAATTATAAAACGGCTATTTTGACGGCCACCACCCCATTAAAACAATTGTTTTTGATAATTATCTTTGTGAAAATCTTTTCAACGGCTGTCAATTTTTTTGCCTTGTTAGATACTTTTAACGTCTATCAAACCATAGAATGACTATTTTAACACTTTATTCAAGGCGAATGTATTTTTGTCAGCTGTCAATCTATACGAATTTATTTTCTGCAATTCTAACAGTTTAATATGTTAATCGTTATTGACATATGTCAAACTACAACTAGTTGTTATAATCTTTTCAACGCCTGTGAAACTATAAAATGGTTAATTTTTAACCTGTTAGAAATTGTTGACTTTTGTCAAACTATAAAATAACTATTTTAACACTTTATTCAAGACGAATGTGCTTTTGACAGCTGTCAATCTGTACGAATTTATTTTCTACAATTTTGAGAGTTCAATCTATTAATCATTCTTGACATATGTCAAACTACAACAACTTGTTAAAATCTTTTCAACGCCTGTCAAAGTATAAAAATTGTTAATTTTTAACCTGTTAGAAACTGTTGACGTCCATCAAACTGCTAACAATTATTTTACAGTTGCCGTTATTAGTCTGTAAGATAATGCGTTTTTGACAGCTGTCAATATATATAAAATTACCTTATTACAATTTTGACATCTGATTCTATTAATTTTAATCCTAGTTTTTGACAGCCATCAAATTATAAAACGGCTATTTTGACGGCCACCACCCCATTAAAACAATTGTTTTTGATAATTATCTTTGTGAAAATCTTTTCAACGGATGTCAATTTTTTTTTTGCCTTGTTAGATACTTTTAACGTCTATCAAACCATAGAATGACTATTTTTAACACTTTTTCCAAGACGAACGTGTTTCTGACAGCTGTCAATCTATACGAATTTATTTTCTACAATTTTGAGAGTTCAATCTATTAAATCATTATTGAAATATGTATGTCAGATTACAAGAAGTTCTTAAAATTTTTCAATGCCTTTCAAGCTACTTTTTTTTTAATCTGTTGTAAACTTTTGCCGTCTGTCAAATTTTAGAATGACTATTTTAATACTTTATTCAACGCGAATGTGTTTTTGACAGCTGTCAATCTATACGAATTTATTTTCTGCAATTCTGACAGTTATATTAATCATTATTGACATATGTCAAACTACAACTAGTTATAATCTTTTTAACGCCTGTCAAACTATAAAAAGGTTAATTTTTAACCTGTTAGAAATTGTTGACGTCTGTCAAACTATAAAATAACTATTTTAACACTTTATTCAAGACGAATGTGACAGCTGTCAATCTATACAAATTTATTTTCTATAATTTTGAAAGTTCAATCTATTAATCATTCTTGACATATATCAAACTACAACAATTTGTTAAAAAAAAATTCAACGCCTGTCAAACTAAAAATCGTTATTTTTTAATCTGTTTGAAACTGTTTACGATTATTTTAACAGTTGTCGTTATCAGTCTGTAAGATAATGCGTTTTTAACAGCTGGCAGTATATATAAAATTACTTTTTACAATTTTGACAGCTGATTCTATTAAAACATTACGGACTTATGTCAAACTACCACAAAATTATAAAAATGGCAGTTTTGTAATGATGATCGTTGTACCTTTGACACCTAACACTTTAAAACAACTAGTTTTGACAATCATACCTTTGAAAATATTTTCGGCACTTGTCAAACTATAAAAACATTTATTTGTACCCTGACAGAATTTTTCATATCTGTCAAACTATAAAACGACTACTTTTATCGTTTTTAGGCTAATTTATTTTTGACAGTTGACATCTGTACGAGGAAATTTCTTTTTACAAGTTCATCGAGATCATTCGAGCATTTTTGAAATTTACCAACCTACAACTATAATTTTGACATTTTTAAACTATTTTGACAGCTTTCAATTATCTATCAAACAGTTCAACAGTGCAAAATTTCTGATAGCTGTCAAAATTATCGAAACAATTAGAATTATTTTGACAGCTGTCAAATTATAAAAATAAATAGTTTTGCCTCGTATCTGTTGAGATATTTCTGTCAGTATTATTGTTTTTCCGGTCCGTTTTACTTCATTCATTTTGAATTTGAAAACTGCAGGAAAACGATGACATGATTTACATAATTATGACTTTCTCAGTATTTCGACGTTTTAGCTTATTGGCTTTATATTATCAATATATCAATAAGTAATTGATATTGCTTATAATTTGGTATATTTATTAGATAACAAAAGTGCACTTCGATTCGTCTTTATTTAAACTTTCGTAAATGTAATTTGATATTATTTTACTCTATATATAAAAACATTTATCAGGCTTTAACGAATACACGAAAGCCTGATAACGCCACGACTTAACCTGTCGATGTTATTATCCACATAAACGTAACAAAAAATAATAAGCCTAGTACTTTAGATAAAACGTATAGCTAGAAAAAAATGATCACAACTTAGGTGTGTACACCATGGAAGACGTTGGCAAAGCTGCGTTAAGCGATACTAGTCCGTACAATACGTTCAAAATGGAACGTAGTGATAGTGTAGATTCGCTAGAGGACCTCTTGAATAACTTGAACGATGATAGTGACGAGAGTTTTACGGAAAAAGTCGTTAGCGAAAGAAAAGTTAAAGAGACGCCCTCCAATATCGAACCGATTATTAAAACAAACGATGAAATTAGTGAGGTGAAAGTTGAACGTGAAGAAAGTGTAATTAATAAGATTGAAGATGTTAAAGTGAGCGATGATGATTTGCGCGAAACGCCAACTCCTACGGAAACTATTGAATGTGTTAATCCAAATATAGTTAGCTGTGATAATAAATTATTGATAGCAGGTGTGACTGAAACTGAATCTAGTGATTTTATTCAACAATCTAAAGATGTTAAGAGTAGCAGGAGTCATAGTCTTTCTTCACATCTCGAGGAAGATGTTATAAATCAATTTTTGGATAAAACTACTGAAGATGTACGTATTTTTATTTTGTTTTTTTGTAAATACTTTTTTTAACGGTACTTAAATTTGAATGGTATGTTCGTGACCGTTTTTATATCAACATATTATACATATATACTGTGCCGTGATATCTTATCAAATAGTTTAATGCATGTGTATTTTATGATAAGGTATTTCTGATTCTGTCCCGATAAAATGTAATAATATAGTATGAGACATTGCGAAAATATTTTCTTATGAATTAGGCTGGATTTGCGTTGGAAATTAAATTGAATAGTATCGGGGTTCATTTCGAAGAATCTTCGAGTGTTTTTTTAACTAGATATGTGTTTTATCTTTATTTTATTGATATATTAATTGAAACTGATTATCACAGAGCAACAAAACTATTAGCAATTTGTAACCCAAAAAATCTAATCATATACTCTCTTGTGAATTAAAAATTTAATTTAAAAAGTGAGGATTGAGCGATAAAGTTCACCTGGAAAAAAAAACCAACTAAGTTCTACAAATTTTGTTAAGTGGCAAGAGGAGCAGGGATTGAATGTGACTATATTAAAATGTTATTTGCTTTAATGAATTTGTTTAATAGCATGAACAGCTTCTCATCCTCTTTATCCAAAATGATAGAAATATTGAAGGGGAGATGCAATCTGTGATTCAGGAGTTCAATTTGGAGGTCGTTTATTTGTTGAGCTCTTCGTTGGCAATCAAAAAATATGTGGCTCAGGCTCTCTGTTAGGTGGGGTCGAAACAAATGAGCCCTTAACTGATTGTGCCCAAATCTTAACCTGCACAACGTCGTAATAAATTCTCTACCTCGGTACCCCATCCCATGAAACCAGGGATTCTCTATGCGGTCGCTCGATGCCATTTCATATCTCTGACCTTTTGTAGAAAGTCTATGCTCTTCTGCCCACAGGTGTTTATGTTACTTAAACTAATGTTTTTAAGAGCCAAAGGGAATATCATCCTTTCCGTAGGCTGGCCACTTGCTCCAGCCTTTGCCAACCTGTCCGCAGTGGCCAGGAATCCATGTTAACGCAACTTGTCCCATCTTTTTCAAATCTAACAATAATCTTTATTATTTGTGGATGAACGCTGGAAAAATACCCCTTTTTCTTGATTCTCTTTAGGTTAGGTCTGGTTTGTGTTTGTATTCAATACCACCAACCTGTAGAAAATAAAAAAACCGTGCCGTAAAGTCAAGCTCGGCCAGAAGAGAAACCTATTGTGCCCCCAGGCTGTTTTAGTCCTCTTAACCAGGTTGCACTCTGACAAAGAAGTCCACAACCTGGTCTAGAGTTAATTGACTTACTCCTACTAATCGGTCGACCCCAAAGTATATCCGCCTCTCCCTGTCCACTATTGAGCAGTCAGTAAGGAGATGGGTTGGAGTTTCCTCCGCATTCACAAAGTTTGTACACAGGGTGCGTAGTGACCAGTTAAGATCCCTGTGAGTAGCCTCTGCTCTCTAGGAGCAATGCCTAGCAGCGAGTTCGAATCTGACGAAGGCTTTGATGCTACCTTAAGAACTTCCACACGTCGCTTTTAGATCTACGAATGGTCGTTCGATGGCTACTCTTACTACCTTGTCAGCCATTTCATTGCTTCTGATTCCAGAGTGACTTGGCACCCATCTCAGCGTGGTGCTGTGATGTGCCGCTAGTTTTGCAAGAATCCTATAACAGTCTAATACTACCTCGAAACCAAACCTGACAGTGTGTACATACTTAGTGCTCTTAGGGCAGCCTAGTTGTCAGACAAGATTTTTACCGCTCCATTAACCTGTGGACGGTTTAAAATGGTCGGGATGGCAATTACTTCGGCTTGGAAGATGGACGGGGAGCTCCCTAGGTCGAAGGCCTTCCCCTGGGTTCTCAATATCTCCAAATTCCAAACAGGATAATTTCCGTATCGATTTGTGAACGAGGACTTTTGCGGTCTCTCTGCTGGAGATGTTTACATTGTATGCCACACTGAAGCTGAAAACGGATGAGATCTTATCCGCCCTCATGAACAGTGATGTCGTCTCTTCGATGTAGGTGAAGATGCTAGTGTGATCTCCTGTTTTACCAGAAAAACCCCTGCACCCACAACATTTTACTCTATAGGCTCCTAGTGCTGCCTCTGACCACAGCACTAGCTCCAGCGGAGAAAGCCCAAGGATGTATTTTTCCCTTAACTGAACAGATCTTTTGAGTAGTTTGTCCTTATCTAGGATCTTAAACGAAATAAAATCTATATGAGTATCTTCACTGCATTTTCTTCAAATTATTTTGCTACAAATGTTGCCTCAAATAAAACTGCTGTCGAATTTAACCCTAAGTTTTCATTTTTTTTTTGCTCTAATCTCAAAGAAAAAAACGTCCAGCGTGGCACTTCTGGGTTGCAAATTCAACATTCAAATTCCCTAGATCGAAATTCTAGAGAGTTTCTATCCACACAGTACTCATAAGAATTGATTTGAAAGACTTCAAGTAGCTGAAGCCAGCAGCTTCAGAAAAAAGTTTTTGGGATCTCCTTTAGTTTCTCCAGTACATCGATGAAGTTTGAAAGAAGCCTTGTAATAGGATGAACTGTTTCCTTGCTTCTACACCTAAAAGGTGTTTCGTTTTTTGGATATGAATGCAAAACCCAGTTTTCTGCTTCATAACTTTTCATCGGTCTGGAGTGTTACCAAAAAGGTGATTACCTTCTTCAGCAGTGGCAAGAGTATGCTACTGCTACTCTGCTTCCATAGACATGTCTTATGTCATTAATTTTTCTTTTATTTCTTCCGTACTTTAATTCTGGATAAGTATCCAAGTTATTACTTGCTACTGCTAAGTTTTACTTCAGATAAAACTGCTGACCAGATTTCTTCTTGTTTTCAATTTTTTATTGTCCAGCGTAATACTTATGGACAGCAAACCAAGGTTCTTTGATCAAACATCTTGAGAACTTTTATCTGCGCAGCAGTCAGCAGGATTGATTTGAAAGACAAAAAGTTGTACTGAGACCAACTGCTTCAGAAAATGTTTATAGGATTTCCTCTGTGAAGATCTCTACTGCGTCGATGATGCTTCAAAGACGCCTAGTAACAGAATGAACTGCTTCATTTCTTAAATTCCTAAGTGTTTGATTTTGGATATGAAATAGAAGCTGTGATGAGATATAAACAGCATCTGCACGCTGCCTCGCAGTTTTTTTTATTTCTTTCAAGATGAAGTCCAAAGCATGTTGGCCACATTACTTCATAAAGTCGTTCTGAGGTTTTTTGTTTGTTTTTCATTATAATAAAGTATTGGTCTAGCAGAAAATTGTATTAAGAAGTAAATTTCAGAATTTCAAGTCTCCAATTTTTCGACGAAAAATGATTTCATGAGAACCGAAGTAAATGATGATTTTAGAGCATTTTTTTGGGCCACTTCAACATCAAAAAATGTTATTCAATATGAGGAGCATCTGGTAGTAAATAGTTTCATCTTCCTTTCGTGGTGAAGTCTAGACCATGTTGGCCAATTAATTTATAAATTAATCCTGGATTTTGTTTGAAAAATAGTAGAGTTGAGAACATTCTTCCTCTTTTTTAAAAAATTTTGTTGAGGTGATGGTCTAGTAGAGAATGGCAGTGAGAAATTAATCTTAGAATTCCAAGAAAATTGCCAAATTGTGCAAATCCCCAATTTTGTCCGTTTTTGAATGATGACCTCAAGGATTCTGTTCAGAAAAGCCACAAGCTTTTCTATTTTGAATTCCAACTGTTTCTGAAATTTTCTTTCTATGATAGAACCGCTGATTTTAGAAGGGTATTCGAGTGTTTGCCACTTTGAGTAGCTTAGCTTATGCTCTGGAAACTTTCTGTACAGTTATATCTATGAAGTTTGTAATGAATTGTGGCCATTTTTTGTAGCAAGTAGTCCTCACAGCTTCTGTGTGTCTTTGAGCTGATTGAATAGTCTTTTGCTACTTTTTCCTCTTCATATTATATTTTCGTGTACAGCAAATAGCAAGGGAACTTTTTCGGCTTCAAGGTCATGTGGGAGATTATCAGGCATGGCAAGATAGACCCATTTCAACCTTGATTTGGCCTCGTTCTGTCAGGGCACTCACTCGGTTATTTAGGGCTGAAGTACCCAGTTTAGCTTTCGTTATATCCTAAAATGAAATCATAAAAATTGCATAAAATTTAAAAACCACTTCAAACGACGTCAAAAATCAAGGGTCAATGATTGCTCCTAGCGGAACACTAATTCGATATTCTATTCTAACAATAATTAAAACAATATCAAACATTTTCTTCTTGTATATAAACTTGCACGGTGTCCGAATTTTATGTAACTAGCGCATTCTTGAATAGATATTGGGAGTTACGTGTACCTGGCTGCATCGTTAGTTATTCAATAGAAGACTGACAGAGGCGTCCTATTATAAATAGAAGACATACCTATTTCAGTTGGGGTATTTTTATTTACATCGTTTCTGTATTTCCCGTTAAGAGATTTTCGGGTTAGTGCAGCGGATTCGGTTTGTTTAATCGGACAAGAACCGGTCAAGTAGTTTCACGTTATGTAATAATATAAAGTAGTACGGCAACACGTTGTAAATTCCTATCTCTTAAACATGTCAAATACTATGCACGTGACACTTGTGCTCGATGACACACTCATGTGGATGTTCGACCAAAACGTATGTCTACCTTTTATTTAATTTTAATATTCTGTTGTGTAAACGTTGACAGGTTCAATGTAATCTTTCATAATTCTGTCACTTTAATTAGGTATCGTTGATGTAGGAATCTGTAATTGACGTGTCATCATTTTTTGACAGTTGACAAGTATTTTAAATGACAGAAATATAATATAAAATTAAATCGAATGAAAGAGAATGGGTAATTTAGAGTTCTTACGATAATTAACACAAGGTATGTAGCTACTTTCATAAAATTTTTATCTTTTGCTAGGTCAAGATTTAAACAATGATTGAAGAGAAAGAATTGATTTTATACACAATTGCAAAGTTTTTCGTTGAAATGTCAATACAGGGTGTCTCAGCGAGACCGTTCATTAGAAGTTTATGGGGTTCTGGCCAAAATATAAATTTGAAAATTCAGAATTATATATAGTCGATTATGTTCTCTTCAATGAAAATATTATTAGATTTCTATCGCTTACGGTTATACCGGAAGTCGCCATCTACTTTGTTATTTTTAATGGAACATCCTGTATGTTTTTACATATTTGGATTTTCCTATCTTTAACCCTGCTGCGTCGTTCGTTTTGTCTACACAAATAAGATGCTCGGGTCTAAAACGACCAGTTACGTTAAAATGGCTGATTAATTATCACGTCTTCTTTTTTATATTCAAATAAACATATCTAGCATAAAAGCAAACATTTAATAAAAGAAAATTGAACATTACATTTCAAAATAATACAAAAACTAAGAATAAACTTTTACAGAATATAAACATTGCGGAATATAGAAATTAACAGTAGCAAAAGAAACGACACTAGAAAATTAACTTTATACACAAAGAAAAGTAAAAATAAGTTTATAAAAGACAAAAAACATATTTTACCTATTTCTAACACTGTTTACATACTTGCTCTAAATGTTTCTTACAACAATACTGTCCACACTTACAGCACAAATTAGCACACTTATTGTCAGTTTTCTTACACATAAGTATAGCATCTGCCCCTCTTCTTTGATTGAGTCGATGTTGAAGCTTCTTCTTGGACAACCTTTGTAGCAGATTTTATATTTTCCACAATGTCCCTTGCGGCTTTTGTTCTAGGAAAACACCTTCGTCCTTAAATGTGCGGTTTTACTAATGCCATACCCAAATTTTCTAAGAAGTATCGTCGTTTACGAAAATCGTTTGAACCCCAACTGTTAGTTACTTTTGAAAATAAAACGTAGGCATTGTAAGAACTAATTATATTATAAAAGACGATAAGTGGCCAACGGTTTGTTTTTCTTTTTGTTGTATAACACATCACCGCTTTATCCATGGTATCGACTGCCCCTTTTGTTTTATTGTAATGTAGTATAATTTCAGGCTTTTTACTTCTTTGGTTTGATACTGTTTTTTCTGAATGCAATGTACTTAGCAACACAACACATTTGTTTGATTTTTCTGGAAGGTATGACACAAAACAAGTATCGGAAGTAAATGCAAACTTCGAAGTCATTTTTGGTACATTTTTTGTTTGCAGTAGTTCTGGTGGAATACAAGCCTTGTTTCTTTTCATTGTACCAATCATTGTGATATTTCGTTTGAGAAGATGCTGTCCGAGTTCATACGAGGTAAAAAAGTTATCGCACGTAATATTGTGACCTTTCAATCCGTAAGATAGGTCCAAAACAACCCGCATGCCCTGATTTTGCTCTCTGGCTCCCCCAGGAGGTTTCCCAAGGTAAGGTTGGATGTTCCATACGTACGCTTTGTTATTATCGCACAATACCCAAAATTTTATTCCATATCGAGCAGGCTTACTGGGCATGTATTGCCTAAATGGGCATTTGCCTCTGAATCCAACCAGTTGTTCATCAACGGTTATATTTGAATCTGGATTGAACAATTTTGGTAAAATCTCTACCCATTTTTCCCAAAGCTCTCTAATGGCCGCAAATTTATCCCGAGCTCTTCTTTCAGTTCGTGTTTGTTTATCGTCAAATCTTATTACTCTAGAAATTCGTTTGAAATTCTCTAAAGACATTGTTGCACGAAATATACTCCTACCTTTTTCAGCATCCCATAAGCTTTCTGTCGATTCATTGCAAGATTTGAAAACACCAGCTAAAATTAATAAACCAATATAGGAATATAAATCATGCGCATCCAAATCATTCCAATTTTTATCGTATACTCGACGACCTTCTATGTTTGAATTTTCTAAAATTATTTTTTCAATTGATGACGGAAAGAAAAGCACAAAAGCAGATAGCTCATCTCTTACTCTCGAAGTGGTGTACTTAGTAAGTCCAGGTGTCATTGTAAGAACGTTGTGTGCAGCAAATCTCCCTTGCTGTGTAGGAGGTTCAGAAGACCATTCAATTTGCTTGTCGTTCGATAACATAGTTTCGAATGCTACATTTGAAATTTCTGGTTCTTCCTCTTCCGACTCACCTTCCGAACAAACAGAAATATGATCTTCAATTTCAGAGCACTCCTCTTCGTCAGATGGAACCCAACCATCAGAGGAATCTTGTAAATCAAATGTATCATCGTCTGAATTATAAAGTGCTTCTTCTAGTTGCTTTTGTGTCAAGGGAGGCACAAGTTTTGCTTGTTTGGAAGTCATAATAAAAAATAAGTAACTCCGCACAAGATGTACACAACACTAAGGTTCAACACTGACTAAACGATATACAAGCACTGTGAGATAAAAATAGTGGAGAGATTTACATGCAGGTCGAAACTTGTCGGTATTATTCACACCGCGGTGTACGGAATTATGCGAGTTTCAACTTGTTTCGGCTGCTGAAGAGGACAGGACAAAAGTGACCCTACAACAACCTATGTGTGTAAACTTTAACTACTAAAAAACTAAAGCAAATATGTTTTCGCTAATTAGAAAATTTTGAAGCTGTATTAATTACAAATAAAGTCCTAAAAGTTAAAATATCTAAAACAACAAATAAAAGTTTGGGAGATGAATAAAGCAGCAACTGGGTCGAAAAGGACCCGAACGACGCAGCAGGGTTAAGCTTTATAAGTACCTTTATTTTTTTAAATTTGATTCGGGCGTTTTGTAGTTATTCGATTTTTCTAAAAAAATTTGCTATAGCGGACATTTATTCAAAAAAATCAGAGAACACTCGATTTTTTGGGATATGAATTTAGAATTCGTAACATGCTTAAGCAACATGTTGGAGTATATTTTAGCGCGGAGAACGGCTGTCTATATTACGTGGTTACTGTACTATAGCACGTTAACTCTTCGAAATTTTGAAGAACCATAACTTAATTTTTTCAAATGGCACCCCCATATTTTATTACTTAATCATCTTCGGCGTCCAATTTTACATGTTTTATGTCCGACATATACTACATCTAAAATGGATAGTTTAGGAGATAATTAGATTTTTTGAAAAATGCAATCACAACTCGTCGATACTTATCCAGTGTGCCATGGAAAATAAGCGTTCTCAAAGATTTGTTGTCAAAATCTAACGTCAAAATCACACTTCGTCGTTTGATGCTTGTGAGTTGTATAATAATTATAAATGGTACAAATGATTATTAAATTTATCTGTCATAATATTATTGTTACGTAGCCTACTTTGTGCAAATTGAAGTGGTCTGTTTCGGCAGTAGCACAAGAAATATACATTTTTCTCTAAAACGGTTCAAGATAAATGGGTACATTCTGATATCAAAAGAAAGAGAATTTAATTTTACATCCAACCCTGTAAAGAGATATAGGGTGTCCTATTAAAAAAAACAGAGTTATTGGCATTTAAATGTTTCCAAATGTTGGCGGCAGTAACTGTATGTCTACAAAAGGATCCGTACATGTTAATATAGGAAATAGTAAACCAATTCAAGACGTATCAATCTGTGAAAACCAAAATTTTCTGCCTTTTTTAGGTTTGATTCTACAGCTCATTAACGAGAGCGCTGCAATTGCAAAATTTTTGATAAAATATTTATTTTCTCGAAAACAAAAGCACATAGGTCTAGGAAGATCTTAATAAAAGATACTTAAAATATCATGTAGAATCTAAAAAATATATAATATACAGTGTGACCAGTGAAGTCCGCATCATATGGGATTTTTTTTTTATTAATAGATTTATTCTAAATTTGAGTTTGGCATCAATTTCTGCTTCGATCAAGATGAAAATTAACCAAAAAAATAATGGTCACGTGATTCGCATTATCTGTGAAATTCAAATTTTTTCCAAAAAAAATTCAAAAGTGGGGTTATTTCTCAAAATATCGAAAACAAATTATTAGAAAAAGTTTTTCTAAATGCAATTTTTAGCCCGTATGCAAAATTTCAGCTGCATAAGATAATTTAGATTTTTTGCCAATTGCACCACTGTTGCGAAATAAGACTCAACGTAGGCTTTACTTGTGACGCTGTGTACTTGTCTGTATTAATATTATTGTGTATTACTTTTAGACACAAACTACATTTTCAAAAATAGTTATTTTATGAGGTTACCTTATACAGGGTCAAAAACAAATAAACTTTGCATCACATGTGACAAAATTTTAATAGCCCTATTTGGATTTTGTAGAAAAACGCACATTGAATATGGTGCTGCCTTAAAGAAAATGTGTCTGGAATAAAGCATTGTTAAAACTAAGAAGTTTTATATAGGTTGCGTTGAGTCTTATTTCGCAACAGTGGTGCAATTTACAAAAAATTAGCAAAAAATCTAAATTATCTTACGCAACTGAAATTTTGCATATGGGCTAAAAATTGCATTTAGAAAAACTTTTTCTAATAACTTGTTTCGATATTTTGAGAAATAACCCCACTTTTGATTTTTTTCTGGAAAAAAATTGAATTTCACAGATAATGCGAATCACGTGACTATTATTTTTTTGATTAATTTTCATCTTGATCGAAGCAGAAATTGATGCCAAACTCAAATTTAGAATAAATATATTAATAAAAAAAAATCCCATATGATACGGACTTCACTGGTCACACTGTATAGGGTGATGCATTTAAAATAATAAAGTTACATACGCTTTTTCTATAATTGGGACACCCTGTATATTTGAAAATATTTTCTAGCTGTGCATCGTATAAATAGGGCCAACTTTTATTTGAAACTTTTTTCTCTATACTGTGAAATATACTGTGAAATAAACAAATTATCAAAGAAACCGCGTCAGCTGGGACCCTGTATACAGGGCAATCCAAATTAAGTGTTCACCATTGATAACTTTATTATTATTCAAGATACAAGACAGCAAACTTGTACTACTTTTAACGGTCTTTAAGATGGAAGAATAAATAAAACAAATGCGCAGCGCGTTTTCGAGTTTTGCCGAAAAATATGTTTTTTTCTCAAATGGAAACCCCTGTACCGGGTGTCCAATTTTCGATGGTTTTAGGGGGTATCTCACTTATTCGTAAAGATAGAGAGTTGCGGTTTTCGCATTACTGTGCTACTTTTTTCTGAAACGAAAGATGCCGTGAACAAAATTTTCATAGCTCACTTCGTTTTCGAGATACAGGGTGATTTTGAATATATTGCATTTTGGAACCCCCCTCGTATCTCAGCTATCGTTTAATTTATCGAAAAGGTAAAAAATGTTTTTTATGTAGTTTTTTACGTAGACTCCAGTGGCGTAGATAGATTTCCGCTGAAGACTGTAATTTTTTAGATATTAGTCAAAGTTATGTTTTTTTAAATGAGACATCCTATATATTTTTTGATTGTTTGGTTAAGCTTTTTACAAGCTTTTCAAAAATATATAACACTAGATATATTTGCATTTGAATAAAAATTCTAATTAATAACTACATTCTGACACTATTCTGACATAAACCACCTAAAACTCGTAAATTGACATAAGACGCAGTTGTTTTTTTTATTCGCCATGGTCTACTAACAAAAAAATTATATTTTTAATTTAAAATGCAAATATATCTAAAGTATTATATATTTTTGAAAAGCTTGTAAAAAGCTTAACCAAACCGACAAAAAATATATAGGATGTCTCATTTAAAAAAACATAACTTTGACTAATATCTAAGAAATTATAGTCTTTAGTGGAAATCTATCTACGCCACTGGAGTCTACGTAAAAAACTGCATAAAAAACATTTTTTACCTTTTCGATAAGTTAAACGATAACTGAGATACGAGGGAGGCTCCAAAATGCAATATTTTCAAAATCACCCTGTATCTCGAAAACGAAGTGAGCTATGAAAATTTTGTTCGCGGCATCTTTCGTTTCACAAAAAAGTAGCAAAGTAATGCGAAAACCCCAACTCTCTATCTTTACGAATAAGTGAGAAACCCCCCAAAACCATCGAAAATTGGACACCCAGTATATTATATCATTTTCTGCTAGAACTTTAATTTTTAAACAAAAAATCTTATACATAAACTAAAATAAAAATTACTGATTTTTTCATAGAAGATGTTCAAAAATACCACCTTGTTGTTTAATACATTTTTGTACACGCTTCCGAACTTCTCGAATTGCTTAGCTGTTTTTATTTAGTCATTATAACTCAAGTATTTTTAATGCCAGTAAAAAATTTCTTATAAGATTTTTTGTTTAAATATTAAAGTTCTAGCAGAAAATGATATAATATACAGGGGTTTCCATTTGAAAAAAAAAACATATTTTTCGGCAAAACTCGAAAACGCGCTGCTCATTTATTTTTTATTCTTCCATCTTAAAGAGTGTTAAAAGTACTACAAGTTTGGTAATTTAAACAATCTTGTATCTTTAATAATAACAAAGTTACCAATGGTGAACACTTAATTTGGATTGCCCTGTATAATTCTGAATTTTCACATTTATATTTTGGCCAGAACCCCATAAACTTCTAATGAACGGTCTCGCTGAGACACCTGTGTTTACCCATTTTTTTTTCTCTTGAAGAAGCCACTTAGATTAGTAGCGAAACGTTGAGTTTAGTAGTAGTTGCGGAGAAACGCTGATGATGCCTAATTGGCACATCTGCGCTTTTATTGCTCGTACTAGTAGGGTGATTGTTGCAATTTTGCAAATACAGGGTGTTTCATAATATATGCGCAGGACTTCAGAATGTGATAGCTTGTCCAAAAATTTAAAAAAAGTGTCTAGCAACTTACCCTCCAAAATGCACCATTTTCGAGATACAGGGTGTTGAAATTTAATTTAAAAAAAAACGTTTTTTGCAAATATCTCCGGAACCGTTTATCGTAAAGAAAACAAATAATAAATTAATAATAAATTATACAGTCAACATAACCACACACACCGCACACACATTCAAACGCTGAAATGTGCCCAGTTTGGAGGATTTTAAAAAGACAACTTTTGTATCATTTTTTTTTATTATGCAATTATGAAGTTAACGTTTGCTTTCCTTACTTGTTCTAACCTTTTACTAAAATAAAATTTTTATTTCAAAGAATTGACCATGTTTTTCAATGTTTTCTGGAAAACGGTCAACTTTAGAGCTCATGACCAACAGTACCTTTTTTTGTGTAGAAAACATTGGCGGTTCAAATGGGCGTCTCAAAACCGTACTTTTTCCAGTAGCGTAGAAGTTGGGGAGAAAATCAACCACTACCTCTTCAAAATCTTCACCAATTATGACTTATAATTTTTTTTTCTCCCACACAACTTACTTAGCTTATTATGAGTAGAAAATGTTTACAAAAGCTTTTTTTCTTTACGATGAACGGTTCCGGAGATATTTGCAAACAACGAATTTTTTTTATTAAATATCAACACCCTGTATCTCGAAAATGGTGCATTTTAGAGGGTAAGTTGATAGAAACTTTTTTTTTAATTTTTTGACAAGCTATCACATCCTGAAGTCCTGCGCATATATGATGAAACACCCTGTATAGTGAGATAATAAAACTACCCCACACTCAAGAATATAACAAAAGAATAGCTACATAAATGTTTCTTTTTATTATTTTCAGGCTGAGGCGCGTATGCTAGCAAAACGGCAAGCACGTGCCGAAGCTAGAGAGATTCGTATGAGAGAATTAGAACGACAGCAGAAAGAACAGGAGGAAAATGCTGACAGACAGTTCGACATGTTATCGGAACCATTGGCTAGACCTACGCGTGCCACCGGCTCCAGGTACCTGTCGAGTAGGAGAAGCTCGGAAGATTCCTTGGAAGATGGTGGTAGTCTCAGAGAAATACGAGTAAGTAAAATTTTAATAAAACGATAATCGTATTTATACCTCGAACAATGCTTAGCATAATTGTGCCAACATTTTTCGATTGAAATTGCGGTGTATCCTATTACATCGCGGCACGCGATGTAACATAGTCATTACTTGAACTAGGTCCAATGAATGTAATAGCTTACACAATTCCTATTAGCAAAACAAGTTGCCTTCGGGACGTTTATTGTCGCCTACTTCGTTGAACGTATCGCGATTTAATTTGCTTGATGCTCTCTAACGTTATTCTGAAACATTTCTGTTTGCAGCATGAACTTAAAGAAGTCGAAGATAAGTTCCGTAAGGCGATGGTGGCCAACGCCCAGCTGGATAACGATAAAGCGGCACAAACATATCAACTGGAATTACTTAAAGATAGGTACGATTTAATTTAATTTTGTATAATGAATTTTTTTTTAAATAATTGATTTTAGGTTAGAAGAATTAGAAGAGGAACATTCGCAATTGAAACGCGAACATAGGGACAAATGCAGGGAGCACGACCAGCTGAAACGGCTGTCGACGCGCTTGAAAGAAGAATTGGCTGTGACAAAGTCTGAGTTGGAGGAGAGGGATAGGTTAATAACGGAAAAGGGTCTAGTGATCGTCGGCGATGACTCGCTACGCGAGGAACCGTCATCGGATGGGGCTGTGAACGGTTTAGGGACGCCTAAGAAGGCATTGGTTAGTGCTGAGAATGCACAGTTGTTAGATACGATCGGGGAAGGTAGTTTAGGTAAGTTTTATAAAATAATTTTAATATTTCATCTAATTAATGAATTTTATCTACTTAGATGTTCGGTTGGCGCGGTTCGCGAAGGAAAAAGGCGAACTCCAAGATCAAATTAGTCACTTAAAATTGGAATTGGAAGAGGAAAGGAGCAAGCGGCGGAAATCCAACGCGTCTGGTATCACTTTAAATGGGCCGACGTCCGACGCCGACTATGATGCTGCGGATATACAAAGTAAGAGTTCTGAATCGCTTTTATCGGAATGGCGGCGAATTTCCTTGTTATCACTACACAACTGTCTCTTGTTAAACGTAACAGAAACTTGAACTTTAAACATTTAAGTCTACAAAACGATTTAAACTGTTTTCGAGTTTTTGTGTCGATTACATTTAATCAAATTTATATGCTGTCATCTCTCCCTCCCCTCCCCTTTCCTTGTTCATGTATAAATCAACAAACTATACAGTGTGTCTTAAGATGGCTATCTTCATTTCAGTTTTGTTTCTTGAACGTTTCTTGCTCGGATACTTCTTAACAGTAGCCCAACAGTTGTCTATCGAGTTCAAGTCTAGACTGTTGCCAAGCCTATTTTTCTCTAAATTTATTTATTCAAAACAGAAAAGAGAAAATGTTGCATATTTCTTTGGACAGTGTCGCAATTTTTAAATTTTGCGACAATTGTTTCTTACCATTTTTGCTGTATGGCATGATGCCGAATCATCTTGGAAAACGGGGTTAACATCTAAAGCAAACAGAGCATCGATGGAGAGTTCTACAAAATTCTGAATGACGTCAATATATCCAATAGCGTTTAAGTTGCCTTTAATGAAGGCCAGCTCACTGCAACTTGCTGGAAATTTGTTTCGGGAGTTAATCGTGCTTTGATGCAAACCATCGTTGGACAGCATTGGACTGGTTTAAGGTTAATTTTTGATTCGTCTGTAAACATAACTCTTTTCAATTTATTTTGAGACCAGTTTTGATGCTCTATTGCAAAATTTAGCCGACCTACTACACGCATTTTACTGCTAAGGGTCGGTTTAATCCGTGGTCTTCTTGTTTGTAATCCTGTAGATTAGAGTTTCTGACGCACCGTTCTCGAACTGATTTTTGTTCCATATGTTATTCCTACCTCACGGGCTAACTCTCTTGAGGTGGCAAAAATATTGCGGAAACACAAGGCTTTTCATTGTCGATCCTGTCGTTCTATTGGTTTTACAGCACCTGAAGATTTATCCAAGCTTTTCGAAGACTCGTATTTCTTCAAAAATTTAAGTACAGTAATATGTAATATTTTTAACTCTTGTTGAAAATTTTTCTTTTCTTAATGCATGAATCCCGCATGTTTGCAAAACGCGGCAAACAGAACGACAGAAAATGAAAAGAAAGGTTGGCAACTAGAGCGCGACCAAGTTAATCTGGCCCGCGGAAAATATGCGAACTAACTTCCCAACCTCTTTCGCACCCCCGCTAACCGTCAGAATGTTTGACAGTCACAATCTTGAAATTGTGAAAATCTCGTAAGATTATATCACATTTAAATTTTGGGGAAAATACAAATCGATAAATAACTCTAGAAACTTTTTTCAGTCATAATCTGTAAATCAAAGATGGGAAATCCAAAAACAAAAAGAACATGCATTTTGGCACTGAAAGAGACACATGACGGGCTAAACCAAACACGGGAAATCATAAGGTACAGAAGAACAAGAATTAGAATTTAACATAATTTCCCGAGAAGTTATTTCCATCCTCTGGGAACAAATTTTGTTTTTCTTGTTTTTGATCTCAGTATTGAAGCTCACTTTATTCGCAAATGGAACTTTCACCAAATCCCCGGCAGAGGGATGTACACGTTTCACACCTCCGTGTTTTGTTTGTGTTTACACTCATCGGGATGTCCGATAGATGACGATAGCATTTACACACGTAATCTCTGTAATCGCTCGTATAAAACGTCTGAGATCTGCCCCTGTTATCTTCTGAGTTTGTGTCGAGTAATTTCTAGATTGGGGTAACGGGTGTGGGGAAATTCGTTTGTTGGTTCATACTCTTGTATCACACACTGATGAGAACAAATAAGTTCGAAACACGTGTTTGCGTGTCAGGATTGAACTTCAAACGTTCCCTTTATGCACTTTGTGTACGACGTGTGGTTATCGTCAAATCATGTGTTTTGAATTAGGTTTACCTTTTTCATTGCAATATGCTGATGTAGTTTAACCAAATCTCCGGCAGAGAGATGTACACGTCTCACACTTTTGTGTTTTGTTTGTGGTTACAGACCTTCCTGGATTAATCTAAAAGTGTTCTAACTAATGAAAGAGTTTCCGAATTTCTTCATTCACAACTTTTGAAAAGAAATCATTGTAAATGGACGAAAAGGAAAAGAAATGATAAATTTGGAAGATGTGGGCTTTCATCAATTCGATGACTAAAAAGTTCTGTTCTGTGGATTCCCGAGTCACACGTGAAAAATATCATTATGTAATTATTATTTTCTTCAAAGTCGATTTACTTCAACTTGAAACGCCCGAACGACTCCCTTAAACGTTAATGAATTGCTGTACGATTCACCAACCCCAAAGTTTCTTTGTAGTTAAATATTGTAATAATTGTATTGCTTATCTGAAAGAACAAAAATACGACCCTACGAAGATTCGGAGGGGTCCGACCCCTCTGATACTGATGATGTCTCGAAAATGTCCGAAAATCCATCTTTGCATGGTGAAATTAAAGAGCCTCTTGGCTTGCGCGTCATCTGTATTGATACAAGAAGATTAATTGATTTAATTTGTTAAAAGTCAAATTTTGACAGTTATTTCCTACGTTTCGTTCGTTTATTCCCGCCTCCTCTCCAGGTTATTCTAGGTTTATTAATTCAGAGAGATTTAATAATTCAGAGCTCCCCACAGTCACATTTTTAAACTAGAACTTTTCCTACCGTGCAAAGTTAGAAGCTAAAAAATGGTTTTCCCCCTTAACCAAGGTTGTTCGAAAGAAGTTTCAGTTAACAGATAATCACATGAACAAATATGAAGTAGCCGTTAAAGAATTAAGACATGGATTGCACTTTGTATTGATTTGAGGTGATTAAATATGCTGTCACGGGGAGCTGTACACTGGTCCAAGTTATCTGCAGGTTGTCTCACTGACATTGAACAATAGAGGATGCTTACAGCATCCAATTAATTACTTCAACTTAAGGACAACAAGTTTGCTAAAGAAAAGACGAATAATAGGACATTACTAGGACTCCAATTCGGAATCGAGAGATATACTCAGGGTGTGGTGCTGAGATTCAAGAGCCAGTGTTCGCACTGTTGTAAATTGTTTATGAACTCAAACTACAAGCACTCTGCTTGACTGTAATCGAGAATTAAACGATAAAATTCACTTTAGGATATAAAAGAAATTCTGTCTAAAAAGCAACCACTTTGTATAACACGTGGATACAAAAATGAATGAATCGACCACTCTTCCGATAAATTAATTAGAAGAAGTTCACGAAATGCTCTAAGCGGAAGTTACGTAGAAGAAATTTATTCTCGTTGGTTACTTTGCACTTAGGAAAAAATTTTTAAGGAAGTTAAAGACTTCATATTAAGCGTTTATATTGTGCACCCTAATTTTTAGTAATTTCTACAACTTTAAACATCGATCTTATGAGAAAATTATTATTATTCTAAAACTGTCCGAGATATCAATGAGATAATTGTTACAGGGGAAGTCAGCAAGCAGTTGGCGGAATACAAATTTCGCTCGCAGAAAGCTGAACAGGATGTGGCCACGTTACAGGCAACGGTTGCCAGATTAGAAAGTCAAGTGATTAGATACAAATCTGCCGCGGAAGTTTCAGAGAAATCGGAAGAAGCGCTGAAAGCGGAGAAACGGAAATTACAAAGAGAGGTGAGTAAATTAAAAAGATTCGATTTAATTCATACTTGTCATCGATGTCTTTATTCTCTGTTCTATTAAGAGATATTTACGATCGATAAATTTCTCTCGATAAAATTTTGTATACGTAATATTGCTCTATCTCTTTTTTTTTAATTTTATATTCTTTCTTCTTTTTTTCTGCTTTAATATTTCAGGATACTTTAAGTAGCTCTAGCTCGTTTGACGAAAGCATTACAGACAGCGGAGGTAGAACTAACATTAATTAACATTTTTTTGCTTTTGCTTTTCTGTGCTGTCTCGCAAAACTCTGTAGATGTTTTTGCTCTGTACCTTTTCTAACGAAAGAATAACAATAAATTTATATATTTCCTATCCTATTATTAGATTGTATAATTTGTGATTTGTTTGAATGTAATGACAATTGTGTTAGGTGGATACTCTGCAGCAGCAATTGTTGCGGACGGAAGCCTATAAAGTAGCCTTATCTGAACAGTGTAAACGTTTGAAGAGGAGGCAGTCCCTCGGTCTTCTATAGTAGAGAGTTTGCAGCTTGTAGTAGTAATGTAAAGATATCAGAACTAACTTATTCGTTTTTTTTTCTTTTTTGAATGGGATGGTTGACTAATTTTAACGTTAATGATAAAGATTGTTAAATTTAAGAATTAGAAAAGTAAATATCGAATATTAAAAATTGAATTTGTAGCGAGATTACTAAAGAATGATATTAAAGGAACGGATTATTATATTTAAAAATAAAACTGAATTTAAAAGAATACGACTAAACGAGAATGCCCCCAATTTTATTGAAATTTGAGGTTTGCATAGCAATTAACTATTTCTATCATTTCATTTATTCTGGGCTGTACAACTTGTTTCAGATAGTCTTAGTTGCTGCATTCAAATTACATTTTTTTCTTTATAACGTATTGCCATTAGTTTCAAACTGATAAGAGATACGGCCGTTTAGCTCTCTTAGTGGTTCACCCTGTACAGCTGATATTATTCGTGGATTTGTAACATAGACTCGAGATTGGTTACAGCATGATGGCAGTGATGTTAAAGGTCAGATTCGTGACGTAGCTGCGCTTGTTGACGAGAATGTATCGATGTACAAATGAATATATACGAGGGAACGTTTTTATATTCGCGGAATGAGCGGGTTGTAGGGGGGTGATTAGGCGCATTGGGGGGCGTGGCCTGTGCAGCGACTCATAATTAGTACAAATACGAAGTTTCATTGTTATTAGACAGTTAGAGTTATAGAAACATGGAAAAAATCGAATATCGTGCCGTTATAAAGTTCCTTACCAGGCAAGGAAAATCAGTCGCGACCATAATGAATGAGATGTCATTGGTTTACGGCGACTCTTGCCCAGGAAAAACATCATCTCGGCATGTCTAAGGTCAGCGCAAGATGGGTGCCGAGAATGCTCACGCCGCCGCAAAAACAACAGCGCGTAGAGTGTTCGCGTGCATTTTTGGACCTCTGTCATGAAGACAAGGATGGTGTATTGAGTCGAATTGTTACTGGAGACGAAACTTGGGTTCATCATTATGAACCTGAGTCCAAACAAGACTCCATGCAGTGGCATAAAACGGGCACAGCACCTCCCAAGAAATTTAAAGTGTCACAATCAGCTGGGAAACTCATGGCAACGGTATTTTGGGACTCGGAAGGAATATTGTTGATTGATTATGAAGATAAAGATGTTTCTATAACCGGAGAATATTACGCTTCAATATTAGAGCGACTAAAAGAAGCCATTAAAAAGAAAAGACGGGGAAAATTGACGAAAGGTGTGCTGCTTTTGCACGACAACGCGCCCGTCCACAAGAGCCGCGTTGCGTTAGCTGCCCTGCATAAGGTGGGCTTCGAAATTGTGAATCACCCACCCTACAGCCCAGACCTGGCTCCGAGTGATTATTACCTGTTTCCGAAAATTAAAACAGAGCTGCGGGGTAAAAAATTTACTGCCGATGATGAAGTCAAGGAGGCAGTTTCGGCGTATTTTGCTGATAAAGAGAAATCATTTTTTTATGAGGGTATAAATAAATTAATTGAAAGATGTGAAAAATGTATCCGTCTTGCAGGTGAATATATTGAAAAAGAAAAATAATTTGGTTTTTTTTATTTCCACCCCTTATCCCCCATTCCGCGAATATAAAAACGCTCCCTCGTATATAAAATTCAAATATTACCTCATTTAAAGATTTTTATAATATGGTTTAATAAACAATAAAATATGAACTTCCTATTTTAGATGCTTATATGATGCTTAATGTTACTATTGAAACAGGTTGTACACAAATTTAATTCGTAAAACACCCATAGATTGCGCATTAAATAAAAAGAAAATTGGATACGCTTTTAATCATCCAGCTATGGTTTATTATAATCGATTATAATCATTGAATAAGACAGCAAAGTATAACACTTACTAATCTGTTTCTTATATTTTGCAGGCACGGGAAGCTATGAATAGGGCCGAAGAATTGGAAACATCAAATACACACTTACTGAAACGTTTAGATAAATTAAAAAACGCTAAATCGGCTTTACTCAAGGAACTTTGACAGTCATCCGAAAACAATAGTTCTTCATACAGCTGAAATGAGCTGGGAAAAAAATGGAAATCACGTGTGCGATTAATAAATTTAAAAAAAAAACGAGTACGATGCGATTCACCACTACTTACGTTAATACCGTTGCTGCTCAGAATGTTTAAAAGAAAAAAAAATCAAGTGTAGTGTAAACAAAAAATTGAAACAAACGAAGACTGCTTTTGATACTTGCATAAATTAAAAATTAGTAATATTGAGCTTCTCCCTCGTATATTTTCAAATGAGAATTTAGCACACAATTACTTAAATTTTATACGTTTATAGAGGTGATTATTTGATAATCTAATAAGTGAGAAAAATATGTCCGGAAACCCCCACTGCACTTTTTAATACGTAAATATTTACCTTTATTCGTATCTACGTAAATATTAAAGAAAGAGTAAATAAAATGTAAAATATCTCGCGCCTATTATTATAGTGGTTGTTTTTTTTTTCTACTTGATACTGATTTCCGTAATAAAATAGTACATATTCTACATATGAGGAGAGTATATTAAATAATAAAAAAGGAGGATAACTATAAAGAGAAAATAAAAATATTGGTCCGAATGTATTATTATTGTAACATATGTTTTTCGCCCCCCCCCGCAAACACGGATATTGTTTTATATGTTTTAACTGTTTTATTATTATTTATTTAGTGAATAATTAATTTTATATATGTATATAAGTATATAGATGAGAAACTCAGGATGTATCCGTACCAATATTTTCCAGAAAAGATTAAAAAAATACCTTTGTATAATAGCTATTGTATGTATGTTGTTGCAGGTGTGTATTTTATAACACAATAAACAAATATTACGGAATGTTGTCTTTTTATGCTAAAAATGATGTGTAAACTCTAAAACTGTTATCCATTATCGTTCGTCAAATTTGCGATATGTATTTACCTGTCAAACTTCAACTAAACCAATTTTATCATTTAACAGCCAAATAACTTGCAATTTTTGACATTTGAAAGCAAAAATTGCTTGTATTTGACATTTAAAAGCATATTCAAGCTTGCCCATATCAAACTTGTCCATAATTGACATTTAAATGCCAAAGTTGTTCACCGAAAATGGAAATCGTCAGGATCAGTTAACTATAAGGATGAATTTATCAGACTACGCCGATTAGTCAAGTTGGAATTACAAAGACACTGCGATACATTTTTGGCTAATTGGAAAACGAAATTATTAGCGCTACGAGAATGTTTTGGAAAATGATTGCATAGAAATCTGGTAAATCCAGGATTGGTGCTCGGCAATCCATTGCGCAGAATATTTAACATCACTCATCGCATATCGACATTCCTAGATATTTGGAAAACATGCAAAGTCGATCCCATATTGCCAAAGTATTTGAATATTTTATTTACAATAAGATGTATTCGGCTACATTCGAAGTAGCACTGATGAGACCTAGAAGGTCGAAACCACGTGGTTCGCTTCTACTGCTTAATTTATTTTCATTGCATTCGCTCGTAGGGTGAATTCCAACAATATACCATGAGCGCCTATTATAGGCATTTCTTTGGTTTTTTATTTTGGCATTTTTCGACGTTTCCAAAATATACAGCTGTATTGAATGCTACATTGTTTCGGAGAAGTATGGTTTCATAAAAGGAAAATCTGTCTTAATAAATCTGGCCCACATCCTACAAGACGTTAGCTCCTGTATCAACACAGGAAGAAGTTGACGCCGACTTTGTAAAGGTCTTTCATACTATTGATCATACTATACTATTATCCAAGTTAAATTCTTTGAATTTTTTTCTGCGGATATTATGGCTCTACTTAATAATCGTTCCAGTTACATCTGATACAACGGGTTTTATTCCAGAACGTTCATGGCTCTTGCAGGTGTTCCTCAAAGATCGAATCTTGGACTACTTTTGTTCAACATTTATATTAGCTGTTTTCTATTTGCCACAATTCTCATCTCACTTCAGTTTTCTCACTAATAAGCATCGTTTTATTTGCAAGCGAGTATGTGATTTGTTTGGCTGAAATGAGAATCATGTGAGAATGAAGTGAGATGAGGAAAAGGGAGAATTGTGGCAAATAGAAAGCAGCTATTAACGATCTATTAAGGAAACAAATGCTGTTTATTTTTCAATAAGACCGAGGGTTGATTAAATAAAATAAAAAAAATGATTAAGAGTCGTATTATAGTCCGCGCTTGAGGTTGTGTCGATGCTTGAGCACGCAATTTTGACGTAAACGTCATTACAAATCTGTCAAAATCGCGTGCTCAAGCATCGACACAACCTCAAGCACGGACTATAAATCTTACCCCGATTGTTGAAGTAATCGTAAACAGCAAATGTATAGCTTTTAAATCTAAAGTCCCAAAATGTAAGCAGCCAAAGATATTTGAACAGTTTTAAACAACGTTTATTTACATCAGGATATGGAGGAATTAGTTTGTTGGTTCATACTCTTGTATCACTCATTGACAAGAACAAATCAGGATTGAACTTCAAACGTTCCCTTTATGCACTTTGTGTACGACGTGTGGTTATCGTCAAATTATGCTTTGAATGAGGTTTTATCTTGTTCATTTGCAACATGCTGATGTAGTTTCACCAAATTCCCGGCAGAGGGATGTATGCGTCTCTCACTTTTGTTATCAATTACTGGACCTTAAATGTCAATCTCGTCCATATTTGACTTTTAAACGTTAAACGACATATTTGACAACTCGGATGAACACATTTCTCAAACTTAACATAATACTTTTGTAGAGTTTCTAAATAACGATTGCCAATCAACACAAACGATATTTTTATTTAAAAATATTGTATCTATTCATGGAATTGAACCATAAAACTTCGTTTGCCGGATGCACCGACGAATACATCGTGCTAACTAGACACAGTTCGATCAGTATTAATTTTATTTATGATGAAATTAATAGGGATCGAACTATGTCTAGTTAGCACGATGTGTTCGCGGCTCCATCCGGCAAACAAAGTTTCACGGTTCGATTTCATGCACAGAAGCATATTTTTAAGTAAAAAACCTAGACAAAGACAACAGAGTTGCATTATGCTGGGTATCAGGATATACTGAAATCAGCAACAACGACTGCATACAAAAAAAAACTCAAATTGGAGGGGAGGTTTAGAGCATCCCTTTGGGAGAATCTCCTGAGTTGAGACACTAAGATATTCTTTGAAAACTACAACAAGCACAGACCTTGTTAGAACTAAGTAGAAACAGACTACGCCTCCTCACAGATTCTCTCACAGGACATTATCTTGGGAACGCATGACAGGGATTATTGACTGCAGGTGTTGCGGGGAGGATGAAAATCCGAAACACCTGACATCTAACTGCACCGCTATCACAGAAACTCGAGCTAATTATGTTGGCAAAAACATCATAAACGAAGAAGAAATACCTTCTCTGAAACCATCACAGTTATTGCAATTTATTAAAGCTCTTAAACTAGAGATTAATAACTAGAATCAAACTTCAAGATTTCAGTAATATTTTATTTTTTAAGATGCGCATTTCACATAATTTACGCTACATCATCAACCAGTGGCTCAACAGAAAAGTTTCTAATAATATTTTAGACAACTTTTACTTCGGTTAATTATGGTTTGCATCATTTGATAAACGTAAAACATGAAATGCGCACGTGCCGTACCTTTTTATAATGCAAACATTTGTCAATTTTATATTTATTTACCTTTACACAACTTTAAGATATATGTATTATATATGGAATACATACAATCTAAAATATGTCCAAATGAAATCGGAATTCTAAGAATGCATTGACTTTTATAAAAGTTATATAACCTCGTAGGTATATCAGTTAATTTTTTCATTTGAACATAATCTATGTACATTTCTGTGCCCTAAATACTATAATACTAGATTTCGCATATTTCACCTTATTAGATAATAATCATTTTATAATAAATCAAACATAACAGAGAAATGTGCTTTGAAAATAGTACACACGCCCTACTACATCACTAGAATACTCCATTTTTGCAAAATAAATCAACATGGTATCAAAAACGATAGTTGCACAATTAATAGAAATCACCTGTAGAATAAATACACAGCGTTCCAAAACTAAAGCATACAGGTTAAATTTTCAGAACACTGTGTATAGATGTATATATTTTTTTAAATGTAATATCATTGGAATCAGTCAAATGGTAGGTACCACAAAAAAAAAATTATATAAATTGCAATGTATACAAGGATTATGTTACGTTTTAAATCTTATTAGAGACATGTCCTATAAAAATAATGTATAATAAAATATAATATCATGACGTTTAAATTTATAAAACCATCTTCAGATTAACTCGCTGACAACAATTTTTTTTAATCAAAAAAAAATCAAAATCTGAAGATGGTTTATTCCAAACTTTGTCAATCTTATAGAGACGAATTATTCTTACAACAACCGATTATGATATATGTACGTTCTAGATCTACATAATAAAAATATTAACACGTTACCCCACTTCTATAAACAACAAAGAAAGACTTAAGAGATTCTCAACCGTGAAGATCAAATATGTACTTGAGATGTTACACGTAGGTGCTCGAATTCCCTATAGCAGCCCAGGGCTTCCCCGATATTCAAATGTGCACAGCTTTCTCTGTTGGACCATTGAGATTAGCGACGGCTAAGAGATGTCTAGTACTGGATCCGCTGGTGTATGAATCGCCGCTACTTCTTGCGCTAGCATGAGATAACGGTGTTCCGGGTAAACGTTGAGGTGTACTCTCCATTGAGCTTGAGTGGCACCGTTTTCGTATAAAGCTCCGCTTTGAACTGGGATATTAGGTTCTTCGGGAGTGTAGTAATCAGATTCGTCACCCCTTTCTTCGCGATCTAAAAATAAAATAACCGCTTTAAGGTGTTTTATAATTTAAAAAATTAAACGATGCTCACTATAAGTTTTCTTTTCATGTTGAGCGGATTTTAATGTGTCTTCATGTTCGGTATCTGTATCATCGATTGGTTCAACGACATCAGCCATATTCAAAGCTAAACCATTCGTTCGTGTTAATAACTCGACATTTTGCAATAACGGTGATAATTTTTCTGCTTCGCTATCTTCATCGGCTGCCTATAAAATAAAAATAATACCAACACGGATATAAAATTAAATCAGCTTACCTCATCTTTTTCAGATTTATTGCTGGTCAAACGGTTTGGTTCTCGGATTCTGGAATGTTTAGTTCGTGGACTCACGGTTTCTACTTGAGTCGAGAGGAGAGGACATTTAGAGTTTCCTTGTCTTCGCCTCTAGATGAGATCAATACAGACATCCCAAACTATAAAATGAATGTAGATTAACAACAAATACAATCAATTCCACTTAATTGGGGCACCGGTTTTTCAGGGCAACCATTTATTTTGGATAAATCTTAAAAAACAGAATCCAAACTATCACGAAAACGTTAATTTATATAGGATATTTGTCGGATATTGTCAGCACACACAAGTCATACAAACACAAAAGGCAAACCACACTTCATGAATTCTTTAGTTCTAGTTTAGTTGTTTTTACATGTAAAAAAATGTATTTATTTTAGTTATTGCCTATATTTAAATGTTTATTTATATCCTTATTATATTCCCACACATATCCTAGCAAAAATGTGTTATTATTTAATGTGAAATTAAACTACAGGAAAAAATCACCTTTCTCTTTAATTAGGATAGCCGTTTAATTGGGCCAAAATGTTCTGGTCCCGATTAAATGAAATTGACTGTATATTGCATTGTCCGTTTGTTATACTCGAGTTCATCGATATAACTAGAGATATATGTAGGCATACCTCTGGTGTCCCTGTCAAATCCTTTTCCTTTCCCTTAACAGGCACATCTTCAGAATGCCTATTAAGAATCTGCGCTGCTTGTACAGCGGATTCATTTTCTGGTGTTTCGACAAGATCCGGCATTGCAGAAGGAGGATGTCTTGGAATGTGTGGACCGTTTAAAGCTTCTATCAGTGACACAGCTTCATAACCGGGTGGTATATTCTCGCAATTACCCTAATTATTATAATTAATAAATTATTTTATATAAAACAAGAATTGAAAAGAAATTTTAACTTTTACTAACATCTGGTAGGTTTACAGGTGGTAATATAGCTGTTGCAGTTTTCTGTAAAGCTCGTATCTGCAATAAAGCTCGAAACGGTGCTCGACATATAGGGCAATTATTGGCTTGGTATCGTAACGTGTTAGCACAAGAATTACACAGACATAAATGACGGCATGGCAGAATCAATGTGTCTCTAACTTCGCTCATACATACAACACATTCCGATCCATTATCTTCATTATCATCGTCAGCAGCCTGAAATTTTTAACGAGAATTGAATTAATCAAAGTTTATCTCTTAAAATTATTACCTTGTCGTTATTCTTATTTTCGATGCCGTAAATCTCTTGTAGCAAATAACAAAGACCATCGACGAACAATTTCTGTTTTAAAGCTTTTAAAATATGAGTTCCATCCATACCCTTTTCAATAACAGCAATTGTCGTGTGGGACTGACGCATATCTAAACAAAATTTCGCAAAATTACAATTCAACATAGGAGAAATATGAAACGAACTACATTACCACATTTACCTTCAGGTCCCTTTTCAGCGACGCAATGTATAGCGACTGGAATAACTTTTCTCTCAGTATCGTACAACAATTCATCATCGGAAAATTGTGTTGGATCGAACACATGCGACATTTGACAAAATTGTTGGTTCGCACCTCGTTTATAACGAAAAGTATCCGAGATCATACTCGTATCTTTAGGTATATACCTTTAAACAATCATTAACGAAACAATTTTATAAAATATAATTGAAATTTGCTTACAATACTCCATTTCCTGTATATTCTTCAGTACAAAAGTAATATATCGTAATTGCGCAAGGTACGTCACAATCGAAGGTAAACTCTATATTAAACGGTGTCCCCTTTCCTAATTCAATATCCCTCTGATCACCTTCGATAATTCTAGGTTTGCAATAATCGGCAGGAGCTCGTACAAATCGTAAAGATTCTTTACTTAATATTAACCAAACTTTTTAAAGTTTTAGTTGGTTCGTTTGGTTGTGGTGGAGGATACGGAAACTAAAATCAGAAAAATTTAATGACATAAAAGCATACCAGAACTGATTGATTCGTACAGCTGTTGGACTGCCAAGAAAATTTAAATCCGAATTGTCACCGAATAGGTACGCTTCAGGTTGCGGTGTGTCAAATCTCTCACCTCCCATTATAAAATGACTACCGAAATAGTTACCTGCGTTGAAAATAAACTCCTTATTATTAATAATTCGCACAAATTTTCTTAAGTAAATAGTAGTGGTTGTATTTTTTTCCATTTATACCTGAAGGGGGTGGGTATTTATATGCCGTATTGAGAATTACATCGTCCTCTTCTACACCAGCTCTTTGTCTGCTAGTGATTGCACCCATATTTATAAAATTTGGGCTGAATTCCAATCGAATTTAAATCTAAAACATCATAATCAGATGTGCAAACGTCAAACTTCCAGTTGCTTCCAGTCTCAGCAAAATTATCGTGAAGATAGTAATAAACGTCGTAAATGTCAATGTCATAAAATGTATGAAATAAAAAATAATGAAAATAAACGTCGAGCATTTTATTGGACAATCACATATAACTATTACATCTCTGAATCAAAATCGCGCATTAAAAATTTGATTGACTGAACTCGCGGTTTCCTTCTTTACATAGATAATTCACAATGGCTTGATTTAGTGTACTTATCTTCTTTCTTGTAAAGCTTGTCACGTTCACCGTAACATTTTTGACAATGCCTCCCCATATGATTATTAGGATTATTTCGACTATACGAAGAATTTTGCGCTTTGCCACCCATCGCTGAAGATCTGTACATATAAGTTTGTTTCTTTTCCGGTTTTAAATCCATATCGCCAGCCATGTATGTTTGGAGTCCTTTATTTCTCATTTCAACATGTTTCACTTTATTTTGTCTAAACGGCGGAAGGTAATGTTTCAATGTGATAAAATTGCAAATTATGATAAATATATCCAAAGCGAATACGCATAATTTAATTATTATCCCCGTGTTCGTATCCATTATATGTGTTAAAAACGATTAATTTTTACAAGAACAATTTATGACAATTAATGCTTAATTTGATTTTAGTTAACTTAGATTTTTTTTAAATTTAAATTTACCGCACATGATGTTGGTGGGATGTTATAGAAATGTTTGTGTTTTATAGGTTGGTAACAACAAGTCTTTCTAGTAATTTAATGGTGGCCGAGATAGTAGATCAAGGTATAAATTCCGCAAAATTTGCGGTCATCTTTTAATTTTAAATAACTTTTTGTGATTAATTACACATTTAAAGTGTTTGTGCTTTAGATTTATATGGAATTTTAACAATATATTCATTATTATTTCTAAATTATAGGTCACAATGGGTAGACGTCCTGCAAGATGGTATGTATTGTCATGTTATATCTTTATTTTATACAGATTCGTTTATAATAAATCGTATTTGAAATAAATGAAATATTTTAAGAATATAAATTATTATTTTCATTATAATTAATGATAAATTAAAATTAGAAATTTAGTTTTTATCTTGTGTAGATTTTAGGTTATGTTTTCGTTTATATTTCAGTTATCGTTACTGTAAGAATAAACCGTACCCCAAATCTCGTTTCTGTCGCGGTGTCCCCGACCCAAAAATCCGTATTTTTGATCTGGGAAAGAAGAAAGCTGCAGTTGAGGATTTCCCACTATGCGTACATTTAGTATCCGATGAATATGAACAACTTAGTTCGGAAGCTTTGGAAGCAGGTCGTATTTGCGCTAACAAATACTTGGTGAAGAATTGCGGTAAAGATCAGTTCCATATTAGGATGAGATTGCATCCGTTCCACGTCATCCGTATCAATAAGATGTTGTCATGTGCTGGAGCCGATAGGTATGTTTTTTTTTTAATATAATATATAGCGTTACTCAAAAATGTTGATACACGAGGAACAAATTTTTTTGACCATTATAATGAATTCATTTTTTTGATTTCATGGTCTGAATATCTGTTATAAATATGTAGAGATAATAAGAATCGTTTTGATTTAATTCTATTTCACAATATTGATCAACTGATTGACTATGCAAAACTTGAATAGAATACAAATTATGCAGTGATTTGCAACTTTTTATCAGTTTAGAAAAGAATGAAATGAGTCATTTATTTATACTAGTTAATTAGAAGTTGTTTATTTACTGGAAATTTAGTTTATTTATATTCTGATGATTTATTTTTAAATATAATAGCATTTATAATGGAAGTACTTGTTAAATTGTCCATAACTTTAGCCACATCCTGTGATTGTTTATGTAATGCGCCGACTAAGAAAATCCCTCCTCTATTAATAACATTAGTTTTAAAAAAGTACCAAATTGTGATTGGACGATTCTATTACTGTTTGATTTTGATTTTTTAATAATTAGTTTGTTGTTAATTTATAAAACTTCAAATCTAACACGAAGAACATTTTTAGGCTCCAAACGGGAATGCGTGGCGCTTTCGGTAAACCACAAGGTACTGTAGCGCGTGTCCACATCGGCCAACCGATCATGAGCGTAAGATCCAGCGACCGTTTCAAGGCGCAAGTCATCGAAGCTCTTCGCCGTGCCAAATTCAAGTTCCCCGGCAGACAGAAGATCTACGTATCCAAGAAGTGGGGATTCACCAAGTACGAACGCGAAGTGTACGAGGACTTGAAGGGTAAAGGTAGATTAGCACCTGACGGTTGCAACGTTCAATACAGACCCGAACATGGACCTCTTGCCGAATGGAAAAAGGTCCAAGAAGAGATTTACGCTAATATGTAAATTTGTACTTGCAAATAAAATGTTTATTTACTATATTAGTATTTTATTGTTTTAAATAATACACAGTAAAATACAATGACAAACCAAATTATAATTTTTGAAAGGTTTTACTCTTATCTTATCTATATTTAAAAACAAAATCCTTAATTATTTAATGAGCATTATTAAATATCTACAGATTGACAATTTAGTTAGATCTAGTTAGATAATTGATCAAAACAAATTTTGTAGCCCGTATCGGTAGTGTTCGGTTAAGGCTGAGTGTTCTGAAGAACGTGACTTGACATATCGTACATGTTTTTTAATTCTAGTTTGAATTGAATGTTCAGTTTCGCCAATGTACACTGAACCACAGCCACAGGGAATTTTGTAAATGTCTATGGGAAATAGCATAGCGAGTGTCTGGGCAAAGGAAGAGTTTGGGAGATTTTGTTTAGTTTTACAGATGGGTTGAATGTTTTGTTTGCGAAGAATTCACCGTAAATGTGCGGGAGAACAATAGTACTTCTTCTTGTGACGTCCTTACATATTCGTGCAATATATTTGGGACTGTTATCGTGCGCAAATACGAAATTCTGACCAATTAAACGTAATGCGGCTGTCAGCGCGTTTTCTTCCAGTATTAGTCTCTTTCCGCATAATACCGTCAATTTTTACCAAATCTTCAATCCCTGCACTGCTGAAACACCCAAAACCAACACAGAACCACCACCGTGTTTAACTGAGGGAACGACACAATCGCGCAACATTCTTTCGACTTTCAATCGCCTAAGAAAAACTGGGTTTCTGACCAAGGAGATATCGGTTCAAAGAACATTTTTCTGTCCAATTCTTATGTGTTTTGGCCCATTGCAATCGTTTTTGACGGTTACCACAGCGCAACGGTTTTTTTTTACTGCAACACGGTCCACAAACACTCAACGGAATATGCGTGTAAACAACGGTTGATTAACAAATATTTCATGCGAATATCACAAATATACTACTTTCTAATATGTTCAGAGACACGCAGGTAATCCTTTACAACCACCTAGACCCGTTCCTTAAGTATGAACCTGGTAATCCCCCATCCGCATTGATCATCGTTTCCTAATGATTTTATTGCCCGTTTCTAATACATATCGAAATTTCTCCCTGTTAAATTTATTTCAATGAGCATTTTTGCCTTAAATACTTGTTATTATTGTCCCAAATTTGCTCTAAAAACTTTTATAATAATACTAATAGCATCGAAGTGTGACTATTTTAATAACTGTGCTAACTTTAATGGCCAGTAGTGTACTTTACCATAACGCGGTCAAAACCCGGAAGCCCTCATAATAGAGTCGGACCGTGGACGCCTTCGATATCATGTTTAACCATTCAGAATATTTTACCGGATCATTAAGGACTTCTTCACGCGCTTTTTATATCTTCAATACTTAATATTTCTATCATTTGCTATCGCTGCCAGTATTAAATTATAATTTTAAAGTTATTAATTATTAGAATCTAAATAAACATATACTAGATGTCTATTTACTGAATTTAAACATGAAATGTAATATACGTTTAAATGCGGCAAGATGTTTACAATAAATGTCAGACATCGTCAAAACGTGCGATGTTTTTAGATCGAGGTTTCGTGAGAAGACGATTCTCCGATCTTACGACAAACTCCCGATCGACAACATTGTCGTGGCAATTCTCTTATCGATGTGGCGTAGTACGGCCACAGTCCTGCCAATTCATGTATAATTTTACTACTATCGGATTTAATACTTCGGATAATTTTTGTATTGACAAAAAGGGTGCTAACAACACAAGTCATTTCCCGCCATGATAATTGGTGCCCGAATGATTTTGACGTACCGTAAAAGGCTCTAACTTGCAACACCTTTCAAACGTATACGTGATTTTTGACAAGAAGTTTTAATTATTTCATATTTTAAAAAATACCATGACGTTGGTCTGTACCTGTACTCTTACTTTAATGGATGTTTGTTTTATTTTAAACATAATTTCATTAAAAGAAAAATGGGTGTTGCAAGTTCGCATCAACGTAGTCCCTACTTGCAACGACCTACATTTTAGGTCTAAAATCAAGTGGTATTCACCTAATTCGAACTTGCAACAGTTTCTTAAAAAAACTACCTATCTAAACTACCTATATTTTCCTTCAAAAATAAACTTTATTTCCGCAGAAATCATACAAATGATTAAACATAAAAACCTTTAAAATTATTAAAAACGTTTTTATATGAAAATAAATCACAAAATGAAACTCTAAATAAAAACTTAGATATAAACTTAAACAAAATATATTTCCACTGTTGCAAGATAGGATCTTTTACGGTATCTTCTTTTATGGGGGTGTATACTGACCCAGGACAATCCGAATCTACCATCGAAATGAAGCCAATCCGCCTAGAAAGCGAGCGGTGAAATGCTTGCGTACGGAATTGGAGCGGGAAAAAATGCAGCATTTCAGTTTTTGTCATTTGTCACTTTTGTAAATACAACCTACATATATTCTGAAAGCTGAAAAAATTTTCTATGCCGCCGTTTGCCTACAAAAACCGGGGTCAAAGTGGAATTGGAGCGTTCGTCCTAGGTGTTATTTTTATATTTTTTGATCAAACAAAGCCCTTTAGCCCAAATCTGACACTGTTATCGTATTCACCATGATCAATTACATATATATCCAAAATTTGAACGAAATCGAACACCCTTCAGAAATTATCAAAAATTCACATTTTTTTTTGCAAGGTACCCCTTGCGATTTTGAAGAAAATCTCGACCTCTTCGATTTCCTTGAAATCTTGAATATATATGCAATTGATCATGCTGAATACGATAACAGTGTCAGATTTGGGCTAAAGGGCCTCATTTGGCCAAAAAACATAAAAATAGCACCTAGAACGAACGCTCCAATTCCGCATAGGAGCACTTTGACGCCGGTTTTTTCAAATTTTCTCAGCTTTCAGAATATATATAGGTTGTATTTATAAAAGTGGCTACTGCCTTATCTTGAAAAATAAGAAAAACTCAAACGCAGCAACGCTCCAAGGTTGGCATCGAATCTTGCATCGTTTTGGCTTTTTGAAATTTTCGGTCAGAAGGAGAAACATTTCTAAAAACAACCTAGATACATTCTGAAAGCCGAGAAAATCTGCTATCGGATAAAGAATAGTCTTGGTTTATTTTGTTTGTTCTGTTTATAATAAGATTCGTTTGTTTATTGTAAAATGCAGCAAACTAG
Organism: Holotrichia oblita; assembly: GCA_023690525.1. Classification (NCBI taxonomy): domain Eukaryota; kingdom Metazoa; phylum Arthropoda; class Insecta; order Coleoptera; family Scarabaeidae; genus Holotrichia; species Holotrichia oblita. Next base: position 15,913,805 of record CM043019.1, on the reverse strand, counting down.
TTCTGCTCATTTTATCATGCTCAATAGTCGTTTAAAAATGAAATTTCGGGTACGGGACACTTTTGTTGTTCACAACTAGTTTTCCACCTTTTTTGCGGACATATCTGGCGAACAACACTGTTGTTTTTAATTGTTTCTGCCAGAAAATTCCGATTCGTTTCAACTTGCATTGTTCGAATAGTTAATTGTGTAAGATGACAGCAATTAAATCAGATAAATTAATATTTTTACGTAATTTTTTTATTTTATATTTATAATACATCCACATAAATACAGTTTAATATAACATCAATATAATATCTTAAGTGAAACAACATTCTTCTATATTACTAATATCAAATGTATAAATATAGTAAATAGTACAAAAGAGAAACAACTAAGAAGTAAAATTAACTAGAACACTTATAAAATAGAACAAAAACATTATTTTTCCTCGCTAACACGTTTAAAGTTTGAACACATATTCAAGTATGTTATTTTGTTTTAAACTTACGCTTACTTTTACTTTTTTTTTTGGCTGAGCAACATTGCAGAATAATACTTTCTAGTTTTTGCACTATTTACTTTTGTTGGTTCGTGAGCACGTTAAAAACAAAAAAAAAATTTAAAAATAAAAATTGGTAACATAGAAATATATATTGATAATCTATTTTAATATTAGTTTTCTTAATATATCCATTATATAATAACATCTAACAGAATCTAGTGAATATCAGTTCACGTAGGTAGTAGAATAATAACATTGAGAGGGTAATAATAATAATCTTACGAGCTACATATTATATCTACGATAATCTTTCGAAGCCACCGCTGTAAGTTTTTGATTTGTCGAAATTCTGGATGACTTCGGATCAAGATCATCCCAACTCTTTTATCTCCTTATTAACATTAATAATAATAGCTATTTATATATAATATAGATTGTAATAAATTAAATAATGTACAAATTACATATATGTATTTATAAAAAAATTCAAAACATTATTTATATCAAAAAATCTTACACACATTATTGACATAGTATACACAACTTCCTCTTGTTTATTTTTCATTCTTTGGTTAGCTTCCCCATTTCCTTTCTTATCCTGGTTTCTATATTGTTCCAATGGTTTATTATTATTTATATCGTAGCATAAAACTGATTTTAGTTTCCTTTTTTTTTGTCTTGGTTTTGTGTCGATTAATATGTAAATGTAATCCAAAAATATATGAAGCATTTTCTTAGGATTTAATACGAACAAGCTGCCGAAAAATTAAAATGCTGCACAAATAGGTAATCAAATTTAATTTTAAGAGAAAGCCAGCTCAGCTCCTTTTCATCATTAATATTATTATAAAATTAAAACGAAAACATGTATATATATCAGTCAAGTATTTTGTGATTAAATATTAACTATAGCTCTATAATTGTAATAAATTGTAATATAGAATATATGAGAGAACAGGAAACAGAATATTGTTATTCTACTCTTATTTATCGTGAATATATTGTCGTGAGTTAAATGCAAATGTTATAATTGAGATTTGGAATTATAGAAACAATGCTTTGAAAACGAATTAAAATAAGTGCCTAAAGCGGTGTTTGTTTAACGATAGAAAACATTGGACAGAGTAATAATAATTACAATGAGAAATATGTGATTGTTTTACCGCTTTAAACCGTTTCGTACTCTTTCCTTATGGATCGTGCTAGACAACAGGCGAATATTACTCCGATAATCTGCAAAAGAAAACCATAAATGTTTAAATGTTATAAGCAATAAAGAACGAAATAGAGAAATAAAAAATATATACGAGGAGATATTGAAAAATTCTTAGCCTACTTTAGAAGCAAAGTGGGTAAATCACTAATTGTTTGTCGTGGTCAGTAACGTCGAATAATAATTCCCAGTTGTTGTTCCACCCTCATCCATAAAATCAAACATGATTACTCCATGACAATCCCAAAAGACTGAAACAAGAACTTTTCATTCAGCAGATTTTTGAATACGAAACTTCATAGGCCTTGGAGAACTAGAGTGTCTTCATTCCATCGATGATATTGCTTTGTTACCCAAGTTTCATCCATAGTAACAATACGGCTTAAGAAGTCTGCATCAGTTTCAAACCGAACACAGATCGAACGTGATGCTGGTTACTGACGAGTTGTGTTTATTGAAAGTTAGTGTCCATGGTGGCAACATGGGTTGAATTCTTGTTATCTTTCCATCGAAATTGAAGTGACAGTTCAAAAGTAAATGATTTATAAAGTGTTATCAATTTTTGAATGTGTTCCCCCTTTCCCTCCCACTTCTCCGTCCACGACCTTCTCTCTCCCTTATACATACATATACAGGGTGCGTCACCGAAAACGAAACAGATTGAATAACTCGAAGGAGAATTTTTTTTAGAAAGAACGCAAAAACAGATCGATTTTTAATTTATCCCCTCCGTCACTCTCACCATTGCAATTTAAGTAGGGAAGGCAATAAGTGTGATAACATCATTGAAAGGGTAATTTTATGGAGAATTCAGTAGCGTGATTGCCGGTTGCGTTACTTTTGATTTTAGCGCCCTCTAACGGGATAAAAATCGGTTACTTATTAATATTTTAAAACACATTGCAACTATTTCCACTCTCTCCTGAATAGAATGCACCATTTTATGATTTACTCGTTAAAATTTGATTTAATTTTAATGACAGTATGTACTTGACAATTATGACAACTAAATGTCAAAACTATTACGTATTTAATTGCCAATAAAACTAGTTTTCAAATCATGTGTCACACTTTGGAATAAGTAACCGTTTTTTATTCCGCTAGAGGGCGCTAAAATCAAAAGTAACGCAACAGTCAATCACGCTGCTGAATTCTCTATGTATATAATTTCCTTTTCAATGATTTTTTCACTTTAGTGCTTTTCCTATTTAAATTTTAATCGTTAAAGTGATGGAGGGGAAGAGAATGACGTATGACAGTTGTGGACATGATAGAAAGGTGTCCCCTTTAAATTAAAAATCAACCGTTTTCGGTGCCACACCCTGTATACACACACACACACTACATTCAATCATTTAACATTTTGAAATGTATTATTATCTGTTGTTATTATATGTATGTATCTACCAACTCGAAGCTGATAAATTGAAAATATTATTTTTCAGACAAGTTTCATTCAAATCTGACGTATACAGATATAGCCCATTAAAAAAAAAACTAAGAAAAATATAATTACATTTATTTGCGATTGGAAAATTTCAAATTTTATTTTTCACTCACTGTTTTGACCAGAAAGAGGGAGACGGGGGGTCGGGAGAGGGGGTTGTGACAGGTTGTGTTTATTAAAAGCTAGTGTCCATTGGAGGGTTCCTATGACAACTTTCGTTGAATTCCTGCTATCTTTCCAACGAAACTAAAATGGCTGCTCAAGAATTAATAAAAAAGATATCAAGAATTAAACTTTTGAACGCCCCACTCCCTCCCCCTTCTTTCTCGACCACTTACTCCATCGTAAACCATACACACACACTTCGTCCAAGTAGTATATACTCACTGTTCGCATATTCTACGCCAAAAGTTTCTTATTGTTAGATCAAAACATAAAAAATGTTTTCTATAAACAGTTAAAAAAAACTTCGTTTCCGATAACCCTGTATATCGTTGCTGTATTACTAAGAACTAAAAAAATATTTTGACAGATTTCAGATATTTTTTTTAAGTGTATTCGACTGTTTTAGCGTGTTTTGCGTTTCAAAATAAATAAATTAATGAGTACAAGCCAAAACGTTCAAACTACTTTTTCACATTTTAATGCAAGAAATCCGACAAGAAAGTTTGATGTAATATTAATTAATCACCCTGTATATCGGGTCTTCCACTACTTGCACTATTCTTGTTCTCAAAAACAATTGAAACTACAAATTTCAATAAAGAATAAAATTGAAGTAGACACGAGAAGATATTTTTTAAAATTATGTATGTTTATAGGGTGTCCAAAAATTTCCTACGCGGTCACGTGACATTTTAGTCCCATTAAATTAAGGACTAACATACTAAGAGATCGATAACTTACCTGAACAGCTGCGACTCCGATGCCAACGCCGCCTATAACCGATCCGTACCTCTCTATAATGACCTTCAATTTTTCCAAACACGAATCTTGATATTTGTTAATGGTGCTGATCTTGCAAGAGCCATTGTTTGTCGTGTCCGGGCAACAGGTATGCGGTAAAGTATCGTTATGAGTGATATCTGTCCAATCGGATGGCCCATTCATACCACAACATTTGAGCTGTTAACAAAAGTAAAAAAAGAATACTGTCAATTAAATTTATTTTATTCTTGGGCGGTGCAAAAACTCGTCGAGTAATTCTCGTAAATAAAATTATTTTTCGATACGCTTCTATTGTTGTAGTAATTACAACAATAGAAGCGTATCATAGCTGTAGCTACGAAAATAAAACAAAATGCCTGCGATATGACTCAAGATTTGTGATAATGCGAACAAATCTCATTTTAAAGAAATAGGTGCAAGTGTAACCACAAGCCTTGCATTGAGAAGATAAGTAACAAGAAGAGTTTACTTATCAAACGAGATAACACAGAAGTAAACAAAAATATTAGTCACTTGTGAAGGAAGTATGCATGTACGACTATTATAGAGTTAGGAGACAAATGCGATACGATGAATACGAACGAGAGTAAATTTTCCGGTATATTTGTAATTGTAGTGATGACACAACGCATGCAGTTCTGTTCATCCTCATTTAATATCACGCAAAAATGTGATTAACAATATTTAATGGTGATCTGAAGAAAGGTAGTAGTGTAAAGTTGAATATCTTATTTTAACGTTAAGTATAATGAAATTACTTTTAATCGCATAAACAGCTCGATAGTCGTAGTGGTAAGAGCTTTGGATTATGCGTAGAGTACAGTCCGAGGTTCGAATCGGTATTGCAGTTGAATTAGCATTTCCTATTACGACAACAAATTAACAACATTATTTGCGACGAGCTAATGTACGAGGGAGCGTTTTTATATTCGCGGAATGGGGAATAAGGGGTGGAAATAAAAAAAACAAATTATTTTTCTTTTTCAATATATTCACCTGCAAGACAGATATATTTTTGACATCTTTCAATTAATTTATTTATACCCTAAAAAAAAATGATTTCTCTTTATCTGCAAAATACGCCAAAACTGCCTCCTTAACTTCATCATCGGCAGTAAATTTTTTACCCCGCAGCTTTTTTTTCATTTTCGGTAACAGGTAATAATCACTCGGGGCCAGGTCTGAGCTGTAGGGTGGGTGATTCACAATTTCGAAGCCCACCTTATGCAGGGCAGCTAACGCAACGCGGCTCTTGTGAACGGGCGCGTTGTCGTGCAAAAGCAGCACACCTTTCGTCAATTTTCCCTGTCTTTTCTCTTTAATGGCTTCTTTTAGTCGCTCTAATATTGAAGCGTAATATTCTCCGGTTATAGAAACACCTTTATCTTTATAATCAATCAACAATATTCCTTCCGAGTCCCAAAATACCGTTGCCATGAGTTTCCCAGCTGATTGTGACACTTTAAATTTCTTGGGAGGTGCTGACCCCTTTTTATGCCACTGCATGGAGTCTTGTTTGGACTCAGGTTCATAATGATGAACCCAAGTTTCGTCTCCAGTAACAATTCGACTCAATACACCATCCTTGTCTTTATTACAGAGGTTGGCAAAAATGCACGCGAACACTCTACGCGCTGTTGTTTTTGCGGCGGCGTGAGCATTCTCGGCACCCATCTTGCGCTGACCTTAGACATGCCGAGATGATCGTGTAGGATTTTAAAAATTGTTGTATCGGATACTCCAACCATTTCTGCGAGTTGTTTCTTCTTTAGTCGAGCATCTTCGAGTACAATTTTTTCAACTTTTTGGATAAGTGCTGGCGTGGTCACCTCAATCCTCCTGCCCGGTCTCGGGTAGCCTTCGAGGGATTCCCTTCCTTGTTTAAATAAACTATGCCACTTGTACGCCATGGTTTTTCCTGGACAAGAGTCGCCGTAAACCAATGACATCTCATTCATTATGGTCGCGACTGATTTTCCTTGCCTGGTAAGGAACTTTATAACGGCACGATATTCGATTTTTTCCATATTTCACTTTTCACTCCTGATTATGTTACTTGGTTGACGATAGCTCAAAGACTAACTGTCTAATAACAATGAAACTTCGTACTTATACTAATTATGAGTCGCTGCACAGGCCACACCCCAAATGCGCCTAATCACCCCCCTACAACCCGCTCATTCCGCGAATATAAAAACGCTCCCTCGTAACAAAGTCTTAAAAACACATTTACACACACAATTTACACAGCAAACAATCTAGTTTTTTAGCATTTCTCCTACCATGGATTTGTAGTTAGGATCATTCTTGTTAGGATTTTTTTTCCCTCAAGGACAACATTTTTGTTGCAGGATAGAATTGTAATCACACAAATAAAATCTAAAATCATCGTTTGACTGCTCACCGGTTAATTTTGATCTTATATAGAAACAGGGTTTCCGAAATTAATTACGTTTTCCACAGACTTTGGGAGATGTACAAGTGCTAAAAATGTTGCTGCTTAACTGCTGTGCTTATTTAGAGGTATAAAACAACAAATCTGTAACATTTTCAGCGTTTGACAACCTTAACGATCGGATAAATATTATCCAGTGCGTGGTCAAACGATGGTCTTAAATTTTCTGTCATCTAAAGAGATGAAGCAACAAGACGTACAATTTCAGCGCTTGCCCAACTATAAAAACCTGAAAATCTTGTGTCACCTTAAAGATCAGATAAAAATTAACTGGTGGGCGGTCGAACGATTTTCATGGTCGAAAATTGAAGATTCTGTTATATGTGATTTTTTTTGATCTAGAGACATGATACACCTGTCAAAGTTTACGAAAAGTGCGATGAACTTTGAAAACTCTAGTATGAGATGCCAACTTTGCAGATTTCTTGTTGTGATCACCCAATTTCATGCCGCAAAATGCACTTTTTTTTGCAATTCTTCTTATTTCTTCGTTGTTGTTTTCTCACTAAATAGTCCCTACAAATATTGCAGAGATAATCCGATGAGTTCGGAATGCAGTATTTGAATCCATAATTATAAACACACTGATTGGGGATTAGAAAAGAAAGAACAGATACCTTGTTTTGTCTCTATTTACTAATGTGATTAGCTAACTGCTTGGTAAATGAGTAGATTATTATTATATGGAGTGAACTCGCTTATCAAAACATATCATTTCCCTCTGTTGCATTTACGTGCGGGAAATTGATTTTCTCGCACAGGTGCGCGAAGTAAAAATTGCGTTAAAGGAATACATCATTATTACAAAATGTCCATTTCAACTAAACCTGGTCTATAACTTGTAAATTTCTTAAAATTAATCAGACAATTACTGATGAAGCTTTGTTTCACTTATGCGGACACATAATTTGGCAATATCATATGACTAACTGAACTATATGACCTATATTCTTACAAAACATACTCAATGCTGAAAGATATCGAGTTTAATAACCAAATTATAAGTTGTGGATTATGGCCTTCCAATCTGACACCTTCAGACCATTTACCCATTTGGAAAAATAAAAACTAATATTCAAAGAAGTCGATAATCTAGACCATATGAGCAAAACATTCGCTCATGCTGGAAATATCGTCTTCCCGCACTTGCTATATAAATAAATAATTATTCTTCAACCTTACTCGCATCAGGACTGCAATCAAGATAATAACCAAGTAATACTTGTCTTATAGTCCAATAACTTCATTCTAGATACATTTTCCTAAATAAACTTCCCTCACCAATATCTTCCCAATGTCTGTAGTATCCATATGTCCAAAACCTATTGAACTCTGTTTCTGCCTGGAAAAACTCGCAATTTTATTTTTTATTATTGTTTTCATCTTAATAATCCAAATTTAAATCAGAACTAACGATAACGTTCAGATCCCGGCAATCGTTTGGTTCTTTGCCTTGTTTTTATTTACTGTATGCCTACAGAAGAAATATCGGCCATATCGTTTATAAATAGTAAATAAAAGCGCAGGACCCAAGACAGTGCCTTGAGGTACACCATATGTTGTATAGACAAATTAAGATTCATAATTACATTAATAGACTTACTAAATCTGTCTTGACGTTTTTACAAATTGAACCTTTCTACTGAAATGACACTTAAACCGTTGTGCGACTACTCATCGTATCCCATACCATTCCAGGTTTAAAACTTAAATGTCATTATCAATACAATCATAGGGGCGCCTCAGATCACAAAAGAACAGGAACATTTATGAAAATGCGGCCAATTAGTGAAGTACAAAGACTACTGACGTCACAAAGTACAGGGTGAACAAAGTTAAGTGACGGGCGAGTCTATAAAATTTTCAATTGGGAACAGTGAGTAATTGGCAGCAATGATAGCGCGAACTAACTTGCACATAAATTGTTTTGACAGATTCTGTAAAGGTTAGGTATGTTGCTTCAGTAATCTAAATAAATATGCAACCAGAAACGCCAAAACGACAGTAAACGAAAACAACCAAATGACAGTATGAAAGTACATATTTATTCAATGTAGCTAACTGTAGAATGTAAAAATCAAGTTAACAGGGATTTTTATGCTACCACTATATACACTTCATTTGAGAATGCTCGCATTGTATATCTGACGTGACAATCCACGATTACAATCATGACATTATTTATCTAATTTTCGACCAGTTCTGAAGTAACTTTCGATTACAATCTTTTTGACTTGTAAATCCAGCATGTTGAATAAATAAATAATCAAATGTAAGTTTCTCCAATTTAGGTTTGTCACTGACAGCTGTCATTTGAAGTATGTACAATTTAAAACTATTGCAGTGTCGCTAATCTTGGTAAAGAAAATACTTTAAAACTTTATGTTGACATGCCTGATTTTTAAATTCAAATGTGTCAAAAACTTGACAGGGTAAAAGTGGTTAATATTAATTCAGTTAAGTAATTCTAACCTAAGAATGTGTCAGGGTTGTCCTTAGTTTTTATTCTGCTTCATTTATCGCCTAACTAAATACATACTTCTATGTTAATAACAGTTTTAAATACAGCGTTGGTAAAAAGTCCCGGAACGGTCGAATAACTTTGTTATTTGAAAATTATGATTTCTGAAATTTGGTATGGGGGTAGGTATAGTTAATATAAATGCATTTTATGCAATACAGTTTATATTTTTTTCACTTCCGATTTAATCGGCAATACGTCCAATTTTTTTTTTAAACGGAACGCCCAGATTTTTTTAACACTTTTGAATGCAAAATAAAAAACTACGTTCAGGAAGTATTAAGATGTTTATTTTTATTCACAAGAAAACAGTAAAAAAAATTAAAAAGTGTCCTAATACAGAAAAATCAAGATACCTGTCTATTCAGGTTGCGATTACAATAATTGTTCAAAATGCTCTCCATTTACAATTTGACAAAAATGTAAACGGTCAGTAAAATTTCTTATTGAATTTTGTATTTGTTCTCGAGTGATGCGATTGGCTTCTTGAACTATTCTCTCTTCCAATTGTTCAAGATTATGGGGACGATTTTTGTACACTTGACATTTCAAGTGACCCCAAAAGAAAAAATCTAATGGCGAGAGATCTGGCGAACGTGCTACGGCCATTCGATTGCTCCTCTACGTCCGATCCAACGTCCCGGAAAAATTTCATTCAAATAATCGCGGACATTATGGGCAAAATGGAGGGGAGCTCCATCTTGTTGAAACCAAAAATGTGCATTAGGGTGATCACCTATGTTTGCATTTGGAAAGAGGGCCGCAAGTGCTGGAACAACCTCATTTCGCAATAAATTTAAGTAGATGTTGCCAGTTAAATTTCCTCTTATAAAAAATTGTCCTATGATGTTGTTTCCAACAAGACCAGCCCAGACATTCACCTTTTGAGGACACTGTGTATGGACTTCTTCAATCCAATGCGGATTTTCAATTGAGCAGTAGCGACAATTATGTTTGTTCACAGTGTCGTTGAGACAAAACGTTGCCTCATCTGAAAAAATGATGTGATCTAAAACATTAGGCTGCTGCTCGATCAATTCCGTCATTGTTTCGCAAAAATGTAGTCTACGATCTGGATCATCTTCAGTTAACTCATGGACGGGATACATTTTATAGGCTTTCATTTTTGCTGATTTAAGAATCTTATGAGCAGATTTTTGAGAGATCTCATGAATTTGACCTAATTCTGTTGTGGACACGTGATGATTTTCTTCCACTGTAAGTAACACATACAAACTAGTTTCTTCATCTGTTGCTGTTAATGGACGTCCCCTTCTAGGTAAATCCTTCACCTGACGAAAGACTTCAAACTTTTGAATTGTTCGGCTTACCGTACTTTTACTAATGTGACGATCCGGATAAACAGTATTAAACAAAATACGAACCTGTTCAAAAGAACGTTGACGATCACCGTACCCACGCATCATTAATATCTCAATTCGTTCTGATTCAGTAAGTTTTACTGCCATTTTCAAATGTGTCAATGTCTAAAATAAGTGAATGTATAGCGATGCAAAAGTTAAAATGCTTTTAAAATTGTCAAATGTGACGGCAAAAAGAATGCAAACACTAAACAACAACTTTTTTCAAAGGTACCTTGTTTTTCCTGTATTAGGGAGCTCGCACACTGAGGCGCGGCGAAGCGAAGGGAAGCGCAGCGTCGCGCGAGCGAAGTCCGCACCTTAAGGCGAAGCGAAATAGACGCGAGACCTGATGAGCATGTGCATGATACCTTTAAATAAAGTACCAACCGAATCTACTGGCTTGTCATAGCCAACTGGCGTCTGATCGGGAAACGAAAGTATTCGATAAGTAACGAAAACCTAAAGATTTGGGGCTTCCCGTCTCTATGTACCGCACACTGAGGCGAGGCGAAGAGAAGCGGCGCGAGATACTTCGACTGGTTGCTCTGAAAACTTTCCTCGCGACGGCTCTTTGCTTCGCTTCTCCGCGCGGCGCATCAGTGTGCGGGCACCGATTTGACAACGTGCGTTTTTCTCTGGCGTAATAAATTCGCTTCTCTTCTCTTCGCTTCGCCGCGCCTCAGTGTGCGAGCTCCCTTAGGACACTTTTTAAATTTTTTAACTGTTTTCTTGTGAATAAAAATAAACATCTTAATACTTCCTGAACGTAGTTTTTTATTTTGCATTCAAAAGTGTTAAAAAAATCTGGGCGTTCTGTTTAAAAAAAAAGTTGGACGTATTGCCGATTAAACCGGAAGTGAAAAAAATATAAACTGTATTGCATAAAATGCATTTATATTAACTATACCCCCGTACCAAATTTCACAAATTATAATTTTCAAATAACAAAGTTATTCGACCGTTCCGGAACTTTTTACTAACGCTGTATATCTCGAAAATTAGGCGTTCGAATGTGATATGAGCAAAACAAGTCGATTTTGTAGGTTGTACGTAAACAATTCAACACTTCAACAAATTAACCAAAACAACAACAACAAAAAAAGACGTGATAAAATAAGTTTCATTTCAGCAATTAAACTTCTTCACTTCGTGGAAATGTAACGCCACAAAGTATACAACATTTCGGCAGCTCGTTTTTTTTTTATCATATAAATAAACTGGTTAGCCGACGACATTTGTCCCGCGTGTTATTCGCAAATTTCCTAGTTTAAATTAATTAGTATCGCACTTGAATCGCTTTTATGATGGATAACCATGAAACATCCGAAATAAAATAAAAATTTATGTAGTCGTAAAAAAAAATGAAACAACTGAAAAACAAACGTGACACGCTTGTACAGAGAACTAGGTTATTCAGATCAGTTTTTATTACATACTTTTTATTATGTACAGTCTGTCTCCGCTTGGTCTGAACGAGTAAAATTTTTATCCTTATTTTAATATATTCCTGAAGATATTAACCCGATTTTCTTCGAGGCAATGCCAATCAGTACACGTACTAACGAGCGGATGAATGGAAATCGATGATGGCATAGGAGTTGGTTTGTCGATTATCTCAATAATTTATTAAAAGGAAGCTACTAACGAACGTGCCTTGATGTCTATAACGGTTTTAGATTCATTTATAATGCAGTTTGTAAACTAGACATCTGTTACGTGTATTATTAAGAATGTATTGAAGGCGAAAGAATGCGTATTTTTTCATTGTTTTTCTTTAAGAATAATAATAAACTAGTGAATTAATACTAATAGAACAACTAATTAAAGTAATGACAAAAAAAAAGGTGCAGCAAGTTCGACATATGTATCGAACTTGCTCTACGCAGTCTTGGCCAAAAGTATCAAGCCACAGAAGTCAATTCTGGGTCCTCGTTTTTAATTTATACAATGATATTGTGGCCGATTCTGACATCAACATTCCGTCCTCTTGTTTGACAGTAATCTACGAAAGAATGAACAACTAAAGCATATCAAAGATCGAATTGGAGGAACTTATAAACAGGATCGACAGATAGCACCTCAAAGTGATCAAAAAACCACAAAAATGACGCAACCTCTATTGATCATCAGCAATTTCGATTAAGAATAGGATTGCCCATAGTTTGACCATCAAATGCAATCTGCCATCAGACGGTTTGAGGTGACTGGATCTCATGAAAATAAAAAAAAAGAATTGATAAAGAAAACATATACATATACAGGGTGTTTCATAATATATGCGCAGGACTTCAGGAGTTGATTTCTCTCGAAAACGGTTAACTTTAGAGCTCATGATCAACAGTACCTTTTTTGTGTAGAAAACATTGGCGGTTCAAATGGGCCACTCAAAACCGTACTTTTTCCAGTGGCGTAGAAGTTGGGGAGAAAAACAACCACTACCCCTTCAAAATCTTCACCAATTATGACTTAAACAAAATTTTTTCTCGCACACAACTTAGCTTATTATAAGTAGAAAATGGTTACAAAAGCTGTTTTCTTTACGATGAACGGTTCCGGAGATATTTCCAAAAAACGAATTTTTTTATTAAATTTCAACACCCTGTATCTCGAAAATGGTGCATTTTAGAGGGTAAGTTGATAGAAACTTTTTTTCACATTTTTGGACAAGTCCTGCGCATATATTATGAAACACCCTATATATAAAGAATGCCAGGAGAGAAAACTTATTCGCAAATCGTTGAATCGAAAGATATTGGGAGTGCCGCAGAAATCAATTCTGAGTCCTCTTTTGTTTTTAATTTATACAAATAACCTTCCGGACCATATAGATCTAGAAATATTGTGGCCAATTTTGACACCAATACTGTTCTCTCGTTTAATAGGAGTCTACAAAAAAATTATCAACTGGAGCATATTCAATAAATAGATACTCTTCTATATAAGGATTTTAGTCACTTGTCTCTTGATAAGTTTGATAGCCATGTAGTTGGCTCTAATTGGTTCCCGTCCGGTCGCAGCTCACTGGATAGTAGGGGATAATCTAGTTATTTTTGTTATGGGCAATGCCTGCATATAGTTGTCGAGTTCACTCCCACAATTGCTCGGATTGCTAGCTTCTGTTATCGAAAAATTCTCCTCGCTGCTGCAGCTCCAGCTCACAGGAGAATTCCATCAATGGTCTGGTGTGAAAGCTTTCAAAATATTTTAATCGTGTGGCATCTTTCGCCACATCACTTTTCCGCTTCCGTAAGAACAGTTTTCGAAGCCTGCATCAAACTGATACGTTTGTTTCGCAGAAGGAACGACGTTTAATCTGTCTACATTAACGTTTTGTGGAAATGAACGTTTTTCAGGATATCGTTTGTATAAAGAGTGTAAGTACACGAAAAAATCCAGGCATCGTCTTTCAGTGTTAGATAGCACAGTGATTAATAATCTTTGATCTTTCAATTTTTATTTTAAGCCTTATACATTACAACACCTGGGAAATACAAATTCTAATTTTGAAATCGTTTCTAATGAAAGCCCGCAATTTTGAAATAACATCCTTCACTGTGTAGCATTGGCAACTTATCCATATGTCGTTAGGAATTTTCGTTTAACTATTGTCCGATATTTTTCAATAGGACATGGGGACAATTTGGGGGATTAAAATCTTTTGGGACAAAATTTAGATTGTTGTCAGTCATCCATTTTACTATAATGCACTGAAGCTAAATCTGGCCAAAATAATAACGACCTCTTGTGAGAGTCTATAAAAGGTTTAATCCGTGCTTTTAGGCATTCTTCTTGGTACACAGTTTGGTTTATCGTACCTTTCGTTACAAAGGAATGCAGATTCCTTGCCAAACAAGGTACTTTTCAGCAAATTTTGTGACTTATTTATGCTTTTTCTCTACTGGAATTGTAGCAGGATTCTTTGCAGTATAATATTCTTGATTTGGAATCTGGTGAGAAATCAGCTTTGACGTTAGTCTCGTCATCCATTAAGACACAATCGAAATCCCGTATTAAACTATCTTACAGTTTCCTCTCCCTTGTTTTTGCTCGCTGTTTTTGCTCGGTACTGTGTAGTGGGGCCAATTTAACTTTAAAATTTTTAAAGCCTGACTGCTGTTTCACCTCTTGTACAAGTGAATGAGAGGAATTCAGCTTTTTACCGACATCTCGGACAGAATTGTTGGGATTCAACGTAAACTGTACTTTAATCTTCCCAGCCAGCTTCGGATCGGTTGGTGCCCTTTTGCGACCAGATGCCGATGCTTTTTCTACACTGAACCGTTCCTTAAATCTGCGAACAACATCCATTACAGTAGAAGGGGCATATCCTAGCCCTCTAGCGATCGCCCGACACAACAACTCTGTCATACTTGACATTTGTAATTACACTGACTTGAATGTTTCACTTTACTTTATATTGACTAACTAGATCACTTTAGAGTTGCAACTACTTCCCTGAACCGCACTTTATAATAAGAATACGGGCCCTAGTACAATCCTTGCGGTACTCCTCTGTTGACTATCTCAACTCCTGTCAGTTTTTTGTCCTGATACACTCACTGTTAAGTATCTCCTTAGTAACTATAGTGGAATACCACATATTTCGTAATGCTTCATTTTACTCAAAAGGATGTCGTGGTCAACACAATCGAATGCCTCAGACAAATCACAGAATATTAGTTTGATGCTTTCTTTTTCATCGAAGGCTTCTGTAACGGTGTTCATAAGTTCAATCATAGCTGTGACTGTGGATTGTTGCTTTCTGAAGAAGCCATGTTATGCAGTGCTAAGTAAGTGTTTCTTATTTCGTTGAAAATGGGTCTCAAATTAAAGGATAGAAGTTTGCATTACAAGGTAGTCACAATCCCACAGAAGTGACGGAAAAGATTGATCGTTTATTGATTATCAGCGATTTTGATTAATTCCTCTGACTCTCTGCTGTTCCTCTTCCTCTGCTTCCCTGTTCCTCCTGATCCCCAATAACTTTCTCTCAGCCCTTTACCCCCTTCCTCCACTCCCTTGGACACAAAGGAAAAAATAATTGTTTTATATTTTGAAAACGTCCATCATGTTTGATGAACAAAGGAATAAGGAATCCTCAAATAAGGCTATGGCCTAAATAAAAGTTGGCCAATCAATTTTTGTAATTTCATTTGAATAATATATAATAATTCCACTTTGAATGCAAAAAAATCAGTAAATTATAGGATGTCTAATAATTCTAGCCAAAGCTGTACTTTCTTAGACGCGTTGCATGAACGATAAACAATTTGTTTCAGTTTCACTCAACATTCCAAAAATATGTATCGTATAGACCACTTGAGCGAGCTTCCGCAGTGCATGTAGTCATCTCTTCGAATTATACATGATTAAATATGTATATTTCAAGTAATGCGTTAAAAATACAAGTGTTCAAACTTACACAATAGTTGCAACATAAATCAAGAGGACCAGGACCAGCATCATAATTGATATTTTTATTTTCATAGAGTTAAAAATAAGGTACAGCACAAGCAGTAGTATAGTTTAGCTAGATGTCATTGGCCCCGTAAACGTTTGACACCTAATATCCTTGTTTTTGCTTTCTTTTCTCGGATGAATCAATTCCTCCTACTACTCTTAATAGAATAGAAATTTACCTCGTTTGCACCATTAATATCTGAATGTTCGTTTTATAGAAAGTAAGAGGAAACTATCAAATTAACCTAGTTTATCTTTATTTATTTTACAACACTTATTCACCTATACTATTTTTTCGCTAAATTTAAATCGAATAGGTCATTCATTTGTTAATTATTCCGTGAGTAACAGTGGCCTCGTTTGAAATAATTGACTCATAGACGTTTACACGCCCGACAAACCTCGGAACTTCGACTATTAATCTTTCGCAATGAAGAATGTTTATGATTGAACCGGAAACATTGATAATTTAATTTCAAGTTGAAATTGAATTGGCATCTGTGAAATAATTTAAACGAGTTTAAAATTCCGCGTTAATTTTTGTGTCAAGAACGAATCATTTTAAATATCGGGAGGATTGTATTGTTGTTATCTTGTTTAATTGTGCGTTTGGGAGAATAAATTTAACGCTCCGCTTTACCTTTCAATATATGTACATAGAAGTTTTGAATTGAACATTATAAAAAGTTTATAAAATCATAATATAGTGGTGTCATCTGTCATCAGTTATTAAAACAACGGTAAAATTACTGTAATATCCAGTTCACCTGTCAAACTCAGAAACTGTCAAATTTTGACAGTTTCTTTGACAGATAGAGAAAATTGTAAAACTAGTGCCTGCAGCTTAAAATTGACACACTATTAAAAGAAATCAATCGTTGAACTATCAACATTGATGATTACTGAAACTTAAAACTATAAAAAGCAACTGTCAACCTCTAGAGAGAAAAAATAAAACAGCTGTCAAATTCTACAAAAAAATTTTTTTTTAGTAACTGTCAAATTCTTAAAAAAAAAACAGGAAATTCAGAAAAATGACTGTCAAACTATTAAAAAAAAATAACAACGTTAGAATTGTTACTAGCAGAAATCTAGAAGAGAACTGACAGATTGTAAAATTAGTCTGTAAAAACGTGTAGTTGGTGAAAATGTAAGAAGTAATTGTCAAACTATGAAAACACAGCTGTCAAACCTACTTTTCGAATTCTAAAAGCAACTGCCTAACTCAAAACAGAACGATTGTAAGAAGGAACGTTCAAACGCCGAAAACACAGTTGCCAAACTCTAGAAAAAAAAATTATAACGAATTCCAAAGAACGACTGTCAAATTGCAAAAAAAAAACACAACAGCGTCAAAGTTGTATCAATTCTTACTTGTAGGAACTTAGAAGGTACTCTAATTCTAAACACAACTGTCAAACTCGAAAAGAGAAGAGTACAATAAAAAAAGATCAAGCATTAGAAACGGATTACGTAGTTTCGACCTTCTCGGCCTCGTCAGCGTTCCTCCAAACACCATTAAACTGCTAGCAGATCAAGACATTTAGCAGAATTGACAATCCATGAATAGTCCAAGCTAGAACGGTCTCTGCTGTACCCGCATGTATTATTTAACGGTGACGTTATTTCCGACCTTGCCCAATAGACGTTTTCAATAATTCCTGAAGATTAAAACTGTAAGAAGCAACTGTCAATCCTTACAAATACAGCTGTCAAACTCAAATTATAACAAATCACCGCCTAAACACAACAATTGTCTAACTGTAAAAACAGGTGTCAATTGATCGAGGTCTGCGAAGTTGGCACCACAAAGTGGTCAAAAATCGACAAAAATGCTAGAAAGGATTGACCATTTATTGACCACTATTGACCATCAGCGATTTCGATTGACCACCTTTTGTTTAGGCTATAGCCGCTATACCCATATTTTGGGGTCTAATGGCGAAAATGCTAAAATTAGCCAATATAGACATTTTGTTCATCGGATACGATTGACCATCGTTTGACCATGTTTGACCACCCTTCACATTTTCAAAATTTTCAAAAAAAATTTTTTTCGAATTTTTTTACTGAAAACTCTAAAATTTTGTTGCAGTATAGGATTGACCAACGTTTGGCCATGATTGACCACCAAATAATTTTTTTGAAAACTTAAAAATATTCGAAAAAAACGAAACAAACAAGTTCATATCTCCAATGAAATGACATCAAACCCAGATAATGTTATAACCTCTTGCGTCGCATATTTCACAAATTTCGAGAGGTGGTCAAACGCTGAAAATAATAGAACTTATTGTCCCATGTCTCTAGACCACACAAAACTGAAAATTGTCGTTTGACCACCCTCCGGTTAAATTTTATCCGATCTTAAAGTTACGTATAACAGTTTCAAAGTTTTTCGCATTTTTCATAAATTTTGAGAGGTGCCACCAAAATTTGATTTACGGAGAATTTTGAGCTATGAGAGTCGAACTAAAGATGTTTGGCTGTATCTCGTAACAAATGTTGCCTCTGATCTGGATAAAATTTAACCGGGGGGTGGTCAAACGATAATTTTCAGTTTTCTGTGGTCTAGAGACACGAGACAATAAGTTCTATTATTTTCAGCGTTTGACCACCTCTCAAAATTTGTGAAAAATGCGAAAAACTTTGAAACTGTTATACGTAACTTTAAGATCGGATAAAATTTAACCGGAGGGTGGTCAAACGATAACTTTCAGTTTTGTGTGGTCTAGAGACACGGGACAATAAGTTCTATTATTTTCAGCGTTTGACCACCTCTCGAAATTTGTGAAATATGCGACGCAAGAGGTTATAACATTATCTGAGTTTGACGTAATTTCATTGGAGATATGAACTTGTTTGTTTCGTTTTTTTCGAATATTTTTAAGTTTTCAAAAAAATTATTTGGTGGTCAATCATGGTCAAACGTTGGTCAATCCTATACTGCAACAAAATTTTAGTTTTCAGTAAAAAAAAATTCGAAAATTTTTTTTTTTGAAAATTTTGAAAATGTGAAAAGGTGGTCAAACATGGTCAAACGATGGTCAATCGTATCCGACGAACAAAAATGTCTATATTGGCTAATTTTATCATTTTCGCCATTAGACCCCAAAATATGGGTATAGCGGCTGTAGCCTAAACAAAAGGTGGTCAATCGAAATCGCTGATAATCAATAAATGGTCAATCCTTTCTAGCATTTTTGTCGATTTTTGACCACTTTGTGGTGCCAACTTCACGGACCTAATTGATCGTTATGCTTTAAAACTGACAGATTTTAAAGTAATTAGTTTTAAAAATGTGAGAAACATGTAAGAAGTAGGTAACTGTCAAACTTTGACAAGTTACAATTGTCAAACTCTAAATAGCTTTGAAACTGCGAAGAATAACTGTCAAACTGCAAAGGCAGCTACGATTAAATCATAAAACTAGTTTTTATAAGTTAAAACTGTCAAACTTTGTAAACAAAAACAGCTGTCAATCTTCGAGCTAGTTTTAAAGTCTGTTCGATCAAAATAAAAGTAGTGTTAAATCTTAAACAAACACAGTTTTGACAGCTGTTAAAGGTTGACACTTTAAAGAAAACTGCTGCCCTTAGTTTTCCAATGATCCTGTATATTGTTGAGTGACGTCTACAATGGATGATTAATGAACTAATTAAACGATAACAAGTGTAACGAGTTAACATCCTTGCAAAATTTGCAACCCACATTGTCTGGTAACCATCTTAAATCAATAAAAGCGTTAAAGACTAGGTATACGTCAAACTAGTCGTTTAAATCAAACAACCTTTCCTATTAATAAATTCATTTAAGCCAAACGAGTGTTATATCTATAATTTTTTTTACGACTTT